>VYXD01001826.1:26818-73588 GCA_013397195.1 Hylia prasina | reverse complement strand
AAAAAAAAAAAGGAAAAGAAGGGGTGTTTAAGGGAATTGGTCTGGCTCCTAAACCGAAGGAATTGTTGACCCACTGACTCAGTTCTGAAGCATTAGGGAAGCAGTCTTCCTGTGGTTTCTTTTGTTGGTGGCAGCTTCAGAGCCCGGCTGTGAGCATTCGGGTGTGAGCAGCAGAGGAGAGGCAGTTCTGGTACCTGCTGCTGTGGGATTTACTGGGTGCCAGGGAGGAGCTGAGGTGCTGACGGCTGAGTAACACCTGAACTTCATTTCTGATGCTTCTCCCTATAGTGCATTGGTAAGTTTATGTGCTTGTTTTCAGTGCTGAGATGGTATCTTACTAAATGTGATTGAGAGAAAGCCCTTCAGCAGCTCTTTGAAGAGGTGCTTTCATTTTTTTTTTCCCACTGGAGTTTTTGCAGAAAGCACTGGCTGCCCTGCCACAGGTTAGGAGTCTCTGAATGAGGGGGAAACTTTCTTGATCAGGGTGACAGAAAGGGTTTGAAACTGCTTTTCCCTCCCACCTTTCACCTACAAACCCTCTGCTGACATTGGTACTGAGCAAAGGGGATGGGCCCGAGCTCCAGCTTTGGGATCACATCATCCCAGAGTCATGGCTGAGCTGTAATTTCCCTGTTACACTGAATGAACAGGGCTCTGGTCTTCTGGAATTTCACATGAAAATCAGATGTTCATCCCTGGAATTAAATCTAAATGATACTTTCCCTAAAATACGCCTAGAATAGAAACGATGTTATTTTTAAGTGGATCTGTGAAATGCCAAGAAAAAAGATATCAATTAGTGGTTTCTCAAAAAAACCCCAAATCATTAACATACTATTGGCTGACAGGAATCACGTTGGCTGACAGAGCTGGGTCTGGAAGTTGTGCTCCCTGAATCTGCTGTCGCCTCTGTCGCTGTATTTGGGAGGAATTCTTTGGAGGGGGGAGCTTCTTGGGCAAGTAGTTTATTTTTAGTTGTGGATGAAATGAGGGCAGTGATATTTAACTTTCCTTTGGTGCTTTACCAGCATTGTGACTGTGTTTTCCATTTAGAGAAGATGCTGATATGGGATACTGTAGCTCTTGGATTTCCAGAGCATTGTTTGGAATGCTGAGATTATTAGAAAATGGGAAAAGCAGAATAGTGGTTATTGAATTCATCTTGCTCTGTTGACGTCTCTTCTCCAAACAACAGCTGTAGGAATTGCAGGTTCTCCACGAAGGGAAGGATCCACTGCTGCTGTTATTTCCCTGGATGGTGACACCAGGACACCTTCCCTTCCCAAACCCACTTGTGCTGGCACTTAGACAGAGCACACAGGGATATTTTTTCCCTTTTTTCCAAAACAGCTGCGGAGGAGGCTCTCCATGCACCACACATCCCTGCGGAACAGCAAATAATAAGAGTGGTTTAATAAAAAAAAAAATAGAAAAAGGAAGGTTCAGCATTGTACTGGGTTTCCTTTCCCTTCCTTAAGTGCTTCCTTTGGATCTTGGGAGAAGAGCTCAAGAGCAGGGAGCAGTTGTACCAAAGGCGTGGGAGGCCGGGTCAGGGAAGAGTCACTTGGTTGTTATGTGGGTGTGAAAAGCCTATGAAAAGGAAAGGGTGGAGGAAAATATTTTACTTGAATTAAACAAATAAAGAAGAACGTTATATGAATAAGATATTCAAAGATAGATTTTTTGCCAAGTATTTTTGTGAATTAACTGCGTATCTCCTGAAAATCATTTATTTAACTGTAGCCTTATCAGAATGTTCTCAGGAGGGATTTTTTTTTTCCAAAAGAAAAAAAAAATCATTGTTTTCTTATCACTTTAGATGAAAAGAAAGGAAGTTGCAGATTTTTATTGCCGCTAAATTGTTAACTGTTAAACCTGTAGTGAAGTAGCAGATCAGATTTCCTCAGAATCACAGTGAAGCAGTTCCATTTACTGAAAAATCCCAAGCAGGTCCTGTTTGAGGAGAAGGAGTCTTACATCTTGAGTTCGCTGCTGTGTATCCACCTGTGGGACAGGGAAAGTGTTGCTCTTGAAAATCACCTGTTTTGGGAAATGGGCTTTTACCATTGATGCAGTTCACAGGGATGGTTTGCACCCAAAAAATTGAAAAAAACATATTTTGAAACCTGATGTTCTTTTACGTAGAAGTCATAGAATCATAGACTATGCTGAGTTGTTCATGCATGCAGTATCTCTTTTTAGTGGCAGCTTTGACAATATCACCTAATACGATTGAAAGAATCTAAATTGTATGTTGCAAAGGTGATGTTTTTCCATGCCTTTGGTTTTTATCTTGAACCAAAAAAAAAGGCAGCACGTGGAGGTACTGTCTCTGAAGCAGAGTATTGTTCATTGCAGTAGTTAATAAAAGTCTGGATTTTTATTTTTTTTTAAACAAGCAAGCTAACAAAAATTAACCAAAAAACCCTGCCTTTATCATAAATAGCAGCTTTTGAAACACAAGCCATAAATTGCATGTAAGGAAAACACTGAACAGTCCAAAACTGGATGCAGCAGGTCAACAGGTGTGTAGTGTGATGTCATGTACCAAGTGCTTGATGTTTTAGGTCTGGGTAGTGTTTTGATAGTGTTGATTTGTACTGATATCTGAGGGATTCCCATGAGGAAGTTCACAGGCTGTTGTTTGTTTTGTAAATTTTCAAGGATTTTTTATGGCCCTTAGCTATCCAGAGTTTGCAGCTGAAATTTGCATAGGAAATGGTGAGCTCAAAATTGGACTTGAAAAGAGGAGTGAGGAGTCTTCCTCTTCCATCACTCTTCTGGAATGGTAACACCAACATCTAAGAAAAAAGAGGTGATTGAGGCAAATAAAAAGCATGAGGTATGAATGGAAGCCACTTCTATCACTGCATTTTCAGGGTAGAGTTGTGTGTGATGGTCTCTGGTGTCTCATCCCCTTGCTTCCCTCTCACATCATAAAATCACAGAATGGTTTGGGTAGGAAGGGACCTTAAAGAACATCCAGTTCCAACACCCTGCCATGGGCAGGGACACTTTCCACTGGACCAGGTTGCTCTAAGCCCTGTCCAGGCTGTCCTGGAACATTTCCAGGGATGGGGCATCCAGAATTGGATTTATTTCTGCTGCCAAACTGGGACAGCTCTAGGCGGTGCTGCCGTGTCCTGCTGGGACTGCAGGTGTTCCCTGGTGCAGCAAATGGACACTAACAGGCAGTTTTCACTTCTCACCAAAGTTTGGGCACCTGAATTGTACCTTTAAGAACCAAAGTGGCTACAGAAATTCCCCACATGACCTGTTACTACAGGCTCAGGTGAGAGTGTACATGCAGTTATTGCCAAAACATGAGATTGGCAGAAGTGAGTCATACCTGGGAAGATCTCAGCTTTACTCTTTGATTTACTTTTATCCACCAAGTATAAAAATATTTCCAAGAATGCAGGTAGGAATATGCTGTTCTCCTGTTAGGGCAGAGCTCTCACTGGCTCTTAGGTGTGTTTATATAGCTCATAGGAAGTCTTTTTGAAGCTTTAGTATAAAGGGAGCTATGTATACATTTTATGTAATCTTCAGTGCAGTAGGCATGAGCAGTTCCTGGAGAAGGGACCAGAATATAGGGCTCTGCCCCTTCTCCTGGGAGTCTCTTTCTCATGGAGTCATACTTGCCCTCCAGGGCTTTCTCCTTATGGCTTTGTGAGTTTTGAAATCCTCTGTGAGCTGGCCCAGCTCCAGCGACAGGGCAGAAAGCAGCCCCAGCCCAAGCTCTGCTTGAAGCCTGGTGGTTCAGGGACTTTGCAGGAGGTGGGATCTGCAGGAGGGAAAATGCCCAGCCCTGGGAGAAGTGCTCAGCCTCCCAGGTGACAGTGGGGTACTGTTTCAAGGTGACAGTTGTCTTCTGTGGATGTGGCTTTGGGTTGCCATGATTGCTGGACGTTGTTTTGCTGTAGGTGTTGCAGTGTGAGCAGAGGGTACCTGCTCTGCAGGTTTCACATGTGATTTCAAGGTCAGCTCCTTCCATGGCTGTCCCTGATGACCAGGTGGCCTTGGAGTGATCCAAACTGAACAGCTCAATCTGCTGAGCTGGTTTGAAAAAGCAAATTCTCTTCTCCGTTAGTTTTCTCTTGGGAAATTAGAGCTGCTCCATCCCATTATGTGACTACATAATGTGACTACATGGGGCTGCTGGTGCTGATGGGGAGGTGGGAGGAATTCATGGCCAGAAGCAAAGGAGAAGGTGACACTGTCTCTTTCAGTGGCAGCTGCATGACGTTCATCAGCATGTTCCGGGAACCTCACCTTTCCCTATCTGTTCATCCCAGCAGAGCTCAAGGAAGAGCCAGTTTAACCTTTCTCTGCACAACAAGCAATCTGTTGAACACTCTTTCTTGTGTTCCTTTGGCATCTGGATATTAGGTTTCTGCATTTAACTGAAGCATCTGTTCACAGCAGAAGTACCTAAGAAAAAGAAAAGTACTTAAGATAATACTGTGTAGTGCCAGAGAGAAGTCCATCCCTTGCTAAAATTTCTGGTTATTGATCATAGAATCAAAGAAGGATTTGGATTGGGAGGAACCCTAACGATATCTAATTCCACCCCTCCCTGCCATGGGCAGGGAAACTTTCCACTATCCCACGTTCCTCCAAACCCCATCTAGCCTGGCCTTGGACACTTCCAGGGATCCAGGGGCAGCCACAGCTTCTCTGAGCAACCTATTCCAGAGCCTCCCCACCCTCACAGCCAAGAATTTCTTCTCCAATCTCAGCCTTAAATCTTACTGGTTATAAGTAATAGCACTTATACTGTTTAAACATAAGACTGTTTATTTACTGTTATATATAAGTATATAGAAATAAACTTTATAGAGCCTGATAGGCTCACGGCATTTATCAAACTGGCATTTTTTCAAACAGTGTTGCAAATTGTTCTTCTGTTCATACTTTTCACAAAACTTCCTTTTGTCTGTTATTCCACAGATCACGTCCTGTTGTAATCAGTTAGGATAGAATTTCCATTGGCCAGGGGAAAAACAAAAAAAAAGCTAAAATACCCCTGAACCCCTCACTCTGCAGGAGGTTTCAGGGCAGCAATAGTTGGGGCAGTTGTCTTCCAGCAGGCGCAGCGCACTTGGGAAGGATTATCTTTCTACATGCCTCTGCTTTCTACTCTACTTCCTCGGAGTTTTTTCTCTTCTTCTGCATTTTTCTTTCAGTTTTCCTGATTGATTCTTACTGCTGTAGCTATAATCCATTTTTCTCATACAACCTCATTTAAAACACCACAGGTGCACTCATGCCGTACGTCCTTCTGCTTCTGCGCCGTCGTCTTCCTGCGTGTGTGCTTACCTAACAACTTGAAACTAGCAAACAAGGCACATGATCTGAGAAACAAGCTGGTATTTTACCCTAAGGGAAGATTTTCTCAGTGCACAAATCAAGAGTTAAATAGTTAAAAATGCTGTGTAATACAGATCCAGCCGCTCTAAGGCTCGCTCACACGTAGGAGCGAAGTTATTTGCATACATAAATGTTGACACAGTTGAGCTCTGCGTTATCAAATCCACTGTCAAAAGCTGACCCCGGGCGTTTTGCAAGGAAGATGATGATTGTCTCTTTAATGACATAAATTCTGTTGTGGCTGTTCAGGAGAGTTCCCCACAACCCTGTCATTACTGAGCCCCCGCCAGTCACCTCCCTACTGGCATGGCTTTGATAGGGAGTAGCTACAACACCCAGCTACAAGAGCCTCCTTTTAATTGAGCTCTCTGATTATCGCACACCAATCAGACGATGGAGTTGCTGCAGAAGTTGGCCAGCCTTGTGCTGAGAGCTTCTATGGAATTACAGAATCAGAGATGTTAGAGATGGAAAGTGCATTAGATCATCCAGGCCGTCGTCTTGCCAGTACATGTTTCCTGCTGCCTGGTTTTGGGTGGTTGTGGGTTTGGGTTGTTGTTTTTTTTTAGTCCCTGCACTTTATGGCTAGAGATACTCTAAGAACTGGGCCTTCCACTTTGATCCTCTGGAATCTTTCCCACAAAGCTTGATGGCAAGATTTTTCTTTGCCTAATACATGCCTTAAATTTTTCCATTTATTTTGTAATATTTCATATTATTTCAAGTCTACATTCTCATCTTTCAGTAAGTCTCTCTGGTGTTAACAGCCCGTAAATATGAGTGGAATAGTATTATGTGCTCTTCCATATTAAATGTATCACTTATCTTAAGTGCTGCCTGTTCAGTTTTTCAGGATTTGGGAAAATTCTACTGGTTGAAGATAGGTTTTAAATTGAACTGCTAATAGTATAATTTCTCAGACGAAAATTTTATTGTAGTATAAGAGTGGTCTGTTCTGGTGTGATTGGAGAAGTTGTTGAAAATTACCTGAAAAGGCCAATTTGAATTGGAAATGAAAATGTTTTTGTATGGAGGAGATAAAATGTGATTTTTAACTCTATTATGGCATTTAAACTGTGAGGAAGCTATGTTTACAGGCAAGTCTGCAGAGGGCATTGCAGGGAAACCAAAAAAACTACTTTTCTATTAGTGACAGAATTAGTGGAAGTTGCAGTCTAGTTACTAGAGTCTCTCCCAACCCCCCATCCCAGCTTTTTCATTCAAGTTCTTCATAACTATTGTTCTTTTTATAGTTTTACTTGTTTCTGTGGGATTTGGGGTTGGCCTGTTTGTTGTTTCTCCCTCAGGGCTTGCTCTTCGCTACCAGAAGCTTTGGATGCCCTGGGGGGTTGTCTCGAAAGTTTTCCTTCGTCTTGACCACTAAGAGCTAGATCAGTATCCCCCCCTTCAATAAAAAAAAAAACATTCAGTGGCTATAAAAAGGACAAATGGACTGGGGTTTTTTGCAATCACCCAGTGAGAGAAAGACAGGCTGGTCGGTGTAAGCTGGCGCACGGCCACGCTGGCTTGAGCCAGTCCCTTCAGAGCTGCCCTCTGGTCATGGTCCAGCGCCTTTACCCCAGTCCTCTGCACGTTCCTGAAGCATTACCTCTGTTTTTCTTTCCAGAGTATCCCAGAGATTGGGAGGGTTGGGTTGGAAGTCTCCAGCAGTGGAGTTTTGGCAGGGTAAGGGGGATGTCGGGTGCCTGCTGGAGGCACAGCACGCATGGATGTGGCAGAGGCACGGCCAGCACTGCCCAGTCCTTATTCCATCCATCCCCACTCCATCCAAAGAAAGCATTTGGCTCATCCAGAAGGGATGGCAGGAAAGATTAGCAGTGATGTGGGTGGAGATTGATTTTATATGGAGCCCCATGGACATGGAGAGCACGGAGCACTGAACTGCCTTCCCTCAAACTCTGGGAACCTGGTGGGATGCAGGGCATGGGGATGCTGATGAGAGAGGCATGGACAGATGGGTCTTGGCAGGCAAAGTTCCTCTCCCTGAGTGTCCTGGAGGTGTTTGAGGCTCAAGTTGTATAACTGAACCGGGAGATGAATGAGGAACGTGAAAATGGGTGGGTTATGGAGTGAGTAAGGGAAAGTGTGAGTGGGAGGGTAACGAGACTGGCAAGTGAGAGAGGAGGTGGGAGGGGGTGAGTGCACAGGGAGGAGGCAGCAAAACCTCGGAGTAGTATTGTGGGCTGGCTCTGTGAGAATACCTGAAAGACTGGGAGCAACCACCAGTCTCCTGGAGACAGGCAGAGGAGATGGAGAGCTGCCACAGGGGTGTGGGGTGGGCAGGGCAGCACACAGACACTGCTGGCCTCTGCTGCTTCCCCACAGATTTACTGTGTCTGGGCATGAAGTAAACAATGTAATCTCACCCTGGTCAGCTGGTTGCATGCTGCTGCTGTTCCTGCAGAAAGATGTCAGACCATAATTAGGCATTTGCAGGTTTTTTTGACTCTGACAAAGCCACTGACAGAAACTTCTAGTCCATATGGTTTATTGCAGCTTGTAGTGGGCATTCCCAGGAGCTGAAATGATCCAAGAGCTGCAGGAGGAAGGAGTTACATGACTAATAAAAGGTGTGAAGGTGAAGGATATGCTGGAATTACAAACCTGCAATGCATAAAGACAGCTCGCAAACTTGAAATTCCTTTAATTTTAATGAAGGAGATGGGAAAGTAAAGTAACTTTAAATCATTACCAGACCCTGCCTGACAAGGCTTTTATTAGGATATTTAACTGTAAGTGCTGTAAGGTTTGATTTAGCTCACTCTGACTAATCTGTACCTGTTTTTATTAATTACTGTGGCAGAGTTACAGCCCCAACTATGACCTCTCTGTAGTCAGGTGCAGTCAGGCTGTTGTCCAAGGTAAGGTCTCTGCTGCCCTGTTAAGTAATATTAAGTTGTACACAGTACATTCTCAATGTTTACTGGAGTAGAGCAAGTCCCTTTGAAGCCCAAATAGAGGTGAGTGACTGCAGGAAGTGACAGGTCTTCTCTTAGCTGCCAGAAAGGTATTTACTAAGGAATAACTTCTTATGCAGTGTTCTGAAAACACCAGTCCCTGCAGGTTTTCATTGGTAGCCAGATAAGATGCCTCACCACCTTCAAAATAAAGAATTTCTCTCTAATACCGAATCTAATCCTGCCCTCTGGCAGTGTGAATTCATTCCCTCTTGTCCAGTCACTCCAGGCCCTTGTCCCCAGTCCCTCTCCAGCTCTCCTGAAGCCCCTTTAGGCACTGGAAGGAGCTCTGAAGTCTCCCTGAAGCTTCCCCAGGCTGATCAACCCCCACTCTTTTGCCTTCCCTTGTGGCAGGCATGCTCCAGACATTGGACCATTTCAGTGAAATCTTCCTCATCTTGAACACGGTCACCTGTTGCAAAGTAACATTTCATATAAAGCTTGGAACTGCAGCCAAGACAGCTTGTACAGTAGTCAGTGTTTACTCATTTTTTTAATCCTAGACAAATCCAGAAACAATTTGCTGTACTTAAGCAGATGTTTGTTACCATTAAAACAGCCCAAATCTCTTGCTGGTGTTCAAATGCTGTAGTAACTGTGCGGAGTAAAATCCAGAGGAACGTTGGGGATATGTTTTATACAAGCCTGTTGGGTTGTAGATCTGTCAAACCCTCAAATTTGCATTCCTTACATAAGCAGGGATCCTGGTGGTGGTTACCCATGCTTTGGGAACTGCAGGAACGGAACTGCTTTGTCAAACAACTCTGCTCCCAGTTGCCACCTGTGGGTCTGCAGGGACACAGTTAAAATATTTACAGTGGCAGGACTACCTAGAGGTTTGTTTGTTGTTCTGCTTGATATTAAAGCTTATCACAACAATCCCAAGAGCAGCGTGAGACCTCTGTGGAAGTGTGGACAGATTCGGAGTGCACACAGGAACGAGAACCTTGAAATTTCCCTTCTGGCTGATTAATAGTTTGTTTTTGTCAGTGACAGAGTTATGCAGCATTTGCAATAAGCCTGCTTTGTCTTTGGCCATTTTTTTCCATATGGGTGTGTTCTTCCTTTTCATTATGTTGTTTTTCTTTCCTTTTTTTTTTCTTCTTCCCTAACACAGCCACTCCTTTTATTTTAAGAAAAAAACAAGCTGCATGCTGAGCAGAAAAAACCGTAAAGTTTCATAAACATTGCAGTTCTGATCCCTGTAATCCTTTATTACCTGTAGGGGCAGGTGCAGGAAGCTGCTACAGGAGTGGAGGTGTTACTGACTTTTCCAAGGCTTGGGTTACATAAGGGGTCAGTATGTTGTAGCTGCTACAGTGGAAGTTGTGAACAACGTGATCAAAGGTGCACTGATGAGAAATAAAACCTTTTGGCTTGGCTTGTTTCACTTCATCCTGCCCCAGAGAGTTCTGAGCCTTTCAGCTCGTATTTTAACCATCACACTGGCATGAAGTTACAGGATCAGGGTGGGTTGGGTTGGAAGGGACCTCAGAGATCATCTTGTTCCAACTCTTGTTCCAACTCTTGTTCCAGCTTGTTCCAACTGCCAGGGGGGCACCTTCCACTATCCCAGGCTGTTCCAAGCCCCATCCAGCCTGGCCTTGAACTTCAGGGATGGGTCATCTTTTCTGGGCAGCCTGTTCCAGTGCCTCATTACCCTTACAGGGAAGAATTTCTCCTTAATATCAAATCTAACCCTGCCCTCTGCCAGTGGGAAGCAATTCCCTGTGTCCTGTCACTCCATGTCCTTGTCCAAAGTCCCTCTCCAGCTCTCTTAGAGCTCCTTTAGTTAGGAGAAGGCTGTTTCAAGGTCTCCCTGAAGTCCCAACGTATTATCTTAAATTTGTTTCCTGCTGTTGTAAAATAGGTTTTGTTACTGGAGGTTCTATCTTCCAATGCTTTCATTGCCCAGAGTTTTTCTGTTTGTTGCTCAGGAGAAAGTGGAGGGAATCACTCACTTGATATCAGCAAACCAGAAAGCAGCAGTTAATGGCTGTAGTGGCTACGTAATGTCTGTAGGAAAACAGCCAGACCGTTTCAAGAAGTAAAATTTTTTTTTTTAATATTTTTTTTAACATGTTGAAACCATTTAAATTGCTGCAAAGAGGTAGGGCAAGGAGATGGTAAAAAAATACATCACCCATCCCTTGTGATTTTGTGGTTTTGTCTGAATATTTTTTTTTTTAATTCCCTACGCTCAACCACGCATTTCAGTTGTGATAGCTGCCCCAAGAACGTGGCTGCATGCAAGATGTCTCATTTGCCTAATATTAAAAATATGTGTGTGTAATAACATTTTTCCTAATGCTTCCCATCTGGAAGATACATCACACACCTTTGCATTAAAATTCACAGCACCTTTTTTACATATTACAGTGCTTTGTGTTGGAGACCGTGCATGGACTTGTTAATTTGCAGTTCTGGGCTGAAAAATAGTTCAAAGCAGCTTGTTATTTATTGCCAGAAATAAGTTTTCACTATTTGTCTGTCTTAGTCAGTCTAAGAAGAACCAATACATTTGTCTGCTTAAAATGTTATGGTTCATTTACCAGAAGAAATGGTGACCAACTAACACAAAGTGAGGGGTCTGAAGACCTTCTTCCTCCAGTCGTTGAAGAGATGCCTGGAAGCTTTAAGGTTTTGGACTAAGATATGTGTAGATCAAATCCTAGTGGTATCATAGCATGTGAATTGCTGTCAAAAATTGTCTCAAAATGGTACGGCTGTTAAAAGATAATGGTCGTGCCATGTGGATTAACAAGGCTGCATTCTTCCTTGAGTAAACTTAATAAAACAGTCTCAAAGAGAAGGTGCAGGGATCTGTTGGGATTATAGCATGTAGGAAAGGAGCTTCTGAGCTGCTTGTGTACTTCAGATATATGTAGTGATATGGACTGGTTAATAGATCTCTATTTTAAGTGTATAACCATCCCTTGAAAGGCGTGATTTTCAATGTGCCAGGCAGTAGGAAAGCACCTGTGTGCTTAATTCCATCTTCTGGTGACACCTTCTGGATGCTGAGCACAGGGAAAATTTCACCTGTTATTTGAGTAGTTGATTGAAAGCCTGAGTTCTTCCGTGGCGTGATCCACAGTCACTGTTGTAGTAATAGGACAAACCAGTCCAAATCTGCTCCCTCGAAGGCTTGTTGTCTCAACTGTTATAAAATCCTTGCTTTTCAAAAGGCTTTAAAAACAGCGACTCAAATTTGATCACCCCCTGCAAATTCGACTTGTATTTATACCGGTGTGTTTGGAAGAAGCCCATCAAATGATTTCCATGCTCTTTTCAGTGTCTCTCCACTTTATTATTCTGAGAAAATTCGATGCATCTGCAGCGTGCACGATCTGGTTTTCTGATATGCAGATGCAGAGCCTCGCCTATCTCGTGGAATCAGTGTAGCAACCGCTCTTACAAACGCTGTGACAATGTACAGCCTCCTATCTGAGAACCAGATCAGACTGAAATTGGGACTCGGTCCAAAAAGCAAAATACTGCAATCAATCTACTTACTGTGTCAGCACTCAGCTCCGTTTTCTGTTCTGTGCACTGCAGGGAAAGGAAGCGGGAAATGCACGCGAGCATCCAGAAACGGATTCCTGAGTCACGGAGGATGGCGTGCATGGGTGTCGGTAATAGGAGGTGCTTGAAGGTTCCCATTTTTGCAGACACTGTGTGGGCTAAGAGATCTTGCAGGCGATGTTCTGAGCCTGGGTGGCACTCAGGAAGGCACTACATGACACTACGGATGCCACGTGGCTTCCTTGTTTACACTCAGCCCATGTCTGTGAAGTGACAGAGTGACCAGATCGTGTCACAGCGTCCTTGGTCCTTGGCCTCTCGAGTCATGACCCTTGGTACCAGCAGGGATTTGTGGAGTCAGGCCCTTGCAAAAAAAAACCCCATACTTCAAGTGCTGATGTGTTCAGACTGGGCTGACCTCTTGCCTAAGACTGTACATTTCCTTCCCTTCTGCCCCGCTGCTATTCTGGGCTGTGGGCTGGCACCACTCCTTGTCCAGCAGGCGTTGCTCTGGGGCAGGTGGGCTTCCTGCTGCGTGCCTCACCCTCCACTCTGCCTGCTTCCCACTTAACCCTCTCATTCCTCACTCTCTGGGCTTACCCTTCTGTCCTAAAATTAGCTCAATCTTGGTAAAATCATGCACTCACGCTCCTGGGAGAGCGGGGCTCATGTGCCTGATACCGCTCAGGAGCGCAGCGTGTTCCGCACAGCAGCGGGGTCATTTTGGGGTTGTAACACTAAATCTTTCAAAAGTAATCACACTTCTATAAGTGATTTAAGCACTCAAGTTTCTGGGTGAAAGCCAGTTGCCAGGGTTTAATCTGCACCCTAAAGCTCTGCTGGTAAATCTGATCTGGCAGTTCCACTTGCGTATGGGGAGAGACACCAATAGCAAAATACCTTCCCTGATAAAGAGCAGTGGGACCTTCAATGTCCACAGCAAAAATAAAAACATTTTAAAGGGTTTATAAAGTTGTTACTGTACTGTAGATATGCAGCAGAATCAATGGATGGGGTTTGGCTCTCATATAATTATATTTTTTAACAGTAAATTGGGATGCAAAGGAGCTTACTGGAGCTGGAACTCTGTGCTGAAGAAAATCATTGGATCCAATGCCAGGAACTTCCCATGACTGTGATTACAGCTTGTTGCTTGTACTTCCCATATAACTTTCAGTGTCACAAGCACTTTTATTTATCCAAAAAGCTTCTTCTTTTGGTAAATAAAAATTTTTGGTTATGTATTCCCATTGCTGTCTAGTAAGTCATGAGTTTCTTTTAGGGAAGCAGGGGGACAGTGTGTATTTTGAGCCAAAATACTATGGCACCTAAGAAAATAAGGTTTCTGTTCTTAATTGCCAGTTTTCTTTCTGTCTTTTATCGTGTCTAGGTTTAAAAAAAAAAATCAACAAGCCCATTGTGATGCTTTTGATTAGGCTTCAGCAGAGATAATAAAAGTGTAGTGTCCCTTTGTGAAAGGAGTTTTTAATTATTGTTAATTGTACTTGCCAGCATCGTTTCTGAAGGGAAACGGAGGTGACCTCATCCAGAAAGTTGTCAGTCTCATGCTGGTGTCATTCACCGCCTGGAAAAGAGGTTGGGGTTTTGTTCCTTGTTGCTTCTTTTAATGAGGAGCTATCCAGAGGCCTGATGGGCTCTGTGGCTTTGGGAATGCTGTCCAAACTCTGCTTCAGTAGCAGGCTTGTTCCTGAAACGTTAAACTGAGTTGTATCTTAGGGCATCAACAGAGTCTCAGACCTTTGATGTGCCCATGCCATTAACATCTCTGGTAGCAGCCAGTACAAAAGACTTTAGGGAGAGGTCAGGGAGTCCTTGTAGAGGACAATTACTAAAGATTCAAAGGGTTATTTCTGCTCTTTCATATTAACCTAATAATCTTGGGTGTTTCCATTATCTATACAAAGGTTTAATTTCTTAATCCTTCTCCTTCCTTCTTGGCTTTGGCATATTCTTGGGAGGTCCCCACTTCACCTGTGCTCTGCGTTTTAAACAGATGACAAGAGAGATTTCCTACCCTTTGGACTGCAAAACGTGCAGGGCAGTGGGGACTGTATGTCTGGGAAGGATCCAGGGTATCAGGACAAGTCAGCATTCAGTTGTGGCCTTGATGTAAATGCCAAAATATTTACAATCATTTTAGTTCATTGAGCATCTCCGTATGTCGGGAGAAGGATGAAGAGGATATGTTTTTGTCTCCCTTCAGTGTTCTGTATTTCTTAAGCTGTTACCTCGTTTCATCTCAAGTGAACCTTCTCTAAAATACCCTGAACTTTTCAATTCCATTTCAGTTCACCCAGTGCCATCTGCCACGGTGTCTGCGATGTATTTCAGTCCTGACGAAATCCCCCTTCCTCAGCGGTACCTCCGCACGCTGTCGTAAGGATGATGTGACAAGCAAAGCTGGCAAGTTGTTCCCACCTTTGTTGCCAATTATAAAGCAGTGTAAAGAGGCAAATTCTGACAGCCTGTGTCCTTAGTGGTGTTTGAATACCTAACTCATAGTGGAATCATCAGCATTGGGGCTCTTGAGCATCCCTGAGGCTCTGAGCTGGGGTCTCCGCTCACCTTTTGCTCAGGCAGTCTTTCCCTGACATTCATTACTTTGCCTGACTCAGATGTGTATTTAAAGCTGCTAATTATCCATCAGCATCAAAACATTTAGAGAGCACAGTTCCCTGTGAAAGGGAATAAGCTTTCAGCTGGTTTGTTTTCTAATCCTGGAGAAATCTGCAAGGTCAGTGAGCCTAGCGTGTGTCATGGATCTCCTCACAGCTGCCAGACGTGTTAGGGACTGTGGTCTGGAGCTCCCAGTTTCTCTCATTCCTTTGCTTTCTGCTGCTCATTAGAAGATTTTAAAAGAATTAAAATCTCAGTAGTGTGAGATGTTTGGGCTGTCTGAAATGGTTTTCATTCTGTGGCTCCCAGATTTTGTTCAGGCGAAAGGAACTGAAGTTTTCCTGAAGCAAACCCCATTTTTCAGTCAAAACAATGAAGAGTGAATTCAGGTCACCTCAGACTGACTCTATTCAGTCCTTCCTTTGCTATTTTAAGGTGAGGATTGGATTGCAAGAGCACCTTAAGGGATTGTTCTCAAACTATGGTAGCTAGCACTTCTGCAAGGCTGCCAAAATAAATACTAAATGCAAATATTTTTAAGTTTTTTCACTTCCCAGAGTTGTTTTGGTATCATGTTGTGGTATCTTTTTCTTCATCCTGAACAGCAACACAGGAGATAGAGATCTTATCTTGTCTCATTCTCACAAAACAATGCAGAAACTGTGGCCTTTCAAAATATTCCTTGAATTGCTGCTCTGTATAGTTGTATAGTTGCGACTCCCAGGTTTCAAAATGGGATAAAGAACCTGTTCCCAGCA
This sequence comes from Hylia prasina, assembly GCA_013397195.1. Classification (NCBI taxonomy): domain Eukaryota; kingdom Metazoa; phylum Chordata; class Aves; order Passeriformes; family Sylviidae; genus Hylia; species Hylia prasina. Next base: position 58,317 of record VYXD01001826.1, on the reverse strand, counting down.
GGAGTAAACACAACACAGCTCCTCTCCCATGCCAGGCAAGCTTTTCATGGTGTGTTTTGGAAGTGCATGTTTCACATGGGCACAACTAGCTCTTGATTTAAAAAAAATGAAACAACTTGAAACTACTCAAGGGCACAAATAAATGACAGCAAGAATACCAGAGGGTTGAGCAACAGGCAAAGGACATGTTGTTTCCTTTAAGAATTCTGACTAGAAATGACGTCACTTAGATAGTTTGGATGTTTGTGAGCACTACAGGACTTGGAAAGGGAAAGCAAATCGGAAAAACACTGGGAAGCTGAACAATTTGTTTTGTTTTATGACTCCCTGGTAGTTTAATGAGGGAGCTATTACTCATGCGCTGTCACTGCACATCTAGAAAATTCCTCTGGGTTTAAAAACTGGCAGGGAAAAGTAGTTTCCTAAAAAACACTGAATTAATGAGATAAAACCCATTGCTCAGGAGTCCCTAACAGGAAGGGACGGAGGCGGAGCTGTGCAGGGCTCACGGTGTGTTGGAAATCTCCGCAGGGGATTTCAGAGAGCAGATAGAGCTGGCAGGGATTCAGGGAAATGATGCAGCAGATATGCTCAGTATCTGTCTTTTAGGATACAAAGCTATGGATCTGGGAAGGAAAAAAGTACAAGTTTGATTGGGGCATTGTAGCCAATCCTTGCCCTCCATTCCTTGGCATCTGAAAATATCTAGGACTGGGGTGTTTAAAGAAGGAGGTTTGTACCCAAGGGCAATGGTACAAAGCATTGTATTAATGGTATTGACATATGGAGTGAGGGCTATTGTATTCAAGGAGAAGAAAAAGAAGTATTTGTGGTGTGGGTTTAATTATACAGCTTTAAATGAATGTTCATAATTTTGTAATCTGTATTCCTGTGGTCTGCCAGACTTCTGATTTCTTGCTTTGAAAGAAATCGCATTGTTCTGTAGATCTGTACGGTATTTTACAGTGCAGTACAGAGCAGTTTGCATTTTTACCTCAGTTATTTCAGCTGGTTTAGTCTATCCACACAGGATACACATTATCTTCACCTTAAATGGAAACCTAATACAGCTTTCATGGCCCTGAGGGCAGGATAAGGGTTGTTCCAGTTCGGTGTTGTAAGAGAGTACAGTAAGCAGAGTGCTGCTCCAGTCTGGAAATGCAAGGGAATATTCCTCACCAACCCCCTGACACAATTACTCCCTTGTAGCAGAAGTTACTGTAATTCCTTTTGCCAAAAAATGCTGAGAAAGCAGAGGCTGTTAAGAGGGAAATCCATAAGGAGTCTGGAAAGTGTGATGTAAGGATTAGTAATAAAATTAGCAAGCTGCTGTAGCAGTTCTGCTACAGTTTGTCTTCAATTACAACACCTCAAACATAATCATTGTCATATTATGTCTCACTGCAGTGCTGTGCTGTAGTCTGAATCAGTTTTGTCTTCTGTTTCTGTCCTTTTAAGCACTTTCAAAATTCTTCCAATTACTGATTTTTCATCAAGAATATCACCAATTTTCCATGCAAATACAGACATAGGTCAGGAAGGGTTGTGTATTTTAAGCTTCAGATCAAAATGATGCTTAGCTCTGTCCCCCTGAATATGCGCCATGCACCCTCTTCAGAAATACCCAGAACTGAGTTGTTAAAGCACACAGATGCCCAGTTATTGTATCCATGCTGAATTTTTGCCCTTGGGTGTGGAACTCAACTGCCTGGGCCAGAATTAGGAAATGCTTCCTACATGTGATGGCAAAAAGGTCCTGGATCACGGGGCAGAGCTCCTTTTCCACCAGACTGGGACAGAGTGAGACTGAAAAGTCTGGGGGAACCCTTGAGGTGTTGAGAAGGTGGCAGGGGTGTGGATGTCTGTAATTTTGGAATCAGAATAAGCACTGGAGAGAGAGACACTCCAGCGGGACCTTGTTTGCGGCACATTACACAGGGATTTGAGCATCAGTTGCTCTGAGTTGTATGTGCCTGGCAGGGGGCATGTGGAAAAGCCTGGTGGGTACCAGGAGCCACATAAATGATGCAGAGATGTGTTCAGCCTCACATTTTGCATCTGTGCTGCTCCAGTTTTCCATAGTGGTGTGAAGCTGGAGGCTGAACAGGCACAGAAAGGGTCTCTCCTGCTTTTAGGTTGGTGCTTCAGTGTCCAGTGGAAGGTGGTGACCACCAGGGCCTCTGTGCAGCCTTGTTCTGGAAAGGACTCTGGTGTTGGCATGGATTTTGGTGCATTTCAGGCTCTTCCAGGGCACTTAGTGGTGCTTAGGCTGCTTTTTGATTGCAGAAAAGTCTAGGTGAAAAGCAGGTTCCCTCACAGTAGCTGGGACACCTTTGACTGTGGTACAGCACATGCTCATGCCCCAGCAGCTACTGAATGGAAAGTTCTATCACTCCAGCGTCTAGGCATCTAAATCCTGCCAAATCCAGGCAAAACTGAGGCCACGTGGCTGATGCCTGCAGACTCCCAGTCTCATGGCAGGGGACTGTGGACAGCCATGTCTCCATGCCTGGTGCTGCATCACCCATGAAACAGGACTGGCCTTCCGAGAGCTCCAGCCCTGTGTGTGTTGCACCAACACAAAAAAATTCTACGGTTCGGTACTGATGGAAGCCTAACTTAATTTTCCTGCTAATGAAGCTGTAATTGCAGTCCATTACTGCTATCAGGGTTCAGCTGATTTCCCTCCTTGGCTAAGGTCCAGGCAAAACTGCTCTGTGCTATTTTCCCTCTGTGCTGGGAGGGTTGGGGAGTGTGAGAGGCAGATCGGACCTAACTGGGGTTGCTCCCACCTTGGCACTGCTGCAGGTGCTGCCTGCAGCATCCCAACACCCATCCAGAGCTCTGCTCCCAGCTCTTGCTTTACATGTGGACTTTGGAGTGTAAATGTAAAAGGGACTGTCAGGTTTTATATTTAAAGACTTTCCTCTCCTATTTTTTTCTAAAGCTTTACTCTGTCAAGGCCTGTGCAGCTGGCATTACACAGCACATACTTTATTATCCCAGTCATCACTTCAACCGTTTAATCCTTTTAACCTTCACAGTGGCTACAGTAGGAGTTATGGGGAGTGAATTTCCTCTTGAGTGAATTTCCTTGGGCACTGTTAAAACCACAAAGAAATCCAGAGTAGTTCCATGAAAAAAAGGAATATGTTGATGAAACTGTTTGCAAAGGACTGGAAGGGATGAGGGAAATGAGAAGTCAGTCCAGCTGCAGGGAAGTGGCTGTGGGGACACCACCATGGGCTGGCAGCTGCCAAATTCCTGCACCCAACATCCCAGACCTGTTCCAACCACAAGAAAGTTCATTCAGAACAGTCAGCCCTGCTGGGCAGGGAAAGGACCTTGCTGCCAGATGCTGTTTGTGTTGTACATTATCTCCATAGGTTTTGCATCTGTCTTTGCTGCAGTTTTATTTTCTGCCTTGAAAATTCCCTTTTTCTCATTGTGTCTAGTAAATTAATTTGAATTTGCAAAATAGTACAAAGTGACATTAGGATGTGCCTGTTAACAGAGGAAAATAAATTAATTACATGCTGTGAACTAACTGAACTCATTTAGTAATTGATGAATTAACTTAATATGTCTGTTACGAACAAGAGAACTTGAATACTGGCAGAATAAACAGTGAAATCTCTCATTGACTGAATCACTAGGGGCTTTTTAGGTTTATTTTTCCTTAGTTTAGTAATAGCCACATTTTTAGAATTAGGAAGTTAAACCAGTCATTTGCAATTTAGGATTCACCTCTGTTATTCCATCCTGCACCACTTCCAGACTGGCATCTGCCTCTTGAATTCATTGGAAACTTGACAAAGCTTTTTCTTAACCAAATATTAACACTGATTCTTCATCCTTCCTTTTTTACACTGGTCAGACTTCCAACAGCATCAATCATCTTTCCATTTGAGATTCCATCCTGACTGGATGATCATGATTCTGGGGGTTTTGTGGTCTTTTCTCAATCACATTTTTAATTGCACAGTGATGATGTGTTCTCTGTGTGCACATTCTGCATCTTCTCTCTTCCCAGATTTCCATTGCAGTGATGGATTTGATAATTCTCCCTCTCTCTCTCTGTAGTCAAGTTCCACACCTGCACTTGTGTGCATCATTTTGTTTTTCTTCCAGGATGTTTGTGTGGCTTGTACACGTGGATTGATAGCAATCTGCTGCAGCTCAGTTCTGTGTCAACAGAAAGGAGCTTTCTCCCATGCCAACCCTCTGTAAATGCCACAAAAAACCCTTTGTATTTAAGCCCCTATTTTAAAACTTTCTCTTCCTATGATGCTTGCTGTTGAAATGCTGTTAATATGCCTTTATATCAGGTTTTATTGTTCTACTATTCCTTATACTTTCTCCTTTTTTTATGTCTCTCTTTCCTGTCTCAGGCAGTAAACTATTAGCTCATTTTATTCTGTTTTACATGAAGCTTCTAGATCAGTGTGTCTTGATCTGTCCTGCTGAAGTAGTTTCCTTTCTTGGAAATCACTGGGAAGGTAAACACCTACTGCACAAACTGAGTTTCTCTGGTCCCCAAAAAAATCAGAAATTCATCCATCGTTTAATGTTCCAATTTTGAGATGCTGGCCTTGGTTGTAGCTTCAAAAGGTGGAGCCAGCTGTGGGGAGGAGACAAAAAAGATCATGAGTAATTCAGATACATGTATTTTATATGTTTTCTGAAGGACAGGGACGTACTTTTCTAATGCAGCTAAAGTTGTTTAATGAATGTTGTAGATCAAAGCAAAAACTAGTCTGTAAAACAAATTTATTTTCAGAATCCAACAGCCCCTTTTCCCATCCCTTGCCTGGCTGTGTTCAATACATGGAGCATTATGTTGTCCTCTAATTAGCTCTGTAATTTCCATGGTGTGTGCCAGCATCAGTTTATTATTGAGGCACAATGTCTGCTTTTATCCTCATGATGTGACTGTCCTGTCCCAGAAGTCACATGCACAAACTGAGTAGTAAAAGGGGTTGAGGAGTAAGGATCAGTAAAAATTCTAAACTGTGCATGGTTGTGCAGATGTAAATGATTCCAGCACTCCCAGATGCTCACCAGTTGATCCAGATGATCCTTGCTCAGCATGTAGTGAAGAACCCGCTCATCTCCTGCATCTTCCAGTCCCTAGCATGGCAAACAGGCATTAATCAATCCCTAAAATCTTTATTTTTACCATAACTGTGTGACTTCTCTGCATTTCATGAGGGGAAGCTGAAGTGGAAATGCAAACACGCATTTAAATAAACCACTTTATAAATTCCAGGTGCTGATCTCAAGAGGGCATCTTGCATGTGCCAGAGGAAGATCATGATGTTTGAGGGAAAACCTGCTTATAAATCTGTGCAAATTGAAAGGTAAATAATTTCTGTTTCCAGTACATTGATGGAGTAAGATCTCTGCACTCTGCTATGAAGTATGTAGTATATATATGTATCTGGCATATGCATTTGTCACTGTGCAGCAGCAGAATGTAGGAAGTGAATAGCTTTTAAAAATACTGATTTCTGTTTCACAGAATCACAGAATGGTTTGGGTTGGAAGAGACTTTCAAGACTGTCTAGTTCCAGCCCTCTGCCATGGGAAGAGTCACCTTTCTCTATCCCAAGTTGCTCAGTGCCCCTTCTGGCTTCTTTGCTTCTTCAGCGTAATAAGGGAAGGTTCTAAAGTGCTTTGTTTCACTCTGAAAATACTCCTGGCTTGGGTTTCACAGTTTTTTTGCAGTGTCACAAGTGAAGGGAGGAGCACAGAATATTTGTCTTAGACTGAAAGGTCCTCTGCAGTGTGTTCCTGAGGCGTGGGAATTAAACTGAGGTTAAAACTTGAAGTGGTCTGATTGAACTTCCTATCTTTCTTAATTGTTATCTTCTTTCTGTGCGATAATTTTAATTTCACTTCCTCTTGGGTTGTCGTGGAGTAGTCTGAGTTTGTGTTACATCAGACAAAAAATACCCAAAACACAGACTAATAAATGTTTTAGTGCTGTTGATTGTTTTTTTTTTTTTTTAAAGATACGTAAGAGCAGTTCCTTCCATGTCACTTTCCATGCTTTGACAGACAAAGTGCCAGGCTGATGTGTGGAGCAGCACAAATTAATCCAGTGCTGGAGATAAGCAGAGGGGCAGCGTGGTGCCTGGTTTGGAGAGCTCACTTTGCAGGGACAGAAGTGGCACGAGGATACAGACAGCAGGTGTGGCTTTGGAGTGCTTCATGACAGGGGCATTTCTGCTCAAGGGTGGGATTAGAGCTTCTATTGAAACTTACATAACAGCCACGCTGCCAGGGTGGTTGCTAAAAATGGCACTCATCACTCTAACGTCCCAGAAGCTGTAAGTCAGAAGAACTATTTTAAGCTGAAGAAATATTTTGGGGTTTTTTTTATTATTATTATTTTTAATGGCCATTGTTTTTCTCCCAGACCCCACTGAGATGATTTTAAATGTGTAAGGCAGTGGTGGCAGTGAAAAGGGTTTTATAATGTAAGAAGACATGGACAATCAACAGTGAGTTTTGTTGTGGGTGGCTGCTTCATCATCATACCCTCATTAACATACCTCAGCAATCAGCAAGGAATTACATTTTTTATTATGGCTGTCCTGTCCAATTTCTAAAATACAACATCAGCTGCTTTTATTCAGCAAATGGTGATCAATTTGAGAAAAAAAACCCACTATTTTCCTGTCTCTGCTGTCCCAAAGGTTGATGTTTTGCAGAAGGAGCAGTCAGCTGCTATGGTGATGGGCACAGGGTGGGAATGTGGACAGAAATAGAGGGAGGTTGAAGCCAAACTGTTCCTGCTTCCTTATGGTTTCAGTAGCCCTCTCTGAATTGGATGGAGACTGATTCCAAGGATTTTGCAGGTTATTTGTGGTTTTCTGCCTCAGATTCTCACAATTAGCACAAAATAATACTCGGGCAAAAAGGAGAGTGAGATTCTCAGATGGATAATGTTTGTACAGGATGTGTGTAATTCCCTACAGAGCAGCTTGTGCCCGTTGTGCTGGGATTTGGATGCACAGAAATCTCCCTCCTCCCATCCAGACTGAAGTCAGTTTTGGTAATGCATAATTCATATCCTGAAGCCTTTGTCACAAAAACATCTTACTGCCTTTCCCCCAGCTTGATAAGCCTGCGTTTGTATTTTTAGGATTTCCTTCCCTGCTAATCCCCAAAATCAGCCTGATGAGGTTTCAAAACAGAGTTCAGAGTAAATCTGAGACAACTTTTACGTCAAGGATATTGGTCTGTGCAGCAGGTGATTCTCTGGCACCTGCTATTTATGGATTCTGCCTCCACAAAGAATGACTTCCCTGTGGCAGCACTGCCACAGTCAGTGCACAAGTGGACTGCAGCTCAAGGGGATTCTTCCAGGAGGTTTGGATGTATCTTTGGATACATCTCACAAGGAGTGCCTACACACACATTTTGTTAGGAAACAAAGACAGCAATTTTTTTTTTTTTTGGTGAATTTTTGGTGAGCTCTAATCCAAAATTACTCTTCCCATAGGGAACGTGGTGCCTGCATTTAGTGATGGGTTTAGTGGCACACCTCAATTGGCTGTTCTCACTGTGAGTGCACTCACACAAGTACAGATTGTGAGGAGTCACAATGTGGTTAAAAAGTCTGTGTAAAACCTGGAGGAAAAGAAAAAATGATTCTCAAGTTGTGTTTTAATTCATCTCTTCACAGAACAACACAGACTCTTCCAAACAGCTTCTGGTGTTTCCTTCTTCCAGATTCTGAGGACAAACCTGTCAGTAATGAATTGTTCCAGAAATACACAAATAAGGCTGTACATGGTAGAGGCTGTTTCTTCTCAGGTATGGCACATCCGCGTCCCTCCTTGGTATCAGTTCATGTAAATACCTTGTGGCCATCAGGCCTTTCCTGCTCAGAGCTTTGAAAGTACAGAGTTAAGTGCATGGTGTGCCTGCATAATGGGTGAACTGGATGTTTCACTAGTGGGAAATAATTGCCTTCGTTTGAGGGCTCTTTGCCTGTTCCAGAGGAATGTTCAGATCACTTCACACCACTTCTCAGTGCAGCTAAACAAAGCACAGGAAGGAATGTGAAGTACTGTCATCAGTGTAGGAATCTTTTCAGTAATGGTTTGTCATTATTTTTCCCCCAAATGACCCAAATGCTTTTTTTCCCTCACTGTTTATATCAAGCCACCACAGACCTTCTGATGATGTTAAATTCCAGCTGTGGAGGCTTTGATTGTTTCTTGCACGTTGCTCATTTTAAGATGACAGAATTGTTCAGTGAGAGGAATTCAAATGGAAAAATTCAGGCAAACAGGCCTGTGGGGAAGGTTGGGCCTTGTGTAAAAATCCCGTAAAACTTGAGTAAGAACCTCAGAGTTCAGTGTATTGATTTTCTCGTGAAAGTTCAAGAACTATGTTTCCTTGCAGGCTGAAACTCATCTCAACTCCTCACGACCAGCTGAGCAAGAGAGATGGGATTTGATGCTATCCAAGGTGTAATTCCACAGTTCATGTCTTTTGCTAGTGCCAGCTTAATCAGTTTCTGCCCACTCCCAGCCATTCATTTCCAGCCCAGCAGCAATGCAGTGCCACCTCTTCCCTGACCGTGTGGAAAACCAGATGACTGAAAATAACGCAGTCAGGAAAAGAAACGCTTCATTTTTTCTTTCTTTGTATTAGAACCATTTCAATGAATTTCATGGCCCACAGGCAGTCGTATTGGTTCTGCTGAAGGTGACAAGAAGTGCAGCATCAGAGGCAGCAGTGAGCACTGGAGGGTGTCCCAGTGCTGTGTGATCTCACTGTCAACAAAAATCTGCTCTGGGACCATATCCTGAATGAAGGGCTTTCACTAGCCACAGGATTATTTATTGAACTGCTGCTTTTTATTTATTGTATTAAGGAAGATTAACATCTTCTTGTTGGGGCAGGTTTATTTTTTTTACTGGAGATAAACCATCTCTGTGAGAAGTCAGTCAGCTTTGTAGACAGCCATGAATGTCAATAAAGTCTTGGCAAACACAGTAGGTATTTATTCAGCCTTGCAAATTAAAAACATTTTTCCTGCCTGTTTAGTGAAGGGAACAAAAAAAGACAAATTACAGAGCGGATGAGCTCTCTTGATAGTTGGAATTCATTAAACTGGTGGTGAAAATGCTGAGCGATTGATGGTGCAGAAAAAGAAAAGAAAAGATAAAGCAGCTTTTCCCCAATAGCTGTGGTTTAAGTTCAAGTTGAAAATGACCAAAAAAAAAATCCCTTAAAGACATGTGTAACTGACTTCACAGTCCCAGTTTCTGTCTGGGTAGACAGTTCTTTCTCACTGCAGTTAGTATTAATTGGTTTTTCAGTTGACAGATAATTTCTCAGCGGCTCCTCCATCTCCATCATGCCGTGGGGTGTCTGCAGCAGCTCATAAATGAGATCCATGGCCAGACGTTAAGTAGGAAGTTCACACAGTCCCTTCCCATGGTACAGACAGAGCCTTTCTGCAGACTTGTCACTCTGTCATCTTCCCTCGGCTCCACATTTTATTATTATTAAAAAAAAAAGGGGGGGGGGGTTTTAAAAAGTTACAGTAAGCTGAGCAGTTTGTCAGCTGGGATGTTCTCACAGGCCATTGTCTGCAGATTCCGGGCTGGCTCTGCCTTTCAGATGGATCATAAAGCTGTCGTGAGTGCAGCTCTAACAAAATCCATTTACACGGCTCCTGTTATGGCAGGGCATGGAAAGGAAGCAGTAGGACTTACTTCTTAATGAATTTCCCGTACAGAATCATTAGTCCACTGTGGAAGTCTTTCCAAGTTGCACTCAGTGCATGTTTTGTCTGACTATCCCTGATGAATGGGATGAAGTGCCCACAGTTGTCACTTGGAGTCACAGACAGTTCTCATGTCATTCCAAGTGCAGGAATTCTGCAGGAATTCATCACTGGAAGAGAGGGGGTTCCCTAGTAAGTGTTTAAATGCAGTTAAACCACCTGTAAATCACTGCAATTATTCAGCAGCAAAACAAAGCCTTCGTAAACTTTATTCTTGCAGTGCTTTAATTGCAGACAAAACTCTACTCATTCAAGTGATCCCATCAAATGTCAAATAAAAACATGAATTATGAAGCTTGTAAGATTAGAGCTTAAAGTCACTGACATGTCATTCCCCTAATTTTCTCTGGAGGATTACAGAACACTTAATTTGTAACTGCAGAAACCTTAAGTGTAATCAGATGCTCTTCCGTCTACAGTTTTTGTCTGTCATTGAATTCTGGGTTTGTTCTTTTCCTGTTTCCCAGGTTCTTACTTGTAAATGTGAAGACGTTAACTCCTCTGTTCTTCTTCTTCCCAGTTCAGCGAGGAAATTGCCCTCAGCTCTTCCGATCATTAAATCTGGGAAGGATGCAGCAGTCCAAGATCTGAAAATGTTCTAAAACTTCCAGCACCTAATTAGAAGGAGGCATCTTGGAGCAGCACAATAGCTCTCTATCTGCAGTTCGTTTGGTTTTCCAATTTAGAAATGACAGTTTACAGCCCTGGTGTGAGCGTGTTTCTCATTAGCCTGTTCTAGAAACACACAGAGTTATTACAAGTTTTGAAAGATGCTTTCTTCAAAAGTGCAAATGATATTAAATGGCAGAATTTGCTCTCTGGATAGCCCCATGGAGAAGCTGTGGTCTGCAACCATCCTAAGGCTGGTGGTAAAGGCAGGGCCAGGCAGCTGGACCCCACCTTCAGATCCGTGGATGTCATGGATGCAACTGCATGGGAAAGATGCTGCAGCCGGAATTAGCCTTGCCCAGGGGAGACAGTGGTGAAGTGCTCCTGCTTTCCTTGTTTTACAGATGGATCTCAGGTTTCTTGGGCTTTTCTCATGAAGATCTTCTTGGAGAGGAGTGTGCTAGCTGTGCTGCTGACAGATACCCTCGTGAGAACTGTCCACACTGGCTTGATTTCCCTCTTCAGGAGTTGGATTCCCAGTCTGAGCTGGTTGGGTTTGTTGTCCTTGGGGTAAATGAAGAGAGAGCTGCATGTCACCAGGTGATGAAACTTGAGGAGCAGATGTGATTTTTTTTTTTTTTACATGGTGAGAACATTTTTTTTACATTCTCCTCTGAAGAGAAGGAGGTTGGGAATATTTGCCTGTCCTCAGGACTCGACAGATGGGTTCATCTTGGATGGTGGGTTAGGGTCTGGAATGTCAGTTCTACAAGGACTGGCTGAGGTTGAAAAAGAGACTCAGGGAAGACCTTGTTTACCCGAAGACCAGCATTTCCCTGAGGAAAAGTTGTGGTGAGGTGGGAGTCAGCCTCTTCTCCCAAGTAACAAGTGACAGGATAAGAGCGAACAGCCTCAAGTTTTACCAGCAGAGGTTCATATTGGATATTAGGAAAAATTCCTTGACTGAAAGAGTGGTTAAGCATTGACACAGGCTGTGGGCAGGGGTGGAGGCACCATCCCTGGAAGTGTTCAAAAACCAAGTGGACCTGGCACTTCATGATACAGTTTAGTGAGCATGGTGGTATTAAGTCAAAGGTTGGACTCAATAATCTTGGAGGTCTTCTCCAACCTCAGTGGTTCTGTGGTTCTTATCAACTAAAATAAGCTTTCACAGGGCTTCCAGAGGCAGGTATGGAGCACAGGCAGGTGTAATAAACTGCAGGAAGGAAAAAAAAATAAAAGATGCTTCACTCTTGTTGAAAACACTGCAGCAAGACAAAATTCTGGACTTCTGTTGGGCTGAAGGATAAAGACTTTGGTTCTGCCTGCACTTTAAAGCAGCTTTGTTTCACCCATTAGTGTTTTGTGAGCCTGTGTGGAAGATTCCCAGGCAGCAGCATGCTCAGGGCAGAGCCCGGGGACACGGGCACAGCTCCGTCCTGCTGCTTCCTGCCTGCTCTGCTCCACACAGGCACTTTCTGGACAGAAAAGCTGCACAATAAATCCAGTGCTGATGTGGCCTGGCGTGGTGACAGCTCTTCCAGTAACTGCAGGAACTGCCTGCTTGCGGAGGCCCAGCCTGCTCCGATGGGTTGTTTTCCTTAAAACTGTTGTTGTGCACCAGATGGGGCACGCCGTGTCTTGGTGCCTCCCTTGGCCATGCAGACGCTTTGTGGTGCCTTCTGTGCCACTGCCTGGGGTGGTTGGTTCCTTTCTGAGAGGCTGTGGTGTACCTGAGTGCTTCCCAGGACGTGCCACTGGGAGTGGGGCTGTGCAAACACTCGAGGCTTGCTGGACATCGCTCTGCAGATGTGCTTCGGGTCTGACGCTTGTTCTGCCAGCTGAGATGAGGAGCTGCAGAGTGGTTATGAAAAAATAAAAATAAAACCACGTCTGTTTGAAAGGGAGTAGATTGTCTAGAACACACTTCAGTAGCAGATTTCCAGGAAAGAATCCTCTGTCAGACTTCTTAGAAGCTGTGCTGGCTCCAGGTGCTTAGTGCCAGGACTGAACAGCCCATGATCAACTCAGTCCTTGACGTTGGGTTTGGAGACACACTTTTCCCTTAATTTGCAAATCCCACCTCAACCAGACCTGGCTGACAGGTGGGCGTGTTTCCAGGCTCTCTGCACGACCTTTCGGATGAAAATTGAACCTTTAGGCACTGATGTGCAGCTTCTGTCACACAGTGGTCTTTGTGCTGCTGCTGTTGAAATGAAGGTTTGGTAACATCTTACGTGTTTTGCTGTCACAAGAGGGAGTTTGCAGCAGTGCTGCCCTTGCTGGTGTGTCTGGATGTAGTTGTGCTGTGGGCAGAGCTCAGCAGACAGAATGTGTTAATAGAAGACAGCAGCACGAGCAGGATGAAGGTCCTTCATTCCTTGTTCAAGCCTTGTACATGTTGTTCAAGCTTGACTGACAAAATTCCTCTGAGTGACACTGCTGCAAGCAATTCTCTTGCTGTTGGTAGCACTGTAATAGAAAACAGAAGTGAGCATTTGAGAGACTCAAACCAAAGTCAGGGATAAGAATAACGCATCAACTGTTTAACAGGAAAAATAAAAACCCGACGTGGCTAGGTATTCTTTTGTGGCATTTCCAATTTATTGTTACAGGAATATCCTCCCAGCTAGACTCAAGCTCCCTCAGGAAGCTGGTTTCATATGGTGGTTTAGATTTAACTATTCATTGTCTAGCACCATTTGAAATCAGTGTTCTTGGAGGAAGAATGCCTGCCTTCATCAGGGAAATGGACCCTCGGGAGCCTCAGAGGGAAAGAAGAGAAAGTCAAGATCTTCCTTGTGTGGTTCTGCCATTCCAATGAACCTCCACCACCAAACTCCCTCAGTGGGACTCTGGGGGTCTGTGACCCAGGTGACCCCTGGGAGAGCAATGCAAAGAGTGAGTTATAAGGCAGAAATTCTGCTGTCACCATCTTTATAATATTTGTAAGTGGTGAGCAACAACTTCTGAACCCAAGAAGGTTTTGAGACAGAAACAAGGCAAAAAAGTAAAATGCAGAATTGTAACTCAGTATTGAAGATGTTGATTTCAATGCCCCAGCTAGTAAAAACTACTGCAACTACTTTATACAGCATGGTGAGGAATAAGGAAGGGAACTACATGTGCTCTAAATTTTTAACTCCAAACCCATTTACAGCCTCACCTAAATTTATTTTTTTAACCACTTCACACGCTTGTAAATACTTTGTACATGTATCATACAAGACAGATAATGGAATTTGAAACAGGTAATTCTGCATTGAAGCACTGGGAGTTCTGGATGCTGTTTGCATCCCTCCTGCGTGTTTGGCTTTTTGTTGTGGCATGTTTGGCAGATCAGAATGTGATGTTTATTTCGTGTGATAAGACTTGCCAGCGTGCAGGTTGGTGGCTGGATGTGCTCATGGAAATGGCCAGCAGCTGAGAATTAGACCATGGGTGGTTGGTCACATTGTCCAAGTCTGCTGAAATCTGGAGAAGCATTTCAAGTTGATATTTTCTGAAGTCTTTACTGTATTTAAAAATGTGTGTACCTAATGGTTGATTTTGAAAACTTTCACGGTCTAAACCTTTGTTGTCTCACCAGTGCTTTAATAGGAATGGTATCAATTACTTGGGGATTCTCCAGTGTGAAATGCTGTCCAAGACATAACTCTTCATCCTTGCAGATCTCCGTAACCCCTTTAGAGGATGACTGATTTCTTTTGGTGTTCAGAGTCAATAATAATTTCTAGCACCATTTGAAATCGGTTATAGTGATTGGGGAATTGCACCTCGTGAATTTTTGCACAAGAGGCTACAGAGAGAAGCTTTAATGGTGTGAAAATAGGGAAGAGTGGTATTTTAATGAGTGGAGTTGCTGAATTCAGAAATGCTGCAAGTTTAAACTCTGGGAGGTGGAGAGTTGTAAAATGTATAACCCAAGATCTTGGTTTAGGTCCTTTGTGTGAAGAAGATCCCTTGGAATGGTTTGGAAAGCCTTGCAGTGCTGAGGGGGAAGATCAAGGGAGATGGTTTTCCCAATGAGAATAACCAGTGTGGACTTTGGATCAAAGAAGAAGAGCCCCACCCTGTTGGTTTAATGATCTGTCTGTGAGGTATGAGGAAATAAAAGGAGCAGCAGGAAACCTTCCAATCTGCAGCTCCCATACTCTGGATGTGCTGAAAGATCATCTCGTGGAGGTTTTCCCTGCCAGCCTGAGAGCTGCTTGCATTCTCCTCTTGTTCACTGCTTAGAGAGTAAGACACAAACAACCTGTCATCTCTCCAAGAGTGTTTAATATGTAAGAATTTCTCTGAAATTTCAGCTCTTCGGAGACACAGCTGGCTGGAGGGAGAGTCTGAGTTGGGTCCTGTCCCCAGTTCCAGCAGGGGAATCTCATTATCCATGAAGATAATATCTGAAAATCATCCTTCCATCAGCTGGTCATTCTACATCCAGCTTTTTGGGAGTTAATAACACCAACCAACCTACAGCAGCACATCACACACCAACCTGCAACAAGGCATCCCTGTAGCAGGAGATGTTTTCCTGGATGTCCTGGTGAATTCAGCAATGTACTGCTTTTGCCACTGCTCCGTAGGAGGTGACTAAAAAAGAGGGGGTTTTTGTAAACAAGTGGAGCATCTTCTGAATATTCAGAGGAATTTCTAAAGTTGTGGCTGGTTGTTGGTCTTGCTTTTATCCCCTCCAGATTTTTTTATGTATATGAAAATATATTGAAACTATATTGAAAGCTGGAGAAGGAATTTTGGCAAGGGAATGGAGTGACAGGACAAAGGGGAATGGCTTCAAACACAGAGTAGGGTTAGATTAGATATTAGGAGGAAATTTTTCCCTGTGAGGATGGTGAGGCCCTGGCACAGGGTGCCCAGAGAAGCTGTGGCTCCCTGGATCCCTGGAAGTGTCCAAGGCCAGGTTGGATGGGGCTTGGAGCAACCTGGGATAGTGGAAGGTGTCCCTGCAATGGCAGGGGGTTGGAATGAGGTGGTCTTTAATTAAGATAATCACAAACCAAAAGGGACTTTGGTGACGTCTTTAAAGTCTCTTGCTTCCATCCATTCACAAAATCCATCCTCATGCTCTGTCTCTTTTTAGGTGGAGCTTTGAGAAGTGGCGAGTACTGTGTTCAGTAGAAAAGACTATAGGTAAAACCCTTAAATGAATGGAACAAATTATTAAAATATGGGAAAATGAAGACTGGCTAGCAGCGTGGGGGGTTTGCAGTACGATGCAGAGCACTACATGTTCTAGGGGGTTTGACAGATGTTCTTGTGGAGCTTAAAAGCTGTGTAGAATTAACTGGTGTTGGAAGTGTGACTTGCAAGTAATCACCATGTTTTAAGTACATCGACTACCTAAGTAGCTCCCATGAAGACAATTGCTTAAATGATTTCTTGTGGGAAGTCCCTGAAGGAGCAGATGGATCTGTTTGCAGTTTTGCTGCTTGTGCTCTGCATGTAGGATGGAAATGTCTGGACTTAAGGAAACTTTGTTAACACAAAAACTTGTCTTTGGGTTCAAACTAGTTACAGGGTGGTGCAGAAACAGGTGAAGAAGGTTAATAGCATTTTAATTCTTTCCATTGAAAGGCAAGAGGTTCTTTGCACCATATAGTCAGAAAAATGGAGCTGCCAAGTGCTTGGATCTCATGAAAGTATTTTCAGATGTGAGCACAGCTGCTGGTGTGCCTGTGCTCACACATAGGATTGTGATGTGCTCATAGTGGATTTTCTTTACAGCAACAGGGGAAGAAAGGAGGAAAAAAGGAAGAAAAATGCCTGATGAAGACAGAAGCATTTCAGAGTAAAATATATCTGAGGAAGAGGGAAGCATATGTAATGAGTTTTGTTGGGTTTGTTTGTTTGTTTTTTTTAATTTATCCTATTTGCTCTCAACTCAGATTTGGGTGCAAAATGGTGCCTACAAACTGCACCAGTCTCAAAATGCCAGTCAGGTACCACAATGGATAACTTAAACTATTTGTTTGCAAGTCTGCTCCATCCTCCTGTTGACAGATCCTGCAGAAATCACAAAATGCAACGGGCAGGGGGATTGTTTCCATGGCCAGAAAAGTTCGTCCTGTTGCTGGTGTTATGGAATGATGTTAAAATGAAATCAACACTTGGACAAAGCCAAAAGCAGCGCTGGAAGTCAACTGCTTCTCTCAAAAAAAGTCTCACTTCTGGATTAATATAAGATGTGCTGGATGGTAGGATGAGAGGGAGAGAAAGATGATGTCTATTGGGAAATTTTGAATGCAAAAATATTTCAGAAATGTCTGACAGTGTACACTTTTTTTTTTTCAATTGTTGCAATTAATTTGTTTGAAATTTTTGTGATCCTGCATCACAGTCTCAAAATGTCAGGCTTCTACATAAGGATGTTCTGTGAAAACCATTGTATATTGGGAATCTGGGGGGAAAATAACCTGATCGTGTTGAGAAGGGGCTTGGGGTGATAGTGAAAAACTGCTTTGTTTTCACAGCAAAAAAATTCAGGGTCAGCACTGTAATTTTCATTATAATTGATATAATATTCAGCATTAATTGATGAAACATCCAGTCATAAGATGCTTATGAAAGAGTGGAACAGTTAATGAGACAAAACTGTGATACTCTACAAGATGCTCCCTGATTTCTTCAGGCCAGTTGGAGACTTCTTAGCCAAAAATAACCTGTTTGTGTGGGATCTGCTGTGTCCTTAGCACACACTTGCAGTGCCAGAATGGGCAGCAGAGGTACAAGGAGGATAAATTCGGGTATTGTGGCTTTTACTGTGGGCTGGTCGAGTCCTGCTGGGACCTTTGCTAAGTATGAAACAGCAGAGGCTTGTGTTGGCAGAGCTTTGCTGTGCAGTAAAACAGGCTGCTAGAGCTCACAGCAGTGTAAAGGTGCCAGCAGGGCGAATTCTTCCTTGTTTGGGTAATCCTAATGAAAGTAGTGTTAGAATTTCTGACTATCTGGTGAATCAGATCCAGTGAGGGCAGTGAAGCAAACTCCAGTGAAGAAACCTGGGTTAAGCAATGAGAAGTTGTCACTTTTCAGGCATCACTAAGACAGCTCTGTTCTCCTGGTTTCTGACAATGGTCTATCAAACTGCTGGGTTCTCTTCTCCACATGCTGCAGGTGCATCTCCTCTGGAAACACCCAGAGCTTTGGGACTTCAAACAGAAAACCTGGACCATCTGTGTGCTCCCACCTCTACTGCTGAGCAGACAATATGTTCAGTGTGTACTGGTCAGTGTAATCATTATAGACCCTGGGTCAGAAGATATCCCCACTCAGCTCCTTGAAATAGGAGGCAAAAAATGTTTTTCGTGATGTCATTCTCACTCTGCTGGATTTCCAACAACTTCCCAACAACAGTCCCTGAAGAGTTTTGTGGCTGCCTGCTCTGCTGCCTGGATTCTTGGGGTTTTAAGTCCCCTTATATGCAGTTTCTGTCTGTGCTGCCTTCTCAGCATCATGTCTGTCTCCCAACAGGGGATTCCTCTCTGGAGAACCTGCCATGGAAGCAAATGATCTGTCTTCAGTCCTGGGGGCAAGTCATATAAACCATTTTTTCCATGTCAGAGAAGTTTTTTGATGCCCTCTTGGCAAGAAAAGGCGAGGTGAGCCTTGGGACTGCAAAGATTTGAGTTCAGTATTTTGGTGCTAGTGAAACTGAGAGTCACAGATTGGTTTGGGTTGAAAGGGACCTTAAAGACATCCAGTTCCATCCCCCTGCCATGGGCAGGGACACCTTCCACTATCCAGCTTGCTCCAAAGCCCCATCCAACATGGCCTTGGACACTTCCAGGGATCCAGAGAGAGCCACAGCTGCTCTGGCACCCTGTGCCAGGGCTTCCCCACCCTCACAGGGAAGAATTATTCACATACTGCTGCAGAGGAAAGATTTTTTTTTGGTCTCTGCTTTCCCAAAGCATTGAACGTGTCAAGCCCTGTATCTCTCTGACTGGATTCCAGCCTGGAAAGCCGGACACTGACCCTCCTTTGGGATGAAGTGGCTGGGAAGGGGCATCAAAGCAGTCTGTGGAGGACCCAGCTGTGGCAAGTTTGCTGTGGCAGAGCGTGGACATCAAGAGGAGTGTAAGGCAACTCTTTTAACTTTGTTGCTTCAAATACTATGACTGTCCTCCTATAACATTACTGCATAAAAACCCAGTGGGATTTATTTATAATTGATGATTTTACATGGAAGATACTCCCATGCCACCGTGCGGATTAAATCCCAGAACAGACTGACAGCTGTAAAATCCATGAGCACAGGTGAGTGAGCTGGTGTGTGAGTAGCCTCCAGAGGACCACAAAGTGATTTTCTTGATTAGATTGTGCCATGATTAAATCTTCAGTGTTACTGTGTCCTTACTGTGAAACAGACTGGGAAGAGAACGGCTTGATAGTCCCTGATGCAGTTCATCATTACTAAAAATGCCATGGGGTGATGGGATTGCCTGCTGAAAGGTGCCACAATCCTTATAAATCCCAGCCTGATCAAAAATCACTTCTGGGAGAACCTAAATTGCTCAGGAAATTCATGGGAATTATCACAGATTTCCAGGTTTCCAAGTAAGTTGTCACATAAAGACTCTCCACTGTGTTTCCAGCGTGAGAACTGAAATCACAACTTGAAGGAAATTCAGTGCAAGTAAATTTTCAAGATTTCACTGTGCAAATCAAAATTCCAGTTGGAGCACTTTGGAGCGAAACAATGGTGTAAAACCCCCCCACTTTTTAGTTGAGATTAGCCTGGAAATTTTAAGGCACTCATGAATAATTTATAAACCAGTCTTCCCACGGATGAGCAGCAGGACGAGAGAGTGGCTACGTTTGTCACTGTGTTGAGATGTTTCCTGGCAATGGTGGAATTTTTATGGTGTTCTTTCTCATAATGGAGTTGTTGCTTAGCTTTTAATGTCCCAAATGTAAACAGATCTGAGGAACCAGATCGTTAAAAACATTTAGAAAGGGCGAATGAAAAAGTGAAGTATTTGTGTGCTGCGTTCCAAACAAATCCTGTAAATCACCAGCAACAGAGTTCTCTGACAAGGAGAAAATGGTTTTATGGACTCACAGGAATGGCATTGGAAGGAATAGTGAAAAGATTAATTTTTTAAAATCATGGCAGAAGAGCAGAGGGAATAACCCAAGAGGTTGAAGAAGCTGTCCTGTGCTCTGTTTTCAATTTTAACACTCTGGCTTAACAAATTCAAAATCTGATTCAGACCTGCTTTGCCATTTTCAGCTCCACAATCCTGAAGCCATGGGACCAGTTGACTTCGCTTCCTGGTGCTCCTGCATTAGCCAGGCTGGGAATGCTTAAATCCACCCAGAGGTTTTATGTGTAGGAGCAACTCAGGAAAAAAGGGTTAAAAAAAGGCAGTTAATTTGGTTTTCAACCTGCAGAGCTGTTTTCTAAACTCAAATTTGGGGTTGCAGCTTTCAAGCGTTCAAGAGTCACTTCAGTGACCCATCGCCGTGTCCGGGGCAGAAGCCGGGGATCCCGTGGGATGCAGGGCTGGAGATGCCAGGCCCTGGAAGGCTCTGGAACAGGGGGGTGGGTGAGGTGCTCCTTGGCTCCCCTGGGCCTGGCCGAGGCAGCCCACCAGATGTGAGATGCTGCCTTGGCGCGGGCAGCAGCGGGTTCGGCTCCTCGGGAGAGGCCGTGGGCGGAGAGGAGCTGGCAGGGATCCCGGAGCCGCTGGGAAGAGGCTGCGCGGGGGAGAGCGAGCTCACCACCCACCTCGGATGAAATCATGGAATGGGCAAGCACGAGGAAAGGCTGGTGAGGAGAAGGAGAGCTAAAACAAAAAAAGGGGGGATGGAGAGGAAGGATGCTGGATCAGCGAGGAGGGTTGTTCCTGTGCTGGTGGGTTCGAGGAGGATCTGGTTCTCACAAGAGTCAATTGTAACGGATACAGAGCTGGAATAAGGGCAGGAATTTGTCACAGGAAGGTTTGCTCCAGCAGCATAGAGAAGGACTTGGATACCTGACCCCTTCAATGGAAATTCATTAACGTGTCTGAATAGAGGAGTGATTGCTCCTAGGCAGGCTGCTGCTTTCCAAGTCTGACTTCTAACCAAGCTTGTACCAAGGAAGATGCATTCCTGGAGCCAGGAGAAGGAGGAGATCTCTGGAGCTGGCTGGTTTATAACAGTGTTTTTAAGGGCTGCTGAAAAAGGGACTTTACCATTTTCCTTAACCAAGAAGTAGGTGTTGCCTTGGTGTTCCCAGCTGGATGGGCATATTATCTCATCCTTACTGTGAAAACCAACAAGGAAAAAGTCCAGTGTGGCTTCCTGTTGCACTTGGAGACTGAACATCACCCAGTGTGAACGCCTCAGGTTTCCTCCCCCCATATTTATCTGATTTATGATAAATTACACGGCTCATGAGAATAACTGTTTCAATCCAGTGAGAAGAACTTCAGTGTCCTTGTTTTCCACCTGGGTTTGTGTCCAGTTTGCCTCCCTGCAGCTCATCCCACATCATTTCTGGAGAGCTCAGGCAGGCAAGGAGCCAGTGGAAGGCGAATGTGTCCCTGGAGCGATCAGCTCGAGGTTTTGTCCAGTGAACCCGCTGAAGACAGCCTGGATCCTCTGCTGGGTTTTGTTGGATCTTTTTTTCTCCTTGGAAACACAGTTCAGGACAAAACTGTCACGGTCTGACTTTCAGGAATGGGATTCTCAGCACTTCTGTCTCTGCTCCAGCAAGTGAAAAGTGATGCGTAAGACTCCTTCTCCCCCCGTCAACTCCAGTGGGTGCAAAGTTGTAACTGTTTCAGGAAAGATACAGCCAAAAAAAAAAAAAAAAAAAAAAAAACAACCAAAAAAAACCAACCAAAACCCATTTCCCTAGCTCGTTTTCTTTTCCCAGAAAAGCAGATGGATGAATCATTACAACAGCAGCTATGACAGGGGACCAGACAACAGACTGAGCCCGAAGCCCAGCCCAGTCGAGGCAAGATGAAAAACTGTCACACCCTCCCTCCCACATCTGTTTAAAGGAGCACAACTCCAGAATTAGGGCATGTGGGTTTTATCCTTCCTCTTGCGTCCTGCATAGCAGCAAGAGCAGCCATTGCAGAGATCACAGTGTAATAAATCCAACAGTATCCAGCAGTGAGGTCCAGTAAAGTAACGTGATGGTGTGGATGGTGATGGATCCCCAAAACAGAATCACAGAATGGTTTGGATTGGAAAGTACCTTGAAAATCCCTTAGTTTCAACTTCTCAACACCTTCCACTATACCAGGGTACTCCATGCCCTGTCCAACCTGGCCTTGAACACTTCCAGGGATCCAGGGGCAGCCACAGCTTCTCTAGGCAGTCTATGCCAGGGTCTCACTACT
Source organism: Hylia prasina (assembly GCA_013397195.1). NCBI lineage: Eukaryota > Metazoa > Chordata > Aves > Passeriformes > Sylviidae > Hylia > Hylia prasina. Next base: position 36,540 of record VYXD01001826.1, on the reverse strand, counting down.
CTCACAGACAAGATTTCCTTCCCAGTATCCCAGCTAACCCTGTCCTCAGGCGTTGGGAAGCCATTTCCATTTGTCTTGTTGCTCCATGCCATTGTCCCACGCCACTCTCCAGCTCTCTTGGAGCGCCTTTAGACACTGGAAGGGGCCCTCAGGTTTTTCTGGAGCCTTTTTTTCCCCCCCTAGTCTGGCTCCAGAGCAGAGGCCCTGCATCCCTGCAGGCATCTTTGTGGCCTCCTCCTGATTCACTCCAACACATTTTTTCTGTTTTTTCCTGTGCTCTGCAGGTGAGATCTCACCTGGACAGAGCAGAGGGGCAGAATCCCCTCCTTGACATGCTGCCCACACTTGTGATGCAGCCCAGGACTGGGGGGGTGTCTGGGCTGCCATCAGCCACTGCTGGGTCATGTTGAGCTTCTCATCCACCAACACCCCCAAATCCTTCTCCCCAGGGCTTCTCCCCGTCCATTCCCTGTACCTGTTCTTGGAATTGACCAAGCACAATGTCCAGCTCTGTAGACCAGAGGGAGCAGCCTTGAGGCTGATGTTTTTGTTGCCAGGCTTTCCTCTGGAGGTAGAGATATTTGTGAGGTACATAGACATGCTCTTAATGTAGCAGAGTCTCATGCGAAAAACCCATCAAAGTAACACCAGAAGTGACAAGGTTAAGAAAGCACTTAAAAGTTAAGATACTCCTGCCTTCAGGCTGCCCACAGAACCCCTGTGGGCGTGTGTGGTTCATCCTTAATTATGCTTCTGGGAGGAATTTTTTTTTTCCAGAGGACACTGCCCTGCTCCCTGCACGCGATGCTGGTAGTCCCTTGCTGAAAAGCCATTCAGGGTTAGAGGGCGTTTTTTTCCTTCTTCATCCTCATCTCTGCAGCATTCCGAGTGCTTTGGCTGGAGCAGTTGCTCTGATGATATCTTTTTTTTCTTTTTTCTTGGTGAGGCTCTATTGTGGTTTCTGCTTTACAAACAATGTACCAGAGCACAGAGAAACGAAGGTCAAAGAATCTATTAATTTCGGGTGCCCAATTTGGAGTAGCCAGTGCAAGATATTCAGGACTCTCTGTTCTAAGCACAGATTCCTCTCATGCCTTTCTTTGTTTTCTTCCAACCTCCTGCTTTGTTCATTGCCCTCTTCCAACTTCTGCTTCTTGGGCGCTGTAATTATGATTTTTAAATTCAAATGCTGCTCTTAGCTTTCAAGTGTTTTCATCGCTGACTGCAAAGCTGTAGCTGAGCTCCACTAGGCAGCAAATGTTCCCTTTCTCTCAAGGTAAACAACAAGTCAGGGAAGGTCACTGCAGGTAAAAAGCCACAAGTCTGGAAGAAAAGAACAGGACATAATTCAAGCCAAAGTACTCATGAGCAATGTGGAGATCTCTTCGCCTCTCCTACCCTCTGCAGCTCCGTGAACCCTGTCACAGAGCAAGGGCAGCACAAAGAAGCTGGATCTGGGATAGAAAATCCTGGGGGTTACCTCAGGTGCTCAGGGCTTGGGTCCATTGTTGCTTTAGCAGAGGCAGCTATGGAGGAATTGTGTTTGGGGAAGCAGAGCAGAGCAGGGCAGGAGTGGGAGGGCAGAGGGAAGCCAGCGGCACTGAGCGTGTGCTGCTTGTGTTGGGAATAGCTTGTACTTGTGGGACTTGGTCAAATGCTAGAAAAACCCTGAGGGTGAGGCTGCAGCGCTCCTCTTGGGACGTTCCAGCCCCTGGAACTGCTTGGGAACAGCAGTGCTGAACACTGTGTGCTCTCAGCTGCCCCAGGCACAGCCAGATCCATCTGCACACGTGTCCTGGGCTCCCTCCAAGCTGGAGCTTCCAGCACATCCACCTTTTATTTCTGCTGCAGAGTCCTCTGGCCAGGCAGGTTTTGAGTGACCGTGTCCCACATCTGAAAAGACTCTCCAGCCTCAGCACCTCTCTCGTGGCTTTGGCAGAGGGAAGCAGTGGGGCAGTGAGGGGAGGATTTGTGAGGCTGCATTCATCGGTGGCTGGTGAGTTTGCAAAGGATCTATCCCAATTGCAAGACAGGAGCTGGGGAGATGAGCACAGCACCAGTGAGCTGAGACCTCAGAAGGCCCCTGGGGTGTGGGTTTGAGTAGGAGAGAGCTGAGAAGAACTTGGGAGCAGGAGGAATGGTAATTCACCATGGAACAATGCCTGGATGGCTCCGGAGGGGACCTGGCACCCATCTGTCCTGGCATTTCCTGCTGCCACAGGGCATTCCTGTGCTCCTCCTTGCTGCTTCCTCCACCTCTGGATCCCTCTGCATCACTGTTGCTGTTGGAAACACCAGTATTTCATAAGCTGGAGAGCTCGGGGCTGCAGAGGCACCACAAAAGCAGCTCGAGGACACAAAGAAGCAGGAAAACCAATTTGTTTTAATCAAACTTGCATAGTAATGTTGAGTACAGGGAACATCTGAAGTCCAGGCTCCCGGTCTGAGCAGGACTGTAGCCAGGGTCAGCCACGTTCTGGCCAAGCCCCAAATCCCAAGAGTATAGGGGATATGGTTTAGGTGGTCTGTGTCCCAGGGCAGCAGTGTCTCCTACATCCAGCCTGAGTCTCCCGTGTCCCACTTTGCCACTGGTGCCTTTTGTCGCAGTCCAGCACGACGGGGAGGAGTTTGGCTGTGTCTCTGCACCACCTTTTATGTCTTTGTAGCCCATTCTGAGCTCACCATCAGCTCCTCAGGGCTGTGCAAGGCTTTCTCCTCACCGCTGGCACCACATGCTCATAGTGAAAGCACAGAAACCCTCCTTCAGACCCTGCTGTGCTCCCCCAAAACCAGGGCAACAGCCAGAGCGTTTGGGGCACACCTGTGGGGGGAATGAGTCACCAGCAGCAGCATCTCCCACGGGACCCAGCCCTGTCCCCCATGCTGGGGGCTTTCTGTCCATGTGGAGGGGTCCAGAGAGCAGCTTACAACTCCCCCCACACCAGATACCTCCGGAGTGCTGCACTGGGGAGATGGGAAGCCCTGGAGGGGGCAACTGCTCCAGATCTCCTGCTAGACCAACCCCATCCAGGAGAGAACACCCAGAGCATCCTAGGCTGCCCTTGGAGGGGGTGGCAGCAGGGTTGAGCCAGGGGGAGGAGTTGGACACAACACTCGTGTTTTCCGTGCTAGAAACCTTCCTACGTGCCAGTTCATGAGGATGAAGCTGTAAATCAGCAGGAAAAACTTCTGTCATCACCATCAGCACCGGGGGAAATTGATGATGAACTGTCTGGGAGGAGAGATAAGAAGTGTGTCGGTGGTCCTTCATTGTCCCCTTCCTCCAGGCTTCGTGCTGGCGATGTAATTAGTGATTAAATTTCTTTTTTTTTTCACTTTTACTTTCACAATGAATGTGAGCAAGGCTAGCCCAGATGCAAATAGGAGCCTTGGCCCTTCTGCAGGGACCCCAGGGGATGCTCCAGCCACCCTACAGTGAGTCACCACAGCCCCCGGGAACCCCGTGCAGGAGCCAGGAGGGGACAGAGGGGTGACAAGGCAGAGCTGCCTACTGAAAAAAAAAGTCCCCAGTTTGCCGGTTTAGTAATGAGAGGAAAATAGAAGTTAATGCTGCGACCTAGTGGAGAAAAACCAGACGTGCAGAGTCAAGGCAGAGCTGATTCAGGAGAGGGGAAAGGAAAAGTTTGTGGAATTTGTGCCTGGTGGAGGCTGGACCGCAGAAAGCTGTGATAGTGCAGCTTATTTTTACAGGATTTCACACCTGAGAACATGGCTCAGGTTTCCAGAAGGTTCTCAGCTTAGCCCTAAATGATCTGGGGGTTAGAACGAGATGATCTTTAAGGTGCCTTGCAGCCCAAACCGTTCTGTGAGTCTGTGTTTCTCTGTTCTCATGTGAACATCCCGTGGCCCACGTTTAACCCAGCACAACACCTGTGACTGCAAACGGGGTGGATAAAGGTCTGCTCCCAGCAGTGTCCACTGGGCTTGGATCTGTGCTCCCAGCTGTTTCAGCCAGCCCCAGAAGGAACTGGAATTGGAGAAGAAACTGTTTGCTGGGCAAAAATGGGGGAATAAACAAGTCACTGGTGAGATGAATTGCCTGGTGCCTGCAGCTGTGTAAACCTGAGCTTGGCACGGTCTGGGATGAGATCCAACACCAGAGCACCTGGACTCAGGAAGTGGAAAATCCCTGAAGCACAGGTTTTGGGTCAATAATCACCCAAATGGGAGACACAAACACCACCTGAGTTAAGGGCCACTGTGAGTGAATGCCAAACCAGGGCAGGGAGAGTGTGTGGGGAAGGGCACAGGGATGCTGTGCCCAGGCTTGGGGTCCATGCTGCTACAAGGGGTCTGGAAAATGGGAAAGATTTCAAAGGAGAGCCCCAGGAGAGAAGAAGAACTCTCTGGGGGTGAAGCTGAGTCCAGTGTGTTATCCAGGTGAGGAGGGTGGGTTTCAGCCCACCACCACCATGTCCTGTGTCCAAGGGACCCAGTCCTTGGATCCTGTGGTGGGTGGCCCGGAGAGCACCCAGAGGCTAAACTGCTGAGACCCCACAGGAGTTTGTACATCCAGGAGGGTTTGACACAAGGGAAGGGTCAGGGTGAGCTCCCTGGGACAGCCTCTGCCTGGCCAGGATCTGCCTTGTGCCGAGGGCACTGCAGAACTGAGGCACCTCCAGGATTAAATAACAGCTGAGCTGGGGATTTACAGACCCAGGGCTTGGCTTTGGGTGCTGCAGTTGGCATCAAGCTACCTAAACCCCCCCTCCACGTCTCTGTGGCTTCACTGACTCACAGACAGCAGCTCCTGTGGATCTGGTGGGGACCAGTGGTTAAAGCCACCCTGGACACCTTGTGCTTGTGGTGTCACCTCAGGTAAATCACAGCTGCTCAATTTTATTCCTTCTGGACATGGAGGAATGAAGGGATAGGCTTGATCCTGACGTTTTGTGTGCTCAGCCTGGATCAGGGAACAGGTGGCAGCCCTTCAGCCTGGTGCCCAGAGGCTGGTGGCACCTTTCCCTGAAGCCCTGCTCACACCTGCCTCCAGATCTGTGCTGTGCAAAACCCCCACACTCTGCTGCCCTCCAGCTTCTGGTTGTCATCAGTGGGGCACACTCAGACCATTAAAAATAGCCAAAAACATTGCATGGAGAAGGCAGCAGGGGGATTAGATGGAGGAATATAGCTGGGAATAGCAGCAGGAGCAAAGTGAGGAGGAGGAGGAGAGACTGTGGGGGAGCAGAGAGGAACACACCAGCTCGAGGCAGCTGCAAGGAGCCCAGCAGCTGGAAGCTGAAAATAAACCTCAACAGTGAATCAATTAGCTCTGGGGAATGGGTAAACTGGGGGAAGCAGCAGCAAGGGGGAGAGGATGGGGCAGCTGATGAACTGAGTGTGCAGGAAAATCCACAGAGCAATGAATCACCTCCCCAAAAGCCCCTTTTCCCGAAACAAGGCAGTGATGAAGCAGAAAACAGCAGTCAGAAACAATTATGAGGCAAAGGGAAGTTTTCCCCCAGTGAATAAACATGTAGAACTGGCTGACCAGAAGTCAGGGAGTCAATGAGTGAGTGGATAAATCAGAGTGAACAAGCCATGGTTGTGGAGCCTGGCTGTCAGAGGCACCTGGAGAGGTGATTTCTCCACGTGTCCACAGCGGAGGGGCTGCAGGGCTGCCATGGGGACATGGAGGACCTGGAGATGCTCCTCCAGAGCTGGGTGCCAGTCCCTGAGGGGTGGGGGGACAAGGAGTCTCAGGCACGGGGGAATGGGCTGCAAATGTTGGGCTGGGCAGAGGAGGGGATGTTGGGCACTGCCATGTGATGGGTGGTGGGTCCCAGGGACCAGCATGCAAAGCCCCCTAAGATCCAAAACACATTTCTGGGGCATGGGATGAGGCACTTGGAATATCACAGAGAGCAGACATTTGGATCATGGTTTGGGTCATGGAGCAACCTTGGAGGGTGCCTAAAATTTAATAGAAAGTACATTCAGAGCTCCTCAAGGAACAGTCTAGCTGTTAAATAGTGATGAGGAGAGCCTAGAAAAACTGTGGAGAGAAATAGGTTTCTTGAAGAAAATGCTTTGTGTACAGAAGATTTGGAATTAAAAAAATAATCTGTGGTGAGACATCACAGAGATTGCATCTTGCAGAAGGCATGGATTTTTTTTATTAGGACATGGCTGCTTTTGGCCACCATAGGAGAGACCCTGTGTGTAGTAACGGCAAGGACAGGGTTGAGAGAGAACTCTGGTGTCCAGGGCAGCTCTTGAAACGTGTGGTTTATTCCATAGGTCGTGGGTGCAAGAGCTTTGCTTAAAGCTGCCAGCCACAAGCTTGAAGTGTGCCCGAAAGAGAGCGAATTTCCTGTTACAGTCCATTTTATCTTTTTCTGTGTTGAATATTCTAATTTACAGTAACCAACCCGTACAAACAGCAAATCCTATAAAATTTACGTACAGCCTATAAGAACCACTACTTTACCATACCACGCCAGATTCTAAACCCCCAAAAGTTAATTTCTAAACTCCCTTTCCCTGCCACCTTGGCAGGACCCCTTCCCCTTGGTATCTCTTTGTCTTCTGGGGCATTGCTCAGCCGAAGGAATCGTGTCTTCAGCTGGCTTAATCTTTGTCTTCCTGTCACACAGTAACTTGGCTTATATCTCAAACCTGGCTTGCATTTCCATTTCACGTATAGGTTCTATGTTCTTAGAGCCTTTTGCCAAGCAACCATACCTGCCAGGCTTTCCTGCTTCATCCTCTCCCAGCACCTGTGTAGAGCAAGGAGCCATGATTTGTAAATGAGTTTGGGGTGTTTTGTCAGAAAAGAAGGAATTTGGGGCTGCTTTTTTCCAAGCTGAGTGCCCCAGACACTGGACTGGAGTCCAGCTCTGTCCCTGTTCCTTCCTCACCCATCCCCTCAGCGCTGCTCCATGAGGCTGTTTCAGGGAAAGGATGGTGGGCATGGATGCTGGAAGGACTTTGGAGCTGGGTTTGTGTGTGTGTGTGTGTGGGAGGGTCGTGTCTCCCACCAAGTGCCCCCTCCCCGTGCAGCTGCTCTCCAAATCAGCCTTTCCCAGTTGCCAGCCCAAGGCTCTCCAGCATCCCAGCACTGTGCTGGGGAAGGGAATGTCCAGGAACAGGTGCAGGCAGAGGACGTGGACCGAGAAATGAAGATAATTCACATGGACACAGAATCTTTCCTGACAAGCTCTACTCAGCCCAGTGGGGATGGAGATGCTCCCACCCCCCATCCATGGGGTTTGAAATCCCAAGGGTCCTGTCTCCACGGGCTCCAGGGAGGAGCAGTGCTGCTGCTGATCTGCGGCCGTGCTGGCACTAGAGGGAAGCAGAACCCCGTGCGGGGCTGGGCTGGCACCGCAGGCACCGCCGCAGCTGCTGTGGCAGCGAGGGGACAGCGTGCAGAGACACCCAGAGCAGCTTTGATCTGCCGACAGGGAACATCCTCGTCCTCTTGGGCTGGACAGGGCAGCTGCAGTGATGCTGGGCTGTCCGGGGACACCTGGGTGCCGTGTCCCCTCTCCGCAGTGCCTCTCACTGCTGGAGAGCTGACGCTGGGGGCTGAAATGGGGTCCAGGAGCACCCCATAATGCGGGGTGGTGGCCAGCAGGGCTGGCTGGGGACTTTGAGCACCGTTGGCTCTGCCGAGGAGGTGGCACTGCTCCTGGGGAGAGTGGGGACAGCTCATCGCGGGGGGGGCATCCCTCTGCCACCACCCTGCTGGGAGCTGTGACCCTCCTGGGATGGGTTAACAGGAGGGAATGGGGTCTGGGGGTACAGGTGGAGGAGTTTTGAGCCTGCTTTGCTCTTCTCCTAATCCTATCTCACAGCAGAAAAGGAGTAAATAATTCTAGTAGGTGCACTGGCGTTTAGACCACCTTGATTGATGCATTGTCTGGGAAATCTCAAATTGGCAAACCAAAGCCACTACAAGGAGGCACGAGGTGGCAGGAGGGGACAGGGCCCCAGAGTGCCCTTGGAAGGACGACCATTGGGGGGGATGACCAGGTAAGGATGACCCTGGAGGGTTGACCATGGGGGATGACCTTGGAGGTTTGATCATGGGGGGGTGACCACGTTGTGCTGGCAGTTTTGTCAGTCTGTGGACCCCCGGGAATGTGCAGCACACACTCATGGAAGCCACAACACCCACGGACAAGGCTTGTCTCCAAACCAGCTGCTCTAGGACCTGGAGATTTTCTCCTTTGTGAAGATGAGCATCCAAAATAGTCATTTCCCCCTTTGCCCCTGGAGATTTGGAGGATTCCCCTTCTCTCCTTGCACGCTGGGCTTGGCTCCATTTACGCCCTGAGCTCTCCCATGGGGCTGCCTCGGCCACAACCCACCTTCAGCCCATCCACATCTCTGGGGAAAACTTCCCCCAAGCATTTGTCAGCTGCAGATCAGGATAATTTCCCGGCATATTTGGAAACAAATGCATCCTGTAAATTTCTTCTGTTTTCTACAGCTCCTGAGAGATTTTTGACACAAAGTCGACCCATTCATCAGCAGCTGCCAGGAGTTTAGTTCAATAACAGCTCTTGCTGATGGAGCTCTGCCCATGTCAGTACAAGCCTCAGTCATTGTGGTTCTCCCAGTGCAGGTCATGGAGCCTGGAAATGCCAGGACTTGCTGCTTTGGCCAGCACAGGGCTGTATCTCTCTGCCAAGCTCATACAATACAGGTTAACTTGCTGTTTTTCTCAGTGCCATCTCTCCTGCAGAGAAATTTCAGGGCATTTTGGTAGTTCAGCCATGCTAGTCATGGAAAACTGTATTGATTCCTTGACAGGAGACAGGGCAGGAGGATCTATGTGGTGCCTCTGGGTTTCTAGGGGAAGGCAGAATATCAGGAGAAGACACAAGTTGGCAGTGTCAGCATGGATGATCAGAAGTGGTTTCTCAGGTGACTTCCTCTGGTCCCAGCACAGCAGGTTTTGTGTAAGCCATGGGGCAAGTGCAGCCATGGATGCAACTTAAGGAATTTGCATTGTAAGCTACAAGCAAGTCATTCCCATGTGCCTGGTTCAATACTTCATGTAAACCTTACAACAACAGAAACCTTAATTCTGCCATGCTGTGAAATCACAGAACCACAGAATGGTCTGTGTTGGAAGGGACCTTAAAGATCCTCTCGTTCCAAGCTGCCTGCCATGGGAAGGGACACCTTCCACAAGGCCAGGTTGCCCATAAATAATTGTGGTTTGGGGTTTTATACCTCCAGAACTTTCTCTTGCAGGTCACTGTCAGGGCTGGTGTTTGCTCAGCTCGTTACTAGCCACTAAGAATCTTCAATGCTGGATTTTTGTTATTCTTGAGCTGACAGTGGTGATGCCACAGGTGGGGAGAGCTGGAAAACAGGACAGGCATTTTAGCCCAAGGTGATAAATTTGCATCAGAGACTGATGCAAATTTGCACCCAAACTGATCCTTTCTGGTGGCACTTCCAAATGTGTGGCCAAAGCAGAGGTAGTTGAGAGCTCAGCCAAGCTTGGGGCAGGAGGGGGAGGAATATCCTCAGCAAAGGGGAGGTATTAGCAGGTTTATGGTACATAAAAAAATCACTGCAATGAGAAAAAAAGTTTGCTATGAAGTGCTGGTTTGGAAACAGGAGATAAAATATTAGCTGGTGTTAGATCTTGAGCTCAACAGCAAAAATTTACTGCCAGCGGGAGTGATTTGGGTGAGGGGGGAGAAACACAAAGGCAAAATGGCTCATCTGGGAGGACTGAG
>VYXD01001826.1:334-26368 GCA_013397195.1 Hylia prasina | reverse complement strand
CGCCCGCCCGCCTTTGCTGTTTGAGAAGGAGCTGAGTGAAAACTGGTTCTGTGGCACCCTGTGAGCTGACAAACCCCTGGACAGATGGGCATGTGGCAGGGGCTGCTTCAGCCTGGTTAAGTGGCCCCAGTCACCAGCCAAACCAAACACTTGAAGTCTAAATCAAGGCCTAGAAAGAGCAAATCAGTGCTTGAGGTTTCTATGAAATCTCAAAGTCCCACACAGTGGAAGACAATGCCATGGAATGCCATGATTGTGGATACTCCAGCACCACTGATGGCTTTGTGTTCCCCTGTAGCTGGAGTTCTCAGTAAAGGTTAAATCAACCTGTAATTTGCCCTAAAAGCCAGAGCCAGCTTGTACACTGGCTGTGTCACTGGTCACCTGTTCCTTCCAAGGCTATGGACCATGGGACAGGCCAGCAGAGTTGGGAGGGACAGCTTTTCCATCAGGTTGAGTTCAGCCAAAGGACAGAGCTCAGCATTTGGGTGATAACACATCCTCTGCACCCACAAGCTGTACCCTGGGACATTTTCTCCATTTTTAAGGTGCCTCTGGAGCTGGTCCTTTACGACATTACCCCAGGTACAGAACCATTCTGTGAATTTAAAGGGCACAGGTTCACTCCTGACATCAACTCATTGGGTTTGCCACCACGTCTGATCCAGTAACTTGTTTTGTTGGCTGTTTTCCTATTTTTTTTACCAAGTTTTCTGGGCTGCCATTCGCAGCAGAATTAAATATCTGCCTTCACAAGTTCAGCTCCACTGTTTTGTTTAGTTGCTGGGACCCCAACCTGCAGCAGCTCTGAATTGAAGGGAACACACTTTAATCCCAGCAGTGTAATGCAAATGATATCAGGTTCATAGGCAGCTGTAAGAGATGGATTCAGGAATAGTTTGGGGGTTTTTTTTAATCCTCTGCTCTTTTTCAGGACATCTGGGTTCTTCTCCTATCCTTGTCTCCTGTTACCCAGAGTGGATCAGGAGGACCTTGCAAGATGTCACCAGTGCATAAAAGGGGATGGTACCAGACTCTTCTCAGTGGTGCCCGGTGACAGGACAAGGAGCAATGGCCATAAACTAAAACAGAAGAAGTTCCACCTCAATGTGAGGAAGAACTTCTTTACAGTGAGGGTGTCACTGGAAGAGGCTGCCCAGGGAGAGTGTGGAGTCTCCCTCTCTAGAGACATTCCAATCCCACCTGGATGTGCTCCTGTGTAACCTGCTCTAGGCAGGCTGCGTGGTTGATCTCAAAACCAACCTTCCATCATTAAAGATCCTGTGATTCTGTAAGAAAATGTGAAAATTCAGCCACAATTGTGCTGATAGACCTAGTGCAAAGTAGCTCCACTGGGACAGCAAGTCTGCACCAACATCATTTTCATATGGGGGAAAGAGCAAGGAAAATTAGTGCAATGGGTCATTTTCCAGGTGAAGAGCTGCAGTTGCTGCTCTTCCATGCACAAGTGCTGATTTGGTAGCTGCAGTTACAAGTGCAGTTATTCGGTAGCTATCAGTTTGGATTTAAACACACACTGTGTTGTCGGACAAAAGACCTATAGACTCAGGATATGGACATGGATGGTCATGGACAACCAGCCCCAGATCCTGCCCTGGCCCCAGGAGCCCCAGTCATCCCCTGATACCTCCAGACACTTCTGTGGGATCCAGAGGATGCAGTGCTGAGCACACTGGGGCAAAACTCGAGGGCAGACATCCAGTCAGCCCTTCTTCTCTGCCAGGTCTCATGAAAATAAGTGAATTTCTGGCCAGAGAGCTGTTTGGAGGGGAGATGTCTCTTTGGAGGCATTGGGACCAGCTGGGGAGTTGTTGTAGATACTGCATGGATTTGCCCACCACTGGCACTGCTGCAGGAGAAACCTGACAGCAGGAAATGATGGAAAACAACACTCAGCGTGCCAAGGGGCTGCAGGGCTGATGCTTTCCTGCCAGTTCATCTCCCACCTCCAGGAATTATGGCTTTTCATCTGGTCCCACATAGATTTATCCACCCCACAGTGCCCACATAAAATTGCTGCTCTCTCCCTTTAGTGGCATCCCCTCAAAGGGACAGGGTGACACTGAGATTGCTCCCAAGAGGGATTAGGGATTTGAAGCAGCCTGGCTCCAAAGCTCTCTCCTGACCTCACCCCACACCAAGCAGGGCTCTGTCTTGTAGGGAATAACTGTGAATAATGCCCAGTGAGCTGCTGGAGAACACTTGACCGAGGCACTGCCCTGCTCCTGGTCCCTGGCTGCACCCAGGCATCTTTTTAAGAGGAAAAATTTCTGTTATTTTGAACTGAAGTGTAAGAAATCTGACCTCAACTTCTGCTTTTCACTTTTGTCTGGTAAGCATCCGTGCTGGTGACCCCACATGCTCCCAGTCACCGAGTTTCCCTTTCACAACCAAAGCTCCTTGCAGCACAGAAAACACAGTGAAAACACAGAAAACCCTCCACTTCCCATCCTTGGCCAGTATTTGCTCTGGGGAATTGAGTTGCCACTGATCATCAACAAGAATTGAGGTTTCAGAGTCAGAACCCTCCCGAGGTGAGGCAGCAGGGACAATGTGTTTGATAAATATTGTCAAAGTCCCCCTCTCCCCCCATGCACAAGTTGCAACGTGGTGTCCTGGGAGTTGGTCAGAGGCTCATCTCAGTCACGCTGCTGTAATACCTGGAGGGAGGTGGCTGTGTGGCCATTTGGGAATCAGTGGGGGGTGAGACATTTGGGGGATTGGATTGCAAACCCCTTCTCCTCCTCCTCCTTGTTTTTGAGGGCTCCTGCTGTGAAATGGCACTTGGTGCTGCTGGTGGTGCTTTGAGGACAATTTCTAGGAGTGTCTGCAGAAAATTGATAGCTGCAATGTCGTCATCATCATCCTCATCCTCATCCTCCTCATCTTGCTTCTCCTCCTCCTGCCTGGGCAACATGTGTTTTCATGGAAAGCTTTCTTTCCCAATGGCTGAGTTACTTGGACTCTGCTTTTTATCGTGGCATCCACCCTTGTTTCCAGCTCCAAAACATCCTTCCTGAAGGTCTTCCCTGTGGTTTTGGGATGACCTGTGTTGCTCCTTTGTTTCCTCAAAACATTGACAAAGTGCAACTACTTCCTGATCTTGTTCGTTGTTTTCCCAAAACTGTTCTTCCCCATCCTTGCCTGTCCTGAGCTGGTGTGGGACACTGGGGATGGTGTTTGAATCTTTGAGGATTCTCCTGCCAAATGCCATGTCCTGGTGCCATTGTGTCCTGTGCTGTGGTGGACTGCAGGATTCAGCACTGTCACATCACCACCAGACACCCACAACTTCAGGCACCGTAACTCTCAGATTAGTTCTGGTATCTCCAGTACTGGTCTTGCTTTGCCCTCCAGTGAGTGCCCAGGCTGGTCTGACCCCACGGTACCTCTGTCCCAATCCAATCCATGTCTCAGATCTTTGTTAACTCTCATGGTGGAAGTGGAGCAGGGATGAAGTGGAACAATATATCTTGAAAGATCTCCTACCATGATTATGAATTTCAAGGTGGTATTTTTCCACCTACAATACCTCTCTAACTTGTTTTGATCCTGTTAAATATTAATCCTGCTCCCCCCATGTCCTTGAGCTCCTTTCCTGCTTGGAAGGGAACGTGAATTTAACAAGGATATGGTCTCGTCCATCAGCTGAGCTACCAATGAAGGCATTGAACAGGACCTTGGGAGACTGTGTGGAAACCCATGTTCTTCCACTCTGGTGTGGACCATTAAAGGCAGTTCTCTGGGAGCACTTCCCATCACTTCCCACAGGTGTCCAATGCATTGTGTCAGCCTCTGGTCTGTCAAATACTGCCACAGGAGACATGATCTGAAGTCTTTGTAAAAAGAAGCAATATGAAATCATCTGTTTCACCCTTATCCACAAGGTCTGCTACCAGCTCACAAGAAGAAATCAGACTGGTCTGAGAAAATTTGGTCTTTACAAACCCTTTCTCTCACGCTACTTTACAGGTGCTTGCAGAAAGGCCTCAGCAGTTGTCCTGGAATTAAATTAAGCTCATCCTCCGAGGTTCATAGGTTCCGGGGTCCATCTTTTCCTTCCAACCCCTTATTTCTAAAGAAAAGCATGACTTCCCCACTTTCTTCATGTGCAAGCATTTTCTTACTCTGCTCAAGTTCCTCAAGTCAGTTTCTAGCAGCTGTTTTTTAACTGTTGCAGAGGGGTCCCTGAGACAGGTGAGGTGAAGGCAAAGCCTGCTCCTGGGTACTCTCTGCTTTGTAGATGTCCCCATCAATAACCACCCTGTGCACTGAGCAGCACATTCAGAGATCCTCCTGGTCATATGATGATGGTCAGAGCACGTAAACAGGGATTTGCCATTGCCCCAGATCAGGTGTGAGCTGTGTTTTGGCCTTTCTCATTTAGAGATGGTTACAAAGCTCAGCATAAGGAGGCTCATCTCTTTGAAGCTGACCTGGTTTCTACTTTATGCCCTCTCCTGAGGCTGAGGTCAATGAAGAGCTTGAGATTTATCTGACCTGTAGTGATGCTCCTTTCCTTCACTTTAGAGAGGTTTTACCTTGAGATCTTAGCGTTTATTTTATGTTAGGGACGAGTCAAGAGGACAGGCACATGTGAAATGCTACAAGCATTTTCAAATCTGAATTTCAAAACTCTTCCAAAACACCTTTAAAGAACAAAAATGATGGTTAGTCATAGAATTATTGACTAAGGGAAAGAGCAGATTTTAGGACCTAAAATAAAGGGTGAATTTGTGGGTTATTTCCACTTTGGCCTGACTCATGTAAAAAACCTTTTCAATTATTGAAAGTTGTCCTGAATCACCAATTGTAGTACAGGAAATGGCCTCAAATTTGCCTGGGGAGGTTTAAATTGGATATTAGCAAAAATATATTCACTGAAAGGGTTGTCAAGTGTTGGAACAGGCTGTCCAGGTGAAATCATCATCCCTGGAAGGATTTAAAAGATGTGTAAATGTGGCATTTGGGGATGTGGTTTAGTGGTGGCCTTGACAGTGCTGGGTTAGCATTTGGACTTGGTGATCTTAGAAGGCTTTTCCAACGTAAATAATTTTATGATAATGCTTATCTCCTCCTCCTTGATGTGCTGATGTACAGAATGCTAAATCAACCTTTCAGCAATGTCAGTAACAAACACGTTTATGATTTGCAATAGGAATAAAGCAATAATCCAGCAGTAAGGGCAGCCAATGCAGTTAGGTAATGCAGGTAAGAATGTGCTGCCCAGGCATGTGGTGGAGTCTACAATAAATAATTTTTTGTGAGTAGAGGGGATGGGCAGTTGCCAGGGTTGATGTATTCTGGATTGAACCTTTCTGGAGGTTGGTGGTGGACTAAATGACCTCTCCAGGATAATCTGCTGTGCCATTTGGAACACTCACAAGCTCCCGAGTGTTTCGTGTCAGTCATATCGAGGTAGGGAGGCTGAGGCAGAGGATTTAGGAGTTTGCAATGGTCCTTTGGCAAGCACCTGTGAAAGCTGAGGTCAGAGCTCAGGAAACCCTGGCTCCCATCCTGCAGCCAGAGGGGTGTTGTTCATAACAGCAGAGACAAGCCAAAGGAAGACCAAACCTGACATTTCTCATAAAGAATTTTGCCTGTGTTCACAAGTTGAGCGCACACCATTGTGCTTTGCCAGCGAAACTCTTGCTGGCTGGAGTGGCTGACAAGGATAAAGAGCTTTTCTGCTTCAAGGGGAGGATCCTCATGGGGCTCATGTCAGTCCCCAGCTGAAACCATGGTGCTGCAGTTTCAGCAGCTGCTGTGTACGGGGAAGAGTTGCGCCACTTCCTGCGCACAATCTCCGAGCATGATCTAGCACAGGCAACCTCCTTCCTGTGCCAGGGCTGTTGACACTGTTCTGCTTCTCCTGAAAAAAAAATATGGCCAAAGAGGCCTTTGGTTCCAGGAAAGCCTCTTCTCCAGCCTCTTCCCCATCTCAGCAAGGTGCAGAGCATGATGTGGCGTGGCTCTTTTCCTTCTCTGTGCGACGTCTTTGCAGTGCTCTGGGTAGGATGGAAGGAAATATATGTACTAAAAATAGCTGGGGTTTTTTGAAAGTAAAACTTGATTGCCTTGTGTTTGATTGGTGGTGTAGGTTCCTGAGAGGTTGGGGTTGGGAAGACGGGGCTTTCATAATGGGGTTTCTTCAAAGAACACAGTCAGGCAACAAAAAGTCTGGCGTTTTTATACCTTGTGTGTTTTGCCCTTGGACATCACTGGGCAGAAGGTAGACAAATCCTCCACACTGGTATATTTTTTTTTCCTCAAAGCTTATCAGTAAAATCATCTCATTTTATTACAACTAATTGCAAAATTGAAATTGAAAAATATTAATTGCAGTGTTTGTAACGCACTGAAATTTGTCTTCTACAGCAAAGTCAGTCTCTGGCAGACAAACCAATAAAAGCTGTGAGTTTTTACCTGCCCTTAGTAAATATTATTTGCTTATCTTCAGGATGGGTTGTTTCTGCAGGTTAATTTGCTTGGATGACTGAGGATAAAAAATATGCAGCCTTTTAAAGATGATCTGCCTGAATGGATGCTAAATGAAAATAATTTGGAGAATGAAGTAGTTTGAGAGTAAATAATACCTTTAAGTCTGTTTCACTGTTTTCTGAACATTTGAGTGATTTCCAAGGGTAAAAACCAAAGTTCAATACACAATATCACACACAGAGAAAGAATCTCAGATGAGCAGAAGACTTCATGGTAAAAGCACTAAGATAATACCCAAGTAGCTGTAGGGCACCTGTGATCCTTAGGAGAGAAGATCTCTGTAATGGAATAACCTGGCTGAGCAGCTGCCCTAGGTTATAGTAAAGAGGGCTGTTCCCTGTTTTAATCCTGCAGGAAAAGGGTGCTTTGAAAGGTTGATATTAAATAATTGCATGGATTTTAATGGCAAGTTTGTGCCACTAACCCAAACTTGCCTTCCAAATAATGCATCCACAAGGAATGGATGGAGGGCTGGAACACCTGGAACAAAGTCTGAGAGAGTTGGGAGTGTTCAGTCTGGAGAAGAGAAGGCTCCAGGAAGAACTTAGAGCTCCTTCCACTGCCTTAAGGGGCTCCAAGAGAGGTGGAAAGGGATGTTGGACAAGGGGCTGGAGGGACAAGACAAGGGGGAATTGCTTCCCACTGCCAGAGGGCAGGGTTAGATGGGGAATTGCAAGAAATTCTTCCCTGTGAGGGTGGTGAGTGCCTGGCACAGATTACCCAGAGAAGCTGTGGCTGCTGCCCCATCCCTGGAAGTGTCCAAGGCCATGTTGGATGGGACTTGGAGAAACCTGATCCTGTCAAAGGTGTTCCTGCCCCCATGGCAGGGTGTTGGAATGAGATGGGCTTGAAGGTCCCTTTCAATCCAAACTCTCCTGTGATTCTATAACTATAATACTCAGGAACAAGTGTGAGAGTGGTGTGCAAAGAAAGGGTCATGTTCTCAGCGCTGTGTTTCCTGTAGTACAGACTCCCAGGATAGCCTGTTGGGGCTGATGATAACAGCTCTGTATTTATAAGAAACAGTTATTGCCACCAAAAGACCATAAAAGTATCAACCATTGCATTTTGTGCTGACTTCTGTTATTTTGATGTGCAGCTGTCTGAAAAACAAGAACCAGGACGTAGAAACTGAGTGTCAAACCTTGTACTTTCAAGCTTCAGTTATTGCTCCAGCTTTGCCCACGTTTATCTGTATTTTGGTATTATTTTGAGTAACTCTGCACGTTTTTTTCACAATGGCCATGGTTGCATAAAGATTTGCCTTTTGACATTTGAGGTTTGACTTGACTCACACTGACTCCTTCTCCCCACCATTCTCAGAGGTGAAACCTCTGCACCAACCTCCGTAACCAGAAAGGTATTTTTTTTAGGATCATTGAATCATTTAATCTGGAAAAGACCTCTAAGATCATTGAGATCCTTGCAGCAGATCTACCATCAATGCTGGATCAGATTGCTCAAGGTTGGCTCCATCCCGAGCTCCATGGTGTGTCTCCAAGGGTTCCCATAGGATCAGATCAGTGGGTACCTCCACCTGGAGGTTAATGTGCTTCTGGTTTAGGGTTCCAAATTATGATGGTGGCATTTGCTCTTGTTTTGTCCAGGCACAACAGCCTGTAACAAAACTGGTGAACCTGACTTTTTCTACCAAGGTAACCAAGAGCTCCAATGAGGGAACCAGGTGTGGCCTAACCCCAGAGGTTAACCCAGCACAAACACCTCAAAAGCCCTCCAAAATTTCTTTGTTATGGGATCTGCCTCTTATCAGCCAGTCTGCATTTCAAATTCAGATTCCTGTAAATCAGTTTTGCTGAGCTGGTTTCCTCACTTGGGACAGCAGATACTTTTCTTTTTCTTTCTCAAGAATGAAACAGCCTCTCCTTAGACCCAAGGCTGGGCTGTGGGTAGTGCTGCCCAACACTTCCCTAACCTCATCAGCTGCTTTCTCTGCCCCAGAAAATGTCCCTCACTGAGAGCTGGGTCCTGGCAGTCAGTTCCTGGGGGAAGGTTGTGTTCTAGGGAAGTGCCTTCATTGTCCAAGAGCTGGCTGAGGTGAGGTCTGAGCTGGCTACATGCAGGTTTCTGCTTTTCCCTGATGGGTTCCTGTCCGGTTTAGTTTGAGGGAAATCTTGGCTCATCACTGAAGCATTTGCCTATTCTTCTGGCTGATTTTCTCATCCTGTTCCAAGTTACCCCAGGAAACCCATCCACCTTCCAAGTCCCCATTCCTCTCTCCCCTACTTGGGAAATGAGATGCTGCCCGTGTACAACACTTTCAGAACCACATCAGTGCAGAAGCCCACAAAACAAAGGAAATGCTGAGTTTGCTTGCCACATTTTGTGACTCATCACATCTGGTTGACCTAGTGCTGGAAATACCCATCTAAAATTTCCACAGATGCTTGTTATGGACAGAGGTATATTTTTACCATAATCTTGTACTCTGGAACTTTCTGAGTGAAAAGGAGCATTGGATTGGGCATCCATAGCATGCAGACTCAGGATTTTCTCACACATCCCGTTGGCAATGGTCATGTCCATTAGTAATCTTCATTAGCAGAAAACCATCACAAAGGAAGTATCACAGATCTCCTCTGAGGTCACCTGTTTGAGATGGAAGAGGAGTGTAGCAGATCAAGGCTGGATCACAAGGGGAGCCCAGAGAAACCCTAAGGTGACTTTTGACTTGCTTCATTGCATCCATGAGTTGGCTCCTAGTTCAGCAGGAGGTCTGACTCAGGGCCAGTCACATGCACAAAAAACTTTTGACTTCACTTCTCAAGAACCCAAATTTGCCTCTAGTCCATGGCCAGCTTAACATGAGCTCATCTTCAAACCAGATGATCTTGTATCAGCACTTTTGGACTTGAGTAAGACCTGAAATGCACAGCCAATGCTGCCACGAAGTAAGAAAAAAAATCTCTGTTCCTTACCCTCTGTTGTCTTTCACAATCACATCAAACATCTTGATCTGAGAACACTGACTGAACTGCACGAAGTGCATCCCTCCCTCCTATTCCATGCTATGCTGATTATTTGTTTGTTGTGCTCTCAAGAAAACATCCTTCCACTCAGGTTACAAAACGCCCCTGAAATTCCTGCTGGATTGACACATCAAGCCCATGCAAATGAATGAGGAGAAGCTGCTTGCTTTGCAGGTCTGTCCAGAAGGAAAGGGCTTTTGTATTTTTCTCTTATGCTTTGGCTAAGTAGTGTGATATAGACATCACGGATTTAGAGATGGCAACATAAAGTGGGACTCAGCTCATGTAATGGTGGAGGTGTAAGTCAGAGCTTATCCCTCTGTGAATCCTCATGGTCATTAGAGAGGAAGAAAAACTTGCATAGTGTAATTCCCTTCGTCTTCCAGATGTGAGCTGTGCCCTGGAAATATGGATATTCCTCTTGTGTGCTGAGAACCAGCCCTTAAACAGGGCAAATCCTGCTTAGCCAAAACCAGAGCTCCTGGGCCTACAGGTTATTTAGATGGGGTGAGCCAGGAACGAGTTCCTACAGCTTTGTGTTAGTCTGTCCTCCAGGGCCAATTTCTTGTGAACTCATTGTTAGGAGGACATGTTCTTAATGAGGCCAGGATTTGATTCTGCCACCTCCTCCAACACAGCATTACCACATCTTTTCTGGCTGGAGGCAGTGAGCTCTGAGTGACACCTTCAGAGGTGAAGGGAAGATCAGCGTTGCCCATTGCACACAGCTGGCCCTCCCTTCCCTTTCCACATCCACAGGCTCCAGGGGATGCCAAGCCCAGCAGGGATGACCAAAGAACAGCCCCTGAGCACAAGGGCTGCTCTTCCTCATGAGCAACAAGGCTCTTCCTCTGAAGCCTGGTCTGACATATTTCCTCCTGCAGTCAACAACCTCATTTCCACATGGAGTCAGCCAGCAGTCAAACTGGAAATCATGTTGACGTAACTGCTAATTACCCTTGGCATAACTAATGTGCAGTAGCAAAGCTTGTATTTATTAAAGCGTGAAGATGGCTAGCAGAGGAACCAAATTGATCCAGACACTGTTGAAAAAGATCAGTCTCTCCTTAGGCAAAGACATGAGTGGCTGGGGTCTCATCTAGTTGCTGTCTTTTCCCCGGAGGAGTCTGAACCAGGATTCTGGAAGTGTGTCCTCCTCCTCCTGGCACTCTGAGGTATGTGGTGTGTTTTCTATGACTGGGCTATAAAAAGGGCTTAAAAGTACAACTCCCAGGACTAAAGGATTTGGCTATTTACTGTCCTGACATAATATTCTGGGCAATATCTGAGTGTGGCAGGCCAGGGTGGGGTGGGATGAGGAGAAGCTGGGAGATGTATCTACCATAGGATCAAAGAAATGCTGTTTGGCAATATCAGCCGCAGGACTAATTCAGCTGTGTTTTCATCCAGCTAAGCCTTGAGTCACCTCTACAATTCATCGTTTGACATTTCCCAACAACCTGTCTCAGTGCTGTGGTACCTGCCTAGAGGCAATTCTTATCCTGCTGTGCAACCTGTGCCTCCCAAGCCAGTCTGTGGATGCTGCCCTTTGTTACAGTGCCTGGCTCTGCCACAAAGAGCTCAATTTTGTTGTTCTTGACCTTTTGAGTAGCTGTAGGAAACCGTTGGGCTGCCCTTCAGCCTCCCTTTGGCCAGACTCAACAAGTCTGAACCCTTGTTTTCCAAAGGTATGTGCTCCATGCCTCAGACCAGCTTGGTAGCATATCTGAGAGCAACTTCAAAGCAGCCAAATCTCAACAGCATTTGGGAGTCCACATACATGGTGAAATTCTGGCCCTAGCATACAAACATATTTCAGGAAGAAAAAATCAAAGGACGCTTAATAAGCAGGTTGTATTAATAAGTAAGGATATTTCATCCTCTTAAAAATGTATCTGTATGAAACCACAGCATGGATTGATTTCTATACAGACCAAAATGTTCATGAAATTGAAGTGCAGTTATCAGTGTTGCTGTAGCTTATGAGGAAGTGTGTTGTTATCAGTGTATGGTGGAAAGAACATTCCACAGATTCAGAGTTCAGGCTCCAGAGTTGCTTTAATATGCTGGGACTTCCATTTTACCTGAGGAAAAACTGCAGAGTGTGAGAGACAGAAGGGAAGGGTAACCCAGGTTCTTGTTAATAGATCCCTTGGGGTGGATTAGAATGACCAGTGTTTTTAAGAATATATATGTGTATGGGTTTGTTTTAGAACAATTTGGTTGGAAAGGAGGTATGTAGTAATTTTGGTTAGTATTTTCTTTATTAATATCCATTTTATATATCCATATAATATATATACCTCCATGTATATATCTCCATATATATATTTATACATCTCCATATATCTATATCCATGTATATCCATATATATATATATATCCATCAAAATATCACTTAAGAAAATATATACAGGAAAAAAAGAAAAAGACAGGATAAGAGTAGAAAGACCTCGCCGCCCGTGGATCCAGGGACAAGATTTTATTGTTGCTTTTTTGATGTCTGTTGGTTGAAGTGATGGTCACACTCTTGATTGGGTGTGGAGGGAAAAAGCCCCCAGACAAAAAGTCCAATGAGTTAAAATATGCTCAGGTTGGGTGGGAATGCCCAGGTACCTCATCTTGAGGGGAGCTTTCAGTCATTTGGTGGAGGGCCTCAGGAATGAGTCTGGGGGTCTTTGATGGTTTATGACCTCTTCTCAGCTGCCTCTCACATCAGGGCAGTTTGAGGCCGTTATTGCCCATCAGAAGGGATGAAATACATTTCTTTCAAAAATTCAAGGATTGCCATGAGCCAGCATTTGGAGTGTTGCATAGAAAGGCTTGAGAAAAATTGTTTAAAATGGATAATGTATATCGGATGTCCTTGGGGGGATTTAGTAACATAGTGAAGCTTTTATATCCTTACCTTTTCCTTGCACTTTTCTCCATAAAATTGATATTTTCATATGGCTCTGAACAAGGGTTCTATTTTTCACACAGAAAATGTTCCTTGAGGGAGAGCTGCACAGCAGAGGTGCTTTAGGATCACTTCTGGGACACAGGGGAAGAACAGAAGGAGCAGCTGTTGCCTTTTCTGTGAACCTCTAACCTTTGGTCTGATTGGGTCAGTGTTTTACCCATCCCTTGAGACTCACTCTCATTTGTACACCTGGAAAAGGTGACCTTGTGAATGCCCCAGCCCTGGAAGTGTTCAAGGCCAGGTTGGATTGGACTTTGAGCAGCCTGGTCTAGTGGAAGGTGTCATTGCTTGGTGTCATAACAGGGGGCTTGGAAATGGATGATCCCTTAGGTCCCTTCCAGTCCAAACCATTCCATGATTCGTTCTGTGATTCTGTGAACATCCTTGGTATGTAAGATGAAATCTGCAGATATCACCAACCTGGCTGATGTAAAGAATGTGCTGGCCTCAAAGTGTCTACACTCCCTCTCTGTCTTCACTCACAGATCCTGCCCGTGGGATCTTTGCTGCCCTTGAAGGAGAACAGTCCAGAAGAGCACAAACCTCCTCAATCCACCTGTCCAAGCAACATTTGTCTTTCTTGCATTTTGTTTTCTCATGTGCATTTGGCTTCTGCTGCTGTGATTTACTTTGCCCTGAGGACTTGCAGCCCTCCATCTACTTAGAATCTCTTTGGCTGTTCACTTCCTTTTTCCACAGGGACTGAAGACTCAGGAGAAGGCTTTGATGATACCTCATTTTTTTTCAGTGGAATCACAGCATCATTTAGGTTGGAAGAGAAGTCCCAGATCATCAAGTCACACCTTTGATCAATCACCACCTTGTCAACCAGACCATGGCACTGAGTGGTCTAGTCATTAAAGCAGAAACAGTACTGCCCTCTGGTTCAAAATCCCCTTTTTCCACTACTGCAGTCAGAAGAGCTGTTTTCATTTCCCTGCATTTGCTCAGTTACTTCACAGCTTGCCCTGCTTTGAGCATGAAGTTGGACTGCTGCCTTTAGCATCTGATAGAAAGAAAACTGAGGGAGAAATCAAGAGAACATCCCCTGGGGAGAAGCCAAACCTAGACTTCAAAACAATTTCCCTAAAAAAAGTGCTGCAAATCCTGGGTTTTTTTCTACCGTGATATGGAAAACTTACCAAAAGTACTTTATGTAGGAATCTCTGATCTCCCAACTATAAGAAGATTGGAGGATCCAACAGAATTTTTTACAGGTTGAAGAAATGGAGGTTTGTCTTATGCAAAAGACCACAGGGGAGTTGGATCACTGGGCAGCAGAGCTTCTGAGCATCTGTCATCCAGAAAGTGCACAGCTCAGGGCAACATGTAGGCAGTGACTCCATTAACTTGAAAGACAGAGAATATCCAGTAAATGGTCATTGGATCACAAATTTTTATTAAAAAAACAGTGAAATGCAAAACCATGAGTTCGTAAAACTCAGGAGTTGGTTGAGAGGTTCATTACTTCTTATGCTTATATCAGGTTATAACAACCAACATGTTGTTACAGTATTCCTGGACTTTTGGAAGTAGAGGAAAATAAGTCCAGTTCAGTTGACAATGAATGAGCAGTGAGAATAGACTGCTCCTCTGCCAGGTGTGTCCCATGTGCATGGGCCATGACCAGCTCTCCAAGCCCAGTGTCCCTCTGCATTTGCCTTCCAGGGGAGCAAGAGCCCTTCACTGAAATCCTCCCACGATGCGGGGGCTGCTGCTGCTGCAGGTGTTGGCCAGCTGCCTCTGGCTGGGACACAGCGAGGTGGTGACGTCCTTTGCACATTGTCCTGATTTTTTCTATGGGAGAACCACCCCAAATGAAGCCCTGAATCCACAGAACCCAGCCTGGATCTGTCAGCGCTACAGCAACTCCTATCACTATGCAACCCTGTACGACAGAGACAACAGAATTCCAATCTACTCTGCTTACAAATACCAGCCTGGACCTGGCAAGAGACCTCATACATGGTGGTTTGTTGAGCCCCAGGTGAGTGTCTCCCTTACAGCACATCCCCCTCCAGTCACTAAAATATGAACTGCAGCATTTAACCCAACATTTCTATTTCTTCCCATTTCCCTACACACATGCAAATGGACACACTGGATGGGAATTTTTACATTGAATTTTGAACACCTTCATCACATGATTCCTCTGATGCATCTGAGACATCAGCAGGAGAAGGACATCAATCGTATCCCAAAGGTGCCCAATTTCCTGTCTTGACCTGACAGGAACAGCAAATCAGATTACTTGGCATTACATGACAAAGTCAAATGATTCCCCTCCCTGTGCCCTGCTGTGGTGGGAGAACAAGTGATGGGGAAAAGGCATCTGAGAGAGGCTGCACTTGAGGGACCACCAGTGCTGCTGGGCTCTGATCCCCACTTTGCCCTGAGCTGTTCTGCATCCCTGACAGAGCTTATCTGCTCCCAGTGAAGAGTCAAACAGGCTTTGAGAGTGGTGTGAGACAAGTGAGGAGAAACTCAGAAGAGGGTGAGATGGCCCAGGGACAAATCCTCAGGAGAAAAGGCCTCCCAGCACATGCTGCAGGCTGGATCACAAAGGTCACAATTCAAAATGAGAGCAGTCAGATTCTGAGCTGCTTTCTCTTTTTCTCTCCTCATTCATGCAGGAGGGGCACGTGTATGATTTCTCTCATATTCATACATTTTCATACATTGAGATTATAAAAAATGGAATTTTGACCATCAGAGACTTCTGCTCCAGGGTAATCTGTTTCATTATATGCATCCTCAGTACTGACACCTTTTCCTCTTCTTACCCTGTCAAGGTGATCAACCCAACTTATCTCAAGTGTATGGCTACAGAGGAATCCATCACAAGGCTCTACAGTATCACTTCACAGCAAATTGGCCAGAGTCAGGCTATCAACCAAGACTACAAAAACCTCCAGGGTTTGGACTGTGGTCACTTGAGCCCCAGTGACCACCAAAGTGGTAACAGCAAGTGGGTTACCCTCACCCTCACCAACATAGTGCCCCAGAACAGCACACTTAACAAGGGTGCCTGGAATGACTACGAGACTAGTACAATGGCCCAGCAAACCCAGGGCTGTACAACCACCTATGTCATTGTGGGTGCTGTGCCTGGGAACAACTACATCTCCAATAAGAGGGTTAATGTACCCAGCCACATCTGGTCAGCTGCCTGCTGCCAGGCCAACAACACCATGAGGACTTGGGCGGTCATTGCTGTAAACAACAATAACCAGGTCCAGAACCTCACACTGGCACAGCTGGAGGACAGGTTGTTTCAGCTCTATGGGAAGGGAAAGGTCTCTCTGTTCCACAGTGCCTGTCCCCCCTAAAAAACCTCATATCCTGGGTGGAATAGGCTTGAGAGCTTTTCCCACATGTTACAGAATCACAGAATCACACAATCACAGAATGGGTTGTGTTTTATGGGGCTTTAAAGATCATCTTGTTCCATCCCCTTCCCTGTGCAGTGATTCCTTTCACTACACCAGGTTGCTCCAACCCCATCCAACATGGCCTTGAGCTCTTCGAGGCATGGGACAGCCACAGCTTCTCTGCTCACCCCATGGCAGGGCCTCACTACCCCCTCAGTACAAAATTTCTCCCTAACATCTCATGTAACCCTGCCCTTTGGCAGTGTGAAACCATTACCTCTTGTCCTATCATTCCATGCCTTTGTCCAAAGTCCCTCTCCAGATCTCTTGGTGAACTTCTAGGTAGTGGAAGGGGATCCAACTTCTTCCCAGAGACTTTTCTTGTCAAGGGTGAACACCCTCAGCTGTCTCAGTCTGTCTCCAGAGCAGAGATGTTCTGGAACAGCTTCATAGCCTCCACTGGACTCCACTCCAATATGATTTTTGTCCTTTTTTCTGGACCCCAGAGCTGGACACAGCACTCCTGGTGCAAGGACAAGATTCTGGACAACCAGCTCTAGCTGATCCTCCTTGACAAGGGCTATGGACTAGAAGATTTTGCGTGGTCCTTCCCACACTAAACTGTTCAGTGATTATATAATCCTGAGACATGGTTTTGTTTGCTTGCTTTTGAAACTGCACCTTGAGAGCAGCACCTGTTGCATCAGACAGGCAGGATGAGGCATTAGATATAAAGGAATCTTTGAGCAGCCAAAGATAAATTTCTGGGATGCACGCTTGGATACCTTCATTCTCTGCTCTGCTTCTGAAGCTTTTCTGCAAAATTACAGGGAACTGATTTGGGAAGCTATATTGTGTTCAATGTATTCAAAATATTCAATGCATTCAATCTCATAATCAAAGGATCAGCATAGGACAGATCATTTAGTTCCTGAGTAGTTCACAATAAAAATTATTTGCTGCAGTGCTGGTTTGCAGGGTCACCTCATGTATAAACAACAAGTTGCTGCTTGCTGAAATTTCTACTGCCAATAATGTCACAGTTCCCAGAACATCAGTGCTATTTCAGGCTGAGGAACCTCTGCAGACACCTCTGCTGTACCTCAGGGGGCTCCCTCTGACTCGCTCACCCACCTCTTCACACCTGCTGGTGCTTGAGACCACACTCATCCTCGCCCTGCTCATCCCATGCCCCACTGTCCCTGTTTTCCAGGCTCTGGAGCTATGGATGATTGACCACCCCCATGAATCCCACCTCCATCAGCTTCTTAGGCTGTCCTGGGGATCTTTACCACTGGCAGTACCCAGAAGTGCCCTGCCCTCCACAGCAAGCTTGTGAAATGCTCGGCAAGCCAAAAAGAGAAAGGAATCAGTTTCACAGAATCCCTGAATGATAGAATTCAAAGTTGAGATAGACCTCCAAGGTCATCCTGTCACATCATCCTCCCAGCACTACCATTGTAAGCCTTAAACCACTAATCCATATCACCCAGTGCCAAATCCAGATGCCTGTGAAACACCTCTCGGGATGGTGACTCCAGCACCTCTCTGGAAAACCTTTTCCACTGCCTGACCATGTGACAGTTGAAAGCTTTTTTCTAATATCTAATATGAATTTCCTCTGTTTCATCTTAAGGTCTTTTCCTCTAGACCTCTCACTACTGACATGGTAGAAGAGACCAACCTCAATCCCATTACAACCTCCTTTCAGGTAATTGCAGAGTGCTCTGAGCCTGCTTTTCTCAAGACTAGAATCTAATCCTAACATCTAATCCAGCCTTGGCTTCTGTCCGTTTGAAGCTGCTCCCTGTTGTCCTGTCACTCCAAACCCTTCTCAGAAGTTCCTCCCCACGTGAACAACTGTCAGGTACTGAAAGAGGCTCTAAGGTCTCCTAGAGCCTTCTCAGCAGCAGGCTTTGCATGAATAAGGGCTCCTACAAAGCCTTTGCAATCAGGCAAGGGAAAATATGCAGCCTGACCATACTAATTGTGTTCTGAGGGGCTGCAGAAGAGCAGACTGTGAACATCTGAGGGTACTCAGAGACAGGCCAGTCAGTCTAATGCCACAAGAGATGTTCTGCCAGGAACAGAAACACGTGTAGGTCCCCATTCGTGGGGAATGAGGAAATGAACAGATAAGTCACCAGACCCAGTTATTTTCCCCTGACACGTGATGCTGCAAGAACCTGGGAGAAATCCTGAGGAAATTGCAAATAGCAACTGTCACCCCACTTCAGGGTGGGAGTGAACAAAACTCCTTGAATAATGACAGAAAACCTTTCTTTTCAGTGAAATGCCCTGTTTATCACAACGGGCAGATTTATGACCAGGTATATATTGCACTGGGACTCCTGAGGGATCAGCCAAGTGTTTCTCCAGTGAGAAGAAGAAAGGAACTCTTCAGCTGCCTGTTCTGAGACACTTCTTCAAGGTAAGCTCTTGCTCCTTTCTCACCATTTACTCCAATATTTCAAGTCTTTCCTCAGCTTTGGAATAAATACAAACAGAGAAAGCCTAGGCTGGAGTTGCTGAGTTCCAACATCTGTTCTCCAAGGAGCAAGGAGAGTTTATGCATATACTGAATTTTGCAGCTCTTTAACACTTTCTGTAAAAGAGGGCAAGGACAGAAGGAATGATTTGGGAAAGAATTTCAAGCCAAGTCACCTGGAAAATTAACATCAAACTGTTGAATAAGAAGGAGGGGTGAGTTCATTGAGCACCAAAACTCCACCCCATGACCTTGCAAGAGGCCTCTGGAAAAACACAGGTGGCTGAGCTCCTGGATAAACTCACTCTAAACTCTGGGAAATCTAACAACTCTGCCTACTTGGAGATGATATAAAAACAGCTAGTCTGAGACTGCAGCAGAGGCATTTGAGAGTCCTCTACCACTTTGGGGCTGCAAGCAGAGTCCTGGGCTGCTCTTTCCTACGGTAGGTTGTTCCTGTATATCTGATATTAACATTGATATTTAGTTAAATATATTTTCAGCTTGTAGAGGAGGTCATGCAAAAGGACTTTTCAGGAACTTCTCTGCTTGATTTGGGCCAGCTATGGGCATGTTCTGCAGAGTACTGCAAGAAGTCCCCACTTGTTGTTCCTGTTCTTAGTTTCCAGCTTACTGGTCACAGTGTTCCTGATCTGGGGTTGCTAAAGAGAAAAAGGACCAGATGTCTTGTGTCACAGCCAAGGGTAAATGTAGCTTAATATCCCAAAGTCAGCTGAGAGGCAGGAGCCCAAGTGGATCATTTGGGGTTCAGTGTTAGCTCTGACTGGAAGAGCTGCGTGTCTGTGTGAACCTGGATGGGGCCAGAGACACGTTGGAAATGCAGCATTGCTGAGCTTTCCCTGCCCAGTGCCCCATGAGATTAAAGCCCAGCATTGCAGGAGGCTGAGCAGAGTCCCTGCCCAGCTGCAGGTGTCTGCAGTGGGAAGGTGCTCAGAGCAGGAGGGAGTGAGAATGGCCTGAAACTGAGTCAGGAAAAATTTAAGCTGGATATCAGGAAGAGGTTTTTCACCTAGAGGGTGGTTGAGCTGTGAGACAGGCTCCCCAGGGAAGTGGTCACATCACCACACTGTGTTTGTACAATACTGTCAGGCACATGGAGGGATTTCTGGGGCTGTCCTGGGCAGAGCCAGAAGTTGGACTTGATGATCCTGATGGTTCTATTCCAACTCAGCATCTTCTGTGATTCTATGAGATCATGTTTGGAAGTAGGGGCTTCCAGGCCATGTTTTGTTGCAGGATTTTTTTCTCCACTGCCAGTGCAAAATCTGAGTTCTTGACCAACTGAGGTAGGCTGAAAAAGGTGACCTTGTCCCAGTGCCATACCTCAGCTCCATGATAGCTTTGCCATGAGAGCTGTTTAGGCACTGGGTGGGTTTGGAACACCCCTCTGACAGACTATGTCCCCACCACTGCCTCCTCTGGGCACCTAAGACCTATTTTAGATTTCACCCTCTCATGTGAAAAAGGGAGATTTGCTCAAACCTTTAGTGTATGTTCAGTCTGTCAGTGCCACATGAAAGCCAAAACCCTTCTGCCTTATCAGTCCTGTTGTGGAGACCTGTCAGCAGTTCTCTGGGTTGGAGAGTTTGACTGATTTGTTCACAGTCACACATCAACCAGAGAAAACCCTCCTGGGTCTCCACACCTTTACCCACTGCCAGAAACTCCCAGCACCCCTAAAGGACTCACTTTAACTGTTTGCAGAATAACACTATTAATAAAACTATATCAGGTTAAGGTTTGAGGCTTGCCCGTGAAAGTATCTGACTGCAAAATGATATTCAAAACAGATACTAATTCAGAACAACATACTAATAAGCTTTAATCCCAATAAAAGCTGGCTTGAGGTAATCATTCAGCATGCAGAAAGTAGGATTCTTACCCAATAGGCATTTCTAAGGGAGAGAAGACAGGTTCAGCCCATCAACTGATCCCAGAAGTTACCATGGAGTCTTCCATCACTTCTCTCTATTTTTCATTTGCTTTTATACTATTTCTCTACATTCAGGTGGCATTTGCATGTAGTTGTACGTCTTTCTCAGTGAGGGGTTCTCATGCCTTGGGGGTGGATATCTCAATAAAGTACCTGCAGTAACACTGGGAGGGGGATGTGCATCAGTCCAAGGAGTGGAATTTTGCCACGGTTGCTGATTCAGGAGCAGGACATCTTCATTTATCTCCCATGGTTTTCAGCTGCCATGCAGATTATCAGCTAGAAAATACCACCAAGGTGTCTCCTCTGCAAGGGCATTGACAGAACCTGGCCGTGTGTAGGAATGCACCCCCCACACACAAACAGGTGTTTTCTATTTAAGGGAAAGAGTTTCAGCTTACCTTGGAAGATGTCAGGTAGTTAAACTAGAACTTTCGGTAGCCTTCTCATTGTAACTGGCTCAGTGCCAGCACAGGAGCACTGATTGGGCTTTGGAAGTGTACCTCAAAGCCTGTTGCCAATTTCACTGGGCAAGGTGCCAAATAGCCCACCTGAACTATGGAATACTAAGAGGACTGCACAAAGAGCTCAATTGTTTCTTTGGGACTGCCTTACCAGTGTCAGAGTGCTCTCTACACTGTGTTCGACTTACATTTCTTTGTTTGATGATGTTTATTATTTTCTTCTTTTATTAAAACCTTCTACTTTACAAAGCATGCCCAGAGAAGTTGTCTCGCTATTATTAAGCCATTCTGAGAAGTGCTGGACACCCTCAGAAACTTGATAAGTCTTCACGTGTCCCATTCTACTCTGGACATGTAGCAGGATTTTATCAGCCATGGTGTCTCCACTCCACCTGCTGTTTAGGCCCCCCTTAGGTTTATTCTTCCTTGTGTGTGGGAGGCCAGGTATGCTGACTGTGTTTCATCCAGGGAAGAGCAACTGTATTTTCCCACTGTAGCTTCTCTACTGTTATCCTTTCATCCCCAGTCATCTCCCTGCACAACCCTATAACACTGATGATTTTTCCATATCCAGGAGGACAGAAGTTCCTCCTCCTTGGTCTCTCATTGTCACCTCCTCTGCATTTGCCTTCCAGGGGAGCAAGAGCCCTTCACTGAAATCCTCCCACAATGCGGGGGCTGCTGCTGCTGCAGGTGTTGGCCAGCTGCCTCTGGCTGGGACACAGCGAGGTGGTGAAGTCCTTTGAAACTTCATGTCCTCAGTTTTTTTTCCGGGAGATCCCCCCAAATGAAGGCCTGGAGCCGCGGAAACCAGCCTGGATCTGCCAGCGCTACAAGAACCAGTATTACTTTGCCACCCTGTATGACAGGAAGATGCGTATTCCTGTCTACTCTGCTTACATCTACCAGCCTGGACCTGGCAAAAGACCTAGAACATGGCTGGTTGAGCCCCAGGTGAGTGTCTCCCTTACAACACATCACCCTCCAGTCACTAAAAGCAGTATTAAAATAACCATTTCTATTTTGTCCCACACATGCAAATGAACACACTGGATGGGAGTCTCCTCATTTTACTGCAAACACCTTCATCACATGATTCCTCTGATGCATCTGAGACATCAGCAGGAGAAGGACATCAATCATATCCCAAAGGTGCACAGTTTCCTGTCTTGACATGACAGGAACAGCAAATCAGATTACTTGGCATTACATGACAAAGTCAAATGATTCCCCTCCCTGTGCCCTGCTGTGGTGGGAGAACAAGTGATGGGGAAAAGGCGTCTGAGAGGGACCACCAGTGCTGCTGGGATCTGATCCCCACTTTGCCCTGAGCTGTTCTGCATCCCTGACAGAGCTTATCTGCTCCCACTGAAGAGTCAAACAGGCTTTGAGAGTGCTGTGAGACAAGTGAGCAGAAACTCAGAAGGGGCTGAGATGGCCCAGGGACAAAGCCTCAGAGTTGGAAAAGGCACTGGAGATGAGAGGGTCAGGTTAACTGTGGAGGGATTTCTGGAGTGACATTTCAGGCAGTGAAAAGTGAGGAGCATCAGTGTCAGTGCAGTCAGAAAGGCATGATCTCCATCCATGGGCAGTGAGCCCTGAGCACCTTTGGCTCACGCTTGTTCCAGAAGGCTCCAGCAGACAGACAGAACTCCACAAACTACAGAGTTCTCCCAGATGTTGTTCAGACAAACTTCAGAACTTTAGGAAAACAGGCCAAGAAAACAAAGGACACAAAAAGAGGAAATTAATGTCATTGCTAAGGACAGAGTAGCAGGATTGATTTAGGTGAAAATGAACCACAGAAGAAACCCATATGCAGTGTTTCAAAGGAAAGCTATATATAATGCACTAAATGTGAAATGAATTTCTGAAATAAAAAAAACATTTGCACTTGTTCCTCATAGGAACTCAAACAACTAATCTGGTATTGTACCACATCAGGATCAGAAAAAAAAAAAGGGATCTTGACACTCAGACTTCTGCTCTAGGGAAATCTGTTCCATTATCCCCATCCCCAATACTAACACCTTTTCCTCTTTTCCTGTCAAGCTGATTGGCCCAACTTATCCCAAAACTATGGAAAAAGAGTGGACACTCTTAAATCGATACAATGTCAGCTTAGAGAAACTCAGCCAGAGCCAGGCTATCCTTCATGACTACAAGAACCTGACGGGTTTGAACCGGGGCCATTTGAACCCCAGTGGCCACCACGATGACTATAGCAGCAGGATGGCCACCTTCACCCTCACCAACATAGTGCCCCAGGATGAGAAACTCAACGGCGGCGCCTGGAACAACTACGAGCAGCAAACGATGATCAGGAGGACCCAGGGCTGTACAACCACCTATGTCATCGTGGGTGCTGTCCCTGGGAACAACTACATTGCCAAGGGGAGGGTTAACAAACCCAGCCACCTCTGGTCAGCTGCCTGCTGCGTGGTGGACAACAACTACATAAAGGCTTGGGCAGTCATTGCTGAGAATGACAAGAACCAGGTTCAGCTCCTCACGCTGGGGGAGCTGGAGGACACATTAACTGAGCTCTATGGGAGGGGCCAGGTTTCCCTGTTTGACAGTGACTGTCCTCGCGAATAAACCTTACATCCTGGGTGGAACAGGCTCAGGAGCTTTCGTCACATGTCGTAGAATCACAGAATGGTTTGGGCTGGAAGGAATTTCAAAGACCATCCACGTAGTCTCACCTCTCGTGCCACGAGCAGGGACACCTTCCACTGTGCTCAGTGGCTCCTGTCCAACCTGGCTTTGAACACTTTCAGGGATGGAGCAACCACAACTTCTCTACACAGCCTGAGCCAGGGCCTCACCACCCTCACAGTAAAGAATTTCTTCTTAACAACTAATCTAACCCTACCTGCTTTTAGTTTAAAGCCATTGCCTCTTGTCCTGTCACTCCATACCCTTGTCCAAAATCCCTCTCTCTTTTAAAACCCTTTAGACACTGAAAGGGCTCCATGTTCTTCCAAAAGCCTTCTTTTCTCTAGGCTCTCACCCTCAGCTCTCTCATCCTCTCTCCATAGCAGATGTGCTCCAGCTCTTGGAGCATCTTTTTGGCCTCCTCTGGACTCCACTCCAACAGCTTTGTGTCCTTCTGTTGTGGATTCCAGACCTGGAGGCAGCACTGCAGGTGGGGGTCTCACCAGAACAGAGCAGAGGGGGACAAATGGACTGTAGAGTGGAACAACACGGCCCAAGACTCCCAAAGGCCTCAGATTCATTTCCAGGAAGGTCTGAGAGAACAGATCTCACATGATATCTAATTTCCATTAGGAAGTGAGAAACCTGTCTTCAGGTCAGGGAAATTTATCCATAAAAGGGCACCCACTGCCATGTACTTATAGAGTAGTTTAGAGACTAACATAATTTCTATGCCAAGTGTGTAATTTACTAATAAAACCTTGTGAAATTTTACCTATCTTCTGATTTTTGTGGTTCCTTTTGACCATGAACATTTAGGGATCTTGGGGAGGTCTCTTTCCCTTCAGGGTGGTTTTGTAGGTGGAATGGGAGCTTCAGGCAAAGGTTAATAGAGAAACCTTCCTGTTGAGTCATGAGCTGCAGAAAGGACCCCCCTTACTTGGTAAGCTCCTTCTTAGGGAGCAGTCTGGATTCAGCTGAATCCAATCTGAGCCTCAGATTTTGTCAATTGTTTATGTCTAAAGGATTATATAGATGTAATTGAAATTTTATACAACTTGTCCCACAGGTTTGAGGATTGCAAATCATACATATTTACATAATTATATATGATTGATGATGATAATGGTAAGGCAAAAATATGTTAATCAGAATTACTTAGTTCACAGTATGGAAGCTACAACTACTAGTATAGTATTGTTCACTATGAAGCCGTATTGAAGCAAATATATGTCTTGGTTTAGAAGACAGGTATCCACTAGGGAAAGCTGGAGTTTCCTTGGAATGGGGAATGTAAACCCCCCTCCCTTTGAATTATTATAATTTTACAATTAAGGGCTTTCAGGCAAAGATATAGGAAAAACAGTTCTTTTACTAGGAATGTTAGAAATACAAATGTAATAGTACAAAAAAGACAAATAAACAACAAACAAACAAACAAACCCAGAAAACCGTGACTGAGTCAGGGACACAACCTGACACCCTGTTGGTCAGGGTGTTTGGAAGCAGTCCTTCTGGAGAAACAGATGATCTGTTGGAGTAGATGATCCCGTTAAAGAAGGGTCTAGTGATGCTGAGATGAGTCTGATGAGTCTGATCTTTCTCTGGAGTCCAGTGGTGCTCTGAGTCTCAGTTTTTATCTGGGTAGGGACCCTGCAGCCCCCACCACTGGGTGGAACATCTCACAGTGGGATGATGTAAATGTATCCTGTCACTGGTGAGCCTTAATGGCCCATTAGCAGAACATATCCCCCTGGAGGGAGGATGGGTGGTGAAAGAGATAAGAAACAGTGCCCCACCTGGTTTTAACAACTGAACCATTATCGGAAAGCATCCGCCCCCCCTTCCCCCAGAGCAGCAAAAAATAAAGACAAAACATTTCCCCAACTGCTTTCAGCAGATGAAAATAGAATACAATTTTTTGCTTCCATAACCCAAGATAATATATTAAAGCACAACAAAGAATTACGTCACCATTACCCATGGACAGAAAGGTGTTCAGATATCCTTAGGACAGTAGGGCACCATTTCACTTTAGAATTACCTGGGATGACAAAACCCACCACTCCAAATGTCCCCTCCTTCCTCCTTCTTCCCCTCACTTCATATGCTCAGCTTGATGTCACATGGTCTGGAATATCCCTCTGGTCACTTGGGGTCACCTGTCCTGGCTATGTCTCCTCCCAACCTCCCAAGTACCCCCAGCCTCCTTGCCAGCCTGGCAGTGCAAAAAGCAGAAAAGGCCTTGGCTCCGTGAAAGCTCTGCTCAGCAAAAACCAGAAACACCTCTGTGTTATCAGCTCTGTGTTCAGCACAACTCCAAACACAGCCCCACACCAGCCACTGTCAAGAAAATTAACTCTGAATGCAGCACACCTACCAACTCCATGCCCTTCTCCAAAGCCTCTCTCTCCAGCTCTCCTGTAGACTCCTCAAGTACTGACAGGTGCTCTGAGCTATCCCCAGAGCCTTCTCCTTCCCAGGCTGCTGGGATGAAGGTGTTACAAAGCCATGGCAATCAGGCAAGAGAACATTTGTAGCCTGGCCATAGGAAGGATGTTATGGGAGGCTGCAGAAGAGCAGCCTGTGAATATCTGAGTGTCCTCAGAGACAGGTCAGCCCATCTAA
>VYXD01001825.1:97362-142283 GCA_013397195.1 Hylia prasina | reverse complement strand
TCATATTCAGTAGTGCACTGAGACACTTCTTTGTATTTGGTCCTAATGCACATGGTACAGAGCCTATCCCTACAATTCCTTTTTTTCCCATTTCATTTCCCCAAGGTCTTCATAAAATCACAGAATCACTGAATGCTTTGGGTTGGAGGGGATATCAAAAATCGACTAATTCCATGCCATGGGCAGTGACACCTTCCATTAGACCAGGGTGCTCAGAACCCTGTCCAGCCTAACCCTGAACACTCCCACGGGTAGGGCAGCCACACTCCAAGGTATAGAGGAGCCATAGCTTCTCTGCAGTCCTGCTATCTCTCTGCCCTTTGCACAATCCCATACTTTTCCTTTCTCCTGCATTCTTTGTCACATAGCGTGTTTTCCTTGTGTTTTTCTGTTTCATCTAACTCCTCAACCTTCTATAAGGCTTTTGCCTTTGAAAATCTCAGTGGTGTCTTTAAATTTCCCTCATTGGTGTATGCCAACCTTCCACACAGTGCTCACGTACTTGGCCTCCTCGAGCTCCTCCGTGCGCTGAATCGCGTCCGTCTCGTATTTGGTTCTCCACTGGGCCACTTCACTGTTGGCCTTGGACAGGGCTCGCTGCAGCTCCCCCTTGGCCTCCTGCTCCTCCTCATATTGTTCCCGGAGCAAGTCACAGTCGTGGCGAGCAGACTGCAGGGCGTGGGCCAGGGCATTCTTGGCCTAGTGGTAAAAAATATGGCAGTAAGGACTAGGTGTTTCCTGGAAAATTTATCTTACAGGAACTTACGCACTGATATACATCCCAAAGAGATAGTGGTTAACTATCCTGATAAAAACATGGGAGTTCTGCACTGCAAGGGGCTAGATTGTATGACCTAAGGGATGATTTGAACTTCTAATTGGATCATCTTTTGAATCCTTAAACACTTCACCAAAACCAGTATTATGTCAAATAGTTATTTAATATGTAACAGGAATATCTTCACCTTTATCTCTTCTTCTAGCTGCCGCTTCAGTTCTTCAATCTGCTGGGTGAAAGCCTGTTTCCCTCTAGACAGCTGAGAAATTAAAGTATCTTTTTCCTCCACCTGGCGTCCATATTCACCTGAAAAAGTTTTCAGTTGAGAAAACATTTTAATAGCCAAAAGAGCTATTTATGGGGTTCTCCCATTCCCAAATTACAGATGGAAGGGCTGTACCAGATTCTGTCTGCAGACGAGCTCTTTGAGCACTAAGATCGCTAATCATGCGCTGATTCTGCTCCTCCTTTGTTTTATATTCACTCAGCTGATCTTCCAGAGTGCGGCACATCTTCTCCAGATTTGCCTACATATCAATTGCACATAACAAAATAAGAAAATACCTTGATCCTGCCTTCTTTTAGCAGGAAGATATGTCCAGAAGATGTAGTTGACATATCTTGGGACTATACATATGCCCACATATCTACACATAAGATTTGGAGAAATAATTTATAATATAACCTCATAAAAATTAAATAATATAACATTAGAGAAAAATATCACATTACTATCAAATACCTAAAAAAATAATTGTGTACCTTGGCTTTAGAGACAGACTCTATGTTGCTGGCCAAGTCGTCAATCTCCATCTTCATTTCGCTCTTCTCCTTCTCCAGCTTCTGCTTCACGCGTTGCAGGTTGTCGATCTGCTCCCCCAGCTCAGCCGTGCTGTCCGCGTGCTTCTTGCGCAGGGCGGCAGCCGTGGCTTCGTGCTGCAGCGTGGCCTCTTCCAGGTCACGGCGCATCTTCTGGAATTCTGCCTCCCGCTTCTTGTTCATCTCAACCTGAGCTGCTGTCGCCCCTCCTGCTTCTTCCAGGCGCTCGCTGATCTCCTCCAGCTCCCTGGACAGGTCAGCCCGATGCTTCTCTGCTTTAGCGCGAGAGGTTCGCTCTGCCTCAATTTCCTCCTCCAGCTCCTCAATGCGGGCCTGCACAACACCAGGGACCCCTCACACCCGTGCCCTCCTCATGCCTGAGCTGAGCCTGAGCAAGGGAGGGGAAGGAACAGAGACTTGCCTGCAGCTCCTTGATTTTCTTCTGAAGTTGCATGCCCAGGGCTTGCTCATCCTCGATCTTGCTCTGGATCTGGCTGATTTCAAAGTCTTTCCTTTGGACAAAGTGAACCGTGTTAGAGCTCAGAGAAAAAAGACAAGTGCTGCAGCCCAGCACTCAGGTGCCCCAGAAGCACACTTACTTCTTCAGTTTCTCATCCAGCTGCTGCTTATCATTCTCCAAATCCATGATGCTGTCCTGGGCCAGCTTCAGGTCTCCTTCCAGTTTCCTCTTTGCTCTCTCCAGGTCCATGCGCAGTTTCTTCTCTTGCTCCAGGGACCCTTCCAGCTAAACACAACCACACCATCAGGCCTCTTCCAGCCAGCTCAGGCTCCATACCTGTCCTGTTCCTGCTCTGTGTCTGTGTGCTTACATCATCCACTTGCTGTTCCAGCTTGGTCTTGGCTTTGGTCAGAGTATTGACTTTGTCCTCCTCTGCCTGCAGGTCATCCAGGGTCTGCTGATGGGCCTCTTGGAGGGCTTTCTTCTCTTTTGTCAGCTTGGCAATGGTCTCGTCCAGGGCTGCCATCTCCTCAGTCAGGTTTTTCACCTTTGAGAAGAACGGAGCAAATGTACATAAAGGAAGTAGATACAGAAGTTCTGTAATAGCACACAGCCCATTTTCTGGAGTGCAAGTGACAGGTTCTACCTCATACCTTGTTTTCAGTGGCATGTTTTTCCTTCTCCACCTTGGCCAGTGTTAGCTCAAGGTCATCAATATCTTTCTTCAGCTCTGAACATTCATCCTCCAGCTTCCTCTTCTTGGCTGTCAGCTCAGCATTAATTTCCTCTTCATCCTCAGCCCTTTCAGTCACTTCTTTAACTTTGGCTTCCAGCTGGATTTTTGTTTTGATGAGCTGGTCACACCTTTCCTCAGCATCAGCCAAAGCATCAGCTTCCTGGCAGGGAAATGCCATTTTTAGGGATATGCTTTTTGAGGGAGTATTGAGATACTTAACCTTCATAGTGCAGGGTCTTGGATAGCAGTTTCGTAGTTTAAAATTTAAATATAATTCCAACAGAATGATATATAATATATTATTGATTTTGTATTGTTAGTTTTGAAACAGCCAGATTTAAAAGCTAAAACCAAGTAAAATCCTTTTCAATCTTCCTGACGACATAAGTATTTATATATTTGTGCAGGGCATAGAATCCAGTATTATCTCATAATAGCAAACATTGGGTCGAAGTTCATAATCATAATAATATCTCAGCATACACCATAGAAAAGTGTCACCCAAGTAATATTTTGACTACAGATACTTCACAGTCCTTACAGAAGCTAGTTATGCCTTTGAGAGCACCACTGAAAGAATTACAAGTGAACTAAACTAAATCAAAGTTTCTATGTGGCTTGAAAATGTACCTGTATACATCAACCTGATAGACACAGTAGAATTAGGATAAAGCCCACTGGTGGTACTCACAGACTGCACTTGGAGCTGCAGGTCATTTTTCTCCTGCACCAGTTTCACCATTTTCTCCTCCAGCTCCTTCCGCTTTGCCTCAGACTTTGCAAGCTCCTCCTTGGTTTTCTCAAACTCTTGTTTCATGTTGGCCATCTCCTTCTCAGACTCCGCACTCTTCAGCAAGGGCTTGATCTTGAAGAACAGCTTCATCCATGGCCAGTGTTTGACATTCATGAATGCACGAATGTTGTATTGGATGCAGAAGATGGACTCCCTGAAAGATAAGTCGAATTAATATTCAATATTTACACCATGATCACACAATAAGCCAAATACAGTGAACCCGCTTTGAAGATGTCTACCTCCTCTCCACCATTTTCTGGTACTCCACCCTCATCAGGAAGCCCCTGCACCTGGCCTGGGTGCGGGTGATGAGCTGTGCCAGCTTCTCATCCCTCATCTCTTCCAAGAGGCCCACCAGCCCAGCTTTGAAGAACACCTTTGGTAAGAACATGAACACAGGTCTGTAAGCAGTGTCTGTACTTGTTTAACATAAGCTGATATCTTGCCCTCCATGACAAGCTCTATGGAAGTCAAGAGCAAAATCCCAAAGCATATAGGTAGTGGCAGATACTCTTTTATAGCTCCAAGCTTCTGGTTACTTGCAGTTGGGGAACTGTAATAGTCAGACATTTTCCTTTTATTTTTATTCTCTCTTGATTCTTTTATTTTACAACTTAGTCATAAATTAAGAAATGATTAATCCTTAATTAAATCATCTTTTGGCCATGAATTTCTGTTTATTCAAGTGGTGAGTTATCAAGAATCTGGTTGATTTATTTTACACTATTTCTTATACCCTACTGG
Source organism: Hylia prasina (assembly GCA_013397195.1). NCBI lineage: Eukaryota > Metazoa > Chordata > Aves > Passeriformes > Sylviidae > Hylia > Hylia prasina. The sequence continues at coordinate 137,950 of VYXD01001825.1, read as the reverse complement.
ATCATTTCATGTACTATCTGGAGTATCTGAGTGTCGGTATCAAGCCATGCAAATCAAAACCACATAGCACTTGAAGCAAACAGATCTTGTACCTTAGTGTGACCAAATTTGTATTGAGTATGGTCTATATCAATTGATCCAAGAAGTTTCTCACAAGCCTTCTTGCTGTCAATGAACTGTCCCTCTGGGATAGCACTGGCATTTAATACTTTGTACCTGAGGAAGAAAATGGAAGGACTTGCTTTGAATTCCAGGATGTTAAGGGTCATTTCCAACCTAAATGATTCTATCAATATGAAGAGGTCTGTTGTTGAGACCAGCTGGCAGGTACATGGCAAGAAAGTCTTAAGAACTGTTGAGAACAAACAGCACTCGCTAAACTGAAACTTTAGAGAAGGCTTTAGGCACAGGAGGGGAAGGTTAAATTTCAAAAGCTATTTAAGGTGGACAAGGTGATTCAGTAAGAGGATGAAGTCTGACCTCTGTTTAAAATCTGCATACAGGACTCTGTTGGGAAATCCCTTCCTGCAAATCCTGATCCCTTCCAGCACGCCGTTACAGCGCAGCTGGTGCAGCACCAGCTCGTGCTCCATGGCACCTGGCAATGCAGAGCACAAATACATGCCATGTTCTGTAATACACTGGGGAAGAGCTGCACCACTCTGAAAACCTTCAATATGTATGTAAGTCTCTTACCAGGTGTTTTAGTTTCATTTGGAATGATGCACCGTACAAAATGGGGGTGGGTGCTTCTCAGGTTGGTCATCAGCTTGTTTAAATTCTCCTGGGAGAGTCATTAAGAAAAGCTGATATTAACAAATGTAATTTCTTCTGTAAGCATCAAGTCCTCTGAAATGAGATACTATGCAAAAATTAGCAGAACCATGAACTCAAGCTCTCTGCACCAGTTTTTCTGACTTTCCAGATCTTTATTATAATTAACTTAGTGTATAAAGTTCTTCTGAGTAATGCGTAGGAAAGGCTGAACTCTTAAACATACAGTTTTAATACATTTCACTGATTCTAATGGAATGCCTTCATTTGGAAGGATATCCATCTTCCATTGCATGTACCCAGAGAGAAAAAGTAGTGCCCCTATGAGGCACTGTGAAGCATTCTGCAGTAGGCATTTAGGCTAAGCCATATGGAGCATACTACATTTCCCTACTGAAAACAAAAGGGACAAAACCAACAAGCTGAGTTTTAAATGTCTAGATTATACATTTATCTTGTAGGGTAAGGTGAGATGAAGCTCAGCCTTAAGCAAATGGAAAAGCTGTGCATTCAGTGAAATTAAGTATGAGTAGATGAATTGGATTTATTCTTAACAGTCTGTGGCCCAAGAACTTCAGGATCTTTCAAAAGAACTAAGCTCAAACAAGATTAGCTGTAGCAGTTGGTGAGTTTAATCCTCGTCTTAGGAAGAAATAGTGAATTCACTACTGTACCCGAAACAGAGCTGAGACAGTCTGAAAAGAAGAACCCTTCTTCTTGGCACCTTTCTTTCCAGCACCAGCACTTGCCTCAGCTAAATTGACAATAAATAAAACAGATTTTAGATTTTTTTTTTTTTTACCTTCTTTGATTCCTTTTTGCAAGCTGTACATCAGTGAAAACATGGAATTCAAAGAACCAACCTGCATCTGCTCCACCATAGTTGGCAAAGAGTAAAGCCAGGGTCTTCACAGATGATTTCTGGTACAGCCCAATGACAGTTTCATTCAGAGGGTCCTTGTTCTTCTCCAGCCAGCCAGTGATGTTGTAATCCACTGTGCCAGCGTAGTGCACCAGGGAGAAGTGGGCCTCAACCTTGCCTTTGGTAGGTTTTGGCTTCTGGAAGTTGCTGGACTTGCCCAGGTGCTGGTCATAGAGCTTGTTCTTGAAAGAGGTGTCAGTTGCCTTGGGGAACATGCACTCCTCTTCCAGGATGGAGAAGATGCCCATGGGCTGGGAGAAATCACAAGGGAGACCGATTGTAATTTATCTTTCAGGGCAATAATTACTTCACCTAGGCACAGTATTGGAACATAGACTGAGATACACATCAGAAAATATTATTATTGAATTCCATTTTCTTCTAGCAAGTGGGACTGATCACACTGATACTTACATTTTTTAACACAAAATTACTCATTAAAGAAATAGAAATTAATTTTGTTTGTGTTGACAATGTGCTTTGTAAAATCAGAGCACTACCTTCTTATTCAGTGTAACTCAGAGCACACACAGTTGTGTTGGACAAGTTGAACATGAGCCAACAGTACACCATTGCTGCAAAGTCACCAACTCATCCTCAGCTACACTGTGCTGCTAACAGGTCAAAGGAGTTGATCCTTCCCCTCTACTCAGCTCTGAGAAGAAATATCTGGAGTGCTGTTTGAGCTCTTGGCTACCCAGCACAAGAGAAACACAGAAGATCCCTTTGGAAAATGAGACCAAGTAATTACAGATATTCTGTGCATGTAACTGATTTGAACAGAAAAGATACCTTCTCAATGAGCTCAATGCAGGCAGCCAGGTCCATCCCAAAATCAATGAATGTCCATTCAATGCCCTCCTTCTTGTACTCCTCCTGCTCCAGCACGAACATGTGGTGGTTGAAGAACTGTTGCAGTTTCTCATTGGTGAAGTTGATGCACAGCTGCTCAAAGCTGTTAAACTGGAAATAAAATAAGAAAGATGTGGCAATAATTGTGAGATCTCATCTTTTAAAATTAAGTAATGCAGTTAACTTGACTTCCCATGCATTTCTTCAGTCTGTTTTATTACACTATGAAAAAGAGAAAAGGATCAAATTAATCATCCACAAGGAAATTTTTTTCATTGACAAAATTTAAAAATAAATTATACATCCTGTTTAAAATGAGATCAAATTACAGAGAGAATAAACCCAAGCTTAGGACTATCATGTTTACATATTTTTATACAGTCTTGTCCCTGATCATATAAACAATTTCATTGGGCCATTTTGTACCTTTGATTTTGCACATCTTGAAATAGCACAAGTCCTTTGAAAGGTCATTTTTTACTTAAAAAAGACAAATAGCAATAATCATGTCACAATATTATGTTTTCTTTAAAAATATGTCTCAAATTGATCATAACGTTCAGTTGTCACTTCCAAATAGCTCTTACCAAATCTTACTTACATCAAAGATCTCAAAGCCAGCAATGTCCAGGACACCAATGAAGTACTGCCTGGGCTGCTTCGTGTCCAGCTGCTCGTTGATGCGAACAACCATCCACAGGAACATTCTCTCATAGAGTGCCTTTGCCAGGGCACCCACAGCATTGTGCACCTACAGGAAAAACAAAACAAAACAAAACAAGTTCAGTTACAGTACTGGGCATAGGAGAATCAAAAGGATATTCATTCTACACACAGTTACAGGTTACAACGTTTCTTACCTGCTGTGCTGTTTGGCCCTTGGTCACGTATTCATTGCCCACCTTGACTCGGGGGTAGCAGAGAGCCTTGAGCATGTCAGCTGAGTTCAGACCCATCAGGTAGGCAGCCTTGTCAGCAACTGAAAAGCCAGAGGAAAAAGGAAGAATTTTATGTCCAGTAAGCTTTGAATCCTGGAGCATTCCCTAAAGGCTGAAGGGTTTAGATTTCTGGTCTTTGAAAACTTTCAATAGACTGTCTTAGAGGGAATCTTTGTAACATCACACTTGCCATTATGCATATTGAGCTTTTCTAAAAGTATTTCCGTTTGAAATTCTTCACTGCAGCATGCAGAAAGTAATGAGGCTTTCAAAAATCTCCTGGCACCAAACTGAAAACTGAAGCTTGCTATTTTGAATGTGTGCAGTACACATGCAGCTCAGGAGCTGCAGTGACAAGTCAGGTACTGATCTACATTCAGGTGATCAAAACCAGAAAATAGAGTGGAACACAGAGACAATATCTCTGTTCTCCTTCAGATCCACACCTTACAGCCTTTTCTGAGTTTTTGTTTTGGATGTTTAATAAAGCTCATTGGGCTTCATCCTGTTACCAGTGGTGCTCCCCACCTGAATTGTCCCTTGACAAAAGGAGTCTCACAGAACAAAGACAGGGGTTGTAGGCCCTGTGCCAACAAAGGAAAAGAATGAAATAATGCCTCTCACAGCTGACTTCCCTGAGCTTCTGATAGCTGAAGGTGTGTGGGATCATGGTTCCCTGTCATGTTAGAACTGAATCACTGGGCTGTTTCACAATTGCAAGCCATATTCCAGCAAAGGTAGGACTAAAGGAACATCCATAACTCCTGAATTCTTGAAAGAGTATGAATATCAGTTTAAAGTATTAGTTGTTTATAGCATAAGTTATGTAAATCCTGAGATCAGGGAACTCAATGTACTGAGGACAAGGGACAGCTGTTTTTTCCTGGATAATTGTTTTCCTTGGGATCTAAAGTCCAACAGTGAACAACTTTTTCTGTCTTCCACATATGTAGTGGCTTAGAGAGGGTTGATTATAGAGTTTGATAATACCTTCTGTGCCTTCAGGCTCTGCCTGCTCCTCCCTTGGTTTCTGCTTGAACTTCAGGTTTCCATAGTGCATGACAGCCCCTGTCAGCTTGTAGATGGCTGTCTTTTCATCAGCAGTGAAGCCCAGGATGTCAATGGCACTCTGGTAATGCAATGAGCAAAGTGAAATATTTGCAAGTTATCTGATGTATGACCTGTGCCTGTTGACTTGTCCTGTACATTACTTACATCTGTCGCCATCAACTCCTCCTTGTCATCAATGCTGGGGACAGTGATCTCACCTTGACTCACAAAAGGGAAGTCAAATGGGTTGGTGGTGATGAGGAGCATTTCTGAAAACAAATGTGTTCATGGTTTAAATTTAATTATTCTAGTAAGATAGTTGAATGTTGCTCAGAGATTTTCCTCTCAAAAGCTCAGTAATGTCTCCTACCAATTAGCTCTGGCTTCTTGTTGGACATGATCTGATAAAAGATGTGGTAGCTCCTTTCCGCCTTGAGCTGGAAAGTGACTCTGGACTTCTCCAGCAGATCTGGCAAGGATGGTAGAAAGAGTCAGGCAATTGTGGGAATGTACATGGAGATGGAAATTTGGGAAGAGATGGGAGCAGTCCAGGAGAATCTCTTACAAGTTTCAATGTCAGCAGAAGCCAGTTTGCCTGTGGCACCAAAGTGGATTCTGATGAATTTACCCTGTTAAGCAGAAGCAGCAGCAGGTCAGCCTGGATATCCTGCTGATATCTCCTTTGTATGAAGAACTGCTCAGGCATCCTGTGTGTTGCCATGAGGGGGAGAGATTTCATGCAAAGCAAGAACTCACAAAGCGTGAGGAGTTGTCGTTCCTCACGGTCTTGGCGTTTCCAAAGGCCTCCAGCAGCGGGTTGGCGCTGATGATTTGATCCTCAAGCGTTCCCTGCAGGGACACAATTCTTCAGTGCCTGAGTTTAGTTGACAGGGCAATGACAGGTCATTCAGTCTGTTCTTCCTGACTCACCTGCATTTTGCCTGATGACTGCTCATCCTTTTTCTTCTCTCCACTGGCTGCAATTGTTGCAAAGTACTGGATGACACGCTTGGTGTTCACAGTCTTCCCGGCCCCGGATTCTCCGCTGCCAAAGCCAAGGGAGAAGCAGAGGGTGCGTGGTCAGGCAGGAGGTCCCCTGGCACCGGGCAGCCCCGCAGGGACCCGCGCAGGGGGGTACGTACGTGATCAGGATGGACTGGTTCTCCCGATCTGTGAAAGCAGAACAATGAAAGATTTGTTAGCAGATGACCAGGGTAATGCTAAGCTGAATGAGAAGTAAAAATGTAAATGGAAGTTGGGGATTCTTCAGAAAGTCCAAGGCTACCCAATTTCCTTCTGTGTCCAAGGAGTATTAAGCATAAGACCAAATAGATATATTGAACAGAGGCACCAAGACCTGAGACTAGCTGTGCATCACTTGCCCTTCACATAGATTTCCTCAAGAACTGAAACCAAAGTACCCACCCAAGTTCAAAACACAAGAAAGAAATAACTTTTTCTTTCTTATCAGTGAAAAAATGTAGAAAACTGCATCAAATACTATTTCTGAAGTTGGAGAGTATAGAATTTTGTACAATAAAGTACAAATAATTCACTATGGTCAGTTCATGAATGCTCCTAAGTCAGTTTCATTTGAAACTGTTTGCTACATATATCGACCAAGTTCAGAGTCATGCTCTCTGGTGGCTCCAGCTGGCTTATCACATGCTCCAGTGAGATCAGCAGGGCTTTTTTGTCTAGAGTGCTGTGAGGGAGGTCAAACACTCACCAGTCAGCATGAACTGATAGGCGTTGTCAGAGATGGAGAAGATGTGTGGAGGGGCCTCCTGGCGCTTCTTGCCTCGGTAGGCCAACACCACCTCGGGGTTGTACACCGGCAGCCACTTGTAGGGGTTGACAGTGACGCAGAAGAGACCCGAGTAGGTCTGTGAGGAAGGGACACAGCACGTTGGCTTCCCCTCAGCCTGGCCCAGCACCTCCTGAGGCTGCCCAAAGGAAGCTGCTGCTGCTGCTGCCACTTACGTAGATCATCCAGGCTGCGTAACGCTCTTTGAGGTTGTACAGCACAGCGGGTTCGTGCAGGTGAGTCATCATGGCCATGTCCTCGATTTTGTCATACTTGGGAGGGTTCATGGAGAAGACTTGGTCATCCTTCACGGTCAGGGTCTGTCAAGAAAACAGAAAGAGCCACATGTATCACGTAAAGGCTCAAAATGGGGATCAAATGTTGTCCTTCAGCCTTGTTTTTGACTCACCTCTCCCCCTTCAGTCTTGACAGTGACTTTGCCTGATTCCCTGCTCGTGATTGTCCCTTTCACAAAGGATTCTTTGGGGTGAACCACAAAGACGGATGACTTGGCATCGAAAGGTTTGTTCTGGGCTGCAATTCTCTCCTTTTCCGATTTTCGGAGGTAAGGAGCAGCCTCCCCAAAAACAGCCATCTCAGCATCTCCAGAGGCCATGTCTGCACTTTACTGAGGATATGTCAGCAGATGAGTCTGAGGAGAAAAAATTATGGTACTGATTATTTATTCTGTAAGATTTGGGAAAATTTTATCCTGTGCCTTGGTGTCTCTTCATACTCAGGGTATTTTAACATGAGATAACTAGAAACATAATTTTATGTCAAAATAAGAGGTTTTCATGGATGTAGTCTAGGTCTTCAAATGTTCATTGATGACCTTTTCAGAACTGTGAATTTGGTGCTTTAAGAATACTGTGCCTGTAAGACAAGAGTGAATTTGTTGAACATGTTTCATTATGATGTCACTCTTAGGAAAGGAAATAGAAGAAATTGTTAAAAGGGTGAACAGTGAAATAAAATTACTGAAAAACTGTAATGTAGGTGACAGTCTTGGAAAACAATAAGTCTGTGGGACATTTACCTATTTAATGGTAATGGAAATGTAGTAGGTAATTAATAAATTTTGGCAATGAAGTTCTCCACTGGGGTGGGGGGGGGAATGCAGGCTTTGTCACCTTTTAATGTACTTCCATAATTAATTTGCTCTATGCATTTGTCACCCTTCACTACACTACCTAAGTGATTTCAGGCCCGAAGTTCTGACTTAGGTGAAATAAAATTCAATCACTGAAACTGGAATTTCCAAAGCTATATTAATATTTCAAATAAATACTTAGAGAAAAAAATCTAGGAACACACAACTTCTCAAAAGCTTAAAAAAAATCTATTTCTTCAAGTGATTTATTAAACATTTAAGGTACCTAAATTTATCCAACTGCACTTGAAAATCCTCTAGCTACTTTACTAAAATTTATTCCCTCTTTATTTCTTAGGTAATAAATATATTTTTTGTCTGGATTAAGAAAATGGATATCTAAGAAAGCTGAGAATTCTGGCATTCTACAAAGGTGGTTAGAAGGTCTGTATGTTCAGATAACTTAACAATTAATATATTCTTAAGCAGAATACAGGATTTAGCATTTTTTCCTGCCGTGATTATCTGGTCCCATTCTCCTCCTGCCATAGCAAAGATGGGAAGGCAGCACACCTTGATTTATGTAAGGTCAGTTAAACAGAATTGAAGAATGTCCCCATGGGGATTTTCTGTTCTGTCATCAGTGCTCAGAGGTTTCAAACACAGCCTTGGGCACCCTCACCACTTTCTACTGCAATCCCACCACGTTTGTACATAGGGTGAACCAGTGAACCTTCCTGACATCCACCCCAAAGGATCTGTCTCTGCCCCTAAGAATTAGTAAATCAGCTTCTTACCTCTCGTGACACCAGTTGTGTGCCTTGTGAGCTGGCAGCTGGTCAGTACTGTAAAACAGAAATTACAGTTCCCAAATTGCTGCTGCACAGAAATCAAGAGTGAAAACATGCAGGTGCCCTGAAAACAGGTTGATAATGGAGTCCCCTCCTGGACAGGAGCACGGGAGGCAGCAGGAATGTGGTGGCACCTTAGGCTGCCATCCCCTTCCTGCCAGCCTGCAGACCCCATCCTCTTACCTTGGAGCTTTCTGTGGAGCCAGGGCAGACGTGTTGCAGGGACGTTTTATACGATCTCGCCTGCAGATGCTACAGATGCCTACTCTTTCTTCGGTCAAAAATATTTTGGCAAACCCTCTTTGGTAAAGCATTGTCTGGCAAACTGAACTAAGGGCATAATTGTCATTTGACATGACTAGATATAATTAGAAAATTTTGATGTCTTAGTGGCTATATGAATACATCTCCTATAAACAATCTTCCAAGGGTGTTAAGGAGAGAATCTGGACTAGTCAAAGCACTTAAAGAACTTGGATTCAGGACTTATGGATTTTATTGCTGGCTTTCCCACCGACTCACTGCACGACCTGGGATGGATTGCCTGGTATGTCAGTGCTGCAGCTACCCCAGTAGTACAATAGATAAAACAGGATGTTAAAAGATAAATTAGCATTATTAAAACCTTTTGGCAGTTTTGTTGGTTTAACCCTGAAAGCAGAAGTGCAGATGCCTAAGAGGTGAGGGGGTGACAGGCACAGCAGGGTGGTCAGCCAAACACTGCAGCAGGGAGCAGCTGGGTTCTACCTGAGCTTTTAAGCTGATGGCTCTGACAGATCTAAAGCAGCTTTAGGGGTATCAGGAAGAGTGTGCACACCCAGAGGCATGTACCTGTGTGCCCCTTTGCACACACTTCAGATTGCAAATAAGTGGGGGATTCTGTAAGAACTGTTCATGTGAACCCTGTGATGGGTTATACCTGCTGAGACTCCTGATCTGCAGGTTAGTGTCGGTGAGCAAGATGGCCCCTGCTTTTGCTGGCAAGTTCCTTTGTGTGAAGGAGAGTGCTGGGCTGGATCACCTGCCTTTGGGGATGTTGCCTTTCCAGTGGCCAACAGCAAAGGCATTCTACTCAGAGAGCTCTTCTGGGTTTTTGCTGTTGTGCCGTGCAGGATATGGACCCAGCTGGGCAAGAGGCAGGAGTGAGGCACACAGCCAGGCAGCCGAGGGAAGGTCTGGTTTGAATGGGAAGCAGACAGTGAGTTGAGGCGTCTCCAGATATTGACACTCACCAGTGATTTGGGGATTGAATTTAGTGTCAGTAGGTCCCCATAATACAGTGGTAGAACATAAAACCTTTTTGGAAAATGGTCCAAATCTCAGAAGAGGATTGTGAAGTAGAACACAGCAATGAAAGAGATTCTTTAATCCCGATGGCTTTTGAATATTTCCAAGGATGGAGATTTCACAATAGCTCTGGGAAACTTGTGCCAGTGCTCAGTCACCCTTACAGGAAAGTATTCCCAGACTTTCATCGGGTGAAAATCTGTGTGTCATATTGTGCCCATTGCCTCTTGTCTTGTCACTGAGCCCACTAAAAAGAGCCTGGTTCCATCCTCTATGCACCTCCAGGTATTTATATCCATGGATACAATTCACCTGCTTGTTTTCTTCTCCGGGCTGAACAATCTCTACTCTTTCAGCCTTCCCTTATGAGAGAGATGCTCCAGTCTCTCATTCATCTTACTGGCCCTTTTCTGGACCCTCTCCAGTAGCTCTGTATCTCTCTTACACTGGTGAGCTCAGCACTGGCCATCACTCCACGTGTGGCCTCAGTGCTGAATTAAGGATCACCTCCCTCTACCTGCTGCAACACTCCTGCTAATGCAGACACCATTCAGCTTCTTCAGAGAAAGGACACATTGCTGGCTCATGCTCACCTTGCTGTCCCCCAGAACCCCCAGGTTCTTTTTTTGCAAAGCTGCTTTTCACCTGGTCAGCACCCAGCATATACTGGTGCCTGGGCTTGTTCCTCTCCAGGTTCAGGGCTTGCTTTGTGTTTTTGGGTCCCAGATTCACCTCAGGGCTTTGCCTCACCAGTACTCAGCTGCACACTGTCCTTAACACAAACAATACTTAATGTTAAATGGGCCTCAGCAATTGTAGAATCAGAGACTCAGATCTTACCGCCATGTTTATCTGTATTGCTAATTAAGTTATAAAAATAGGATAAAATGTTAAAACATCAACTACTTTCACCTGGAAGCTCTAAATTCATACCCATTTCCTTTTTTTCTCTTTTGCATTAAGGAAATAAGACACAGAAAACAAGAACTTCTCTTTCAGTGTTTTGAGTTGTTTTTAAATATCTTTTTGAAGGAAATTAGGGCTAAAGCAATGGCAGCTGTAGGAGCATGTGTTGTCAATACAGGTAGTATATGAACTCTCAGTCAATGTCTACAGGGGAAAGACACTATGTTTGTGAAAGCTGGAAGAAGAGACAGGAGGAACTGCAAAAAAAAAGTTGGGCAAATAACCCAGCATTCCCTGCTGTAGTGTATGACATAAAATTCATGAAAAGTGAAGTGTTTGGTCAGCTGTCATGAGCATCCCTGGAAAGAAGTCTGAGCTACTGAGCATCTACTTTGGATTTGGTTAAATTTATACAGCTCTTCTCTTTCACCAAGGTATCATTTATATGACACTGGTATAGTGGTTTCTTATGAAGTAGTCTCTAATCTGAAATAAATGATTCCGATTTCACTGCAGTTTCACTCTCTAGATCCCAAAAATTTACTTCAGGGGGAATTTTGCCATGTTTTGTCTATCCAGATACAGCAAGGAGAAATGTGTCCAGGAAGGAATCTGTTGAAAGAAGTGCAAGCACCTCAAAGCAAAAAAACCAACCAACCAACCAAACAAAAAAACCACACAAACAAACAACAACAACAACAACAAAAAAAGTTTCCTGGGAACCAACCATTAATAAATATTCTGTCAATTCTATTTCCATCTCTTCAGGGTGAACTTCACTGGGACCAGAAGCAAAGCACAGCAGAGATAAATGGGAAGAGGCAGGCTGGAAGCCGTCTCTGGATACAGACTGTGCTGCACAGCAATGCAGTGTTGTCAAGGTGCACATTCCCCATGGAGGAGAAAGGATTCAGCCGTGCTGAAAATAGATCCTTCTTGAGACAGTGATCAGACAGCTGGTCCTTTTCTGCCAGGGCCTAAGATGTGTATTTTGTTCTCCCCAACCCAGCAGTTAACTGAGAGATAAGGAGTGAGAAGGCACTTTTTAGCCAGGCAGCAGCCAGGCTGGGGAGGGCAAGGGGAAGTTCCTGCAGGTGCTGAGCGTTGGACACTGGGAACCTCCCCCTGCTGCCTGTCCAGACTCATCAAGCTCATGAACTGGAAACACAAGAACAACCTGTATGGGCAGAGGTTTTGCTGTAGGGATGTTTCTTTGGAGTTTCTACCCCTGGGAGCTACTCTCAGGCTGTATGCTCTGTGATTCCCTGAGACAGACAGCCCTCCAAGGTGGTTCCTCTGCCTGAGGACATGTGCCCCCTGGCTGGGGGAATGTCCAGGTGGCCACTCCCCTGCATCTGGAGCCATGGCCATCAGTGAAATCTTTGATTTCACTTCATTCAATTAACAGTTAATTCCATGCCAGTTGCCAAAGTGTATCCCTCCAGAACACCAAATCCATAATATTGCCTCTCATGAACATCAGCTCAAATGTCCTCAGCAGCAGCAGACTTTGGTTGCTTTCAGTCCTTGAAGAGCAGCATGAGCTGCAGGCAGGGTCAGAGATCTGTGGAGCTCATTGGGCAGCAAAATGCATCTCATCACATCAGGAAGGAGCTCTGCCAGGTGAGGAGCAGCAGGGCAGGCAGAGTACAGGAGATTCGCCTCATTACCACAGGCTGGACATATTCTCAGTGGTAACTGTATGCTGGTAAACATTTCTCCAGGTCAATCACAGGAATTTAGGGGTGTAGTTAAAACATTTTTTTTTCATTTTGTGTTGCCAAGCATGATTTTTCAGAAATATGTGTATGATGCAGCACTAACATCACCTCTGTGGGTTATTTCTGACAATGATATCACATTGAAGGAAAAAAGATTGCATGATGTCCCTGCCCATGTCAGGGAGATTGGACTAGGTGAGATTTAAAGATCTCTTCAACTCAAACCCTTCTGTGATCTGTGTGACTCTCTGAATGGCTGTACTGGGTGAGTCCAAAGGAACAGGCAGACTCTCACAGCCGAGACATTTGTCATCATCCCACTCTCCCCAGACACCCAGCCTCTGCATGACATTCCACACAGGTGGTGAAGCCTTCTAGAGAACAAACTACCTCGAGGTGGTGAAAAATGTCATTTGAATGGAGCAAAAATCAAGTCATTTACACATGGGAATCTGTACTGAAAACGACAATGTGTTCTGTGTGTCCCTGCCAGTAATAGGAGACAGAAGCACAAGCACATTCCCACTATCTCCATATGAAGCCTAAGAAGCCTTTGGCCTTCTCAGGTCTCAGTGACCTATTTGTACCCCCACATGGAGCCTGTAATGGTCATGGGATAGAGCAGATATCCTCCTCAGCAGGGATCCCCTTGCACACCCTGCTAATGAGCCCTGGGAGGCTGGACAGAGCTCAGAGATGTTCAGCTTCTCCTGCTGTGGGTCGAGGACCTGGAGAGCAGGCTCAGACACAGACAGCAGTGTCTCCTTGTGCCTGGGGACAGGTCACTGCAACTTCTCCTCAGGTGACTGGGGTCCCTGATTCCCTGAGCTGTGCTCAGGGCCATGGGAATGAGCAGGATCTGTATGGATGTGCTGCTCCTCTGAGCACACATTACAGCTAAGGTGAAAGGAAGTCAGTCCTGCATGTGGTGGGTCACTACTGGCGATTACTCTGCCCTACTTCAACCAAATCATCTTGCTGGGTGACTGGTGCCCAGACCCTGAAAAACTATGGTAGATATTCAATAATGCACAATCTACATACATCTGTTCATTGTTTACATATGCACTTGATGTGTTATCAACTGTCTCTTAATGCAATGTCACACAGGGAACAGACTTGGTGACAAGCACCTGTGCTTGGGCATCCTTCTCACGCTGGGTTCCTCTCAATGACAGCAGGTGGGTCTCAAGAGTGGCACAGCCCAGCTCACAGAGCAGTGGGGAGACAGGTAAAGCAGCAAACTTTCCTTTGGGGCTGAGCACTCTCCATTGAGTATCAGAGTTGTGCTGTTAATTGGACTCCTCATGTTTGCAGCAAACACCAGCGGAAGAGCTGGCCTAGGAGGTGACATTCAGGATGTCCTTTCTGTCACCCACCACAGCAGCTGAGGAGCTCCTGTTACAGAGCAGGGGAGTGGGGTGGGCAGGCTAAGACGCCTCCGGGTAAGACAAAGTCAAAAGACGGCAAGTGGCAAAAGGGGGAGGGAAGGAGAACTAGGATTAAGTGCATAATATTAGCACAAGCAGCAACTGTATCCTAAAAAAGACAGCAATGAGGTGCTGGTATCTTCCTTGGCTGGCACTCGTTTGGGACAGATGCACAAATCCTACTTCTGGGCAGATTTCAGTGCTGTAGATGGAAATAAACTGGGATGGAATTTCTATAAATCTGCTCACTTTAAAAATTAGTTTTTTCAAGACCAGGACACCCCAGTGGTTTATCACAGAATTTTCTGAGTGACACTCACTGTAGTGAAATAGCCAACAGGATACACAGCAGAATTTTCTAGTGACATTTCTGAACTAACCTCTTCCTGCAGAAAAGTTCCTTTTGCATCCTTAGGAAATTTATAATGGCTTCATTATTTTATATTGGAAGACAGATTCCCTTGTGGTTCAGGCTAAACATTTCTTTAATTGCTCTCTGCATTCATCTCATGTGCCAAGAGAAGAATACAAGTCCCTGCTGCTCCTGAAGGGCAAAGCAGTTGTGCAAAGCAGAACAGCTCCAGGGTTTTTTTTATTGGATGATCCTACATAAAACACATGCCACAGGGTGGGCTCAAAAAGAGTGACAAGCCCTGTGGGGTGGGCCACAGCAGCAGCTCAAAACTTGGACCACTCTGCACCACTCCCATCCAGTTTCCCTCTGCTGGAGAGAAAAGCGGTTCCTGAGGCTGCTGGACCCCAGCCCGAGCTGCCTGCCCTGCCTGGGGAGCTGAGGTCTGGGGGCTTCCAGGCTCCACCTGCGAGGAACCCCTGAATTCTTCAGCCCCCTGGGAAGGTCTGGATTTTCACTCTGTCCTCCCAGTACAGCTTGTGTTCCCAGGTTTGGGAAATGCTGCCTGAGGATTTGTTCTCCGCAGAGCACACAGCTCTGCTCAGAACTGCGTCTGGGCATGAGTGACGAGCCTTGTACCTTCTCAGCAGCAATGAAACAACAGAATAAATGCAGCAAATTATTTCTTCAAAACTAAAATTAGGTTTTAAAAAGAATGTCAGAGGTGGACGATGAGTTAGCTGTTTGCAGATGATCATTGTAGTGTTTCCCAGCAGTTCTTCTCATATTTCTCCTGACCTTTTGTCCCCAGACCTGTTCTGAGTTGCCATTTCTTCCACCCCCACATCCTCTACCATCTTATCACTTATTTCTTTTCCTTGCACACATCAATCTTGCTTTCCTCCTCCCAGACCCTTTCTGAACTCCCCAGCACTGTTTCAACCCCCCTCAGTTCTGTGGTTACACTTCCACACTCTCTTTTACCATTTTTTTTCAGCAACAAGGGTCACAATATATCAAGTTCAGCTGCTCACAATGCAATGCTAATTGGGGGTCAGCTCTATTTGATCTGAACATGTTCGACAGGCTGCTCCTGTTCCATTTGGTTAAGAGAGGGGACAAGACTTTCTGCAATGCTGCTGTTCCCAGAGCAAGCCCTGCCTCTGCTTTCCTCACCAGGGAAAGGATTCATAAACTGGGGCCTCTTGCTGATCTGCAAAGCAAAATATGATCTTCTGGGTCCATGGGCATTGCATTAATTCTTGGTTTACAAAAGAGGAAAAGCCCCATCCACCCCAAGGAGCCCTGGCTGACTGCTGGAAGTACCTGGGCAGCTGCTGTGCTGCCCGTGGGAGAGCACATCCCAGGAGGGAATGGCCATGGCCACAGTTCTNGAGCTCCTGTCAGCCTTGTCCCCTCCTCCAGCAATGGCTCTTGTGAAGGCAGAGGGGCAGTTTGGTGTGGCCTTGGAGTGCAGGAGGTGAGGGCAGAAGGAGCTGTGAGTTTGCTGGGAGGGCAGGGCCAGCCCTGAGAGCCATCAGCAGTGCCCAGCTGTGCTCTGGGCAGGTCCTGCCTGAGGGTGTGCACCCGTCCCTGAGCTCAGGGCATGGAGCTGCCTGCTTTCTTCTTAACCACACCCATGAGAGTGAGAGGAGATGCCAGAGAGGCTCCAAACAACTTGCTGAAAGTGTGCATTGAAACACAAAGCCATTGCAGCCAGGAGAGTATTTACTTCTTTCCATCTGAAGCTCTCAATTTCTGAGTGGTCCTTCAGCACCAGGAATGTTTGAGAGGCCCATTTTCCTCTTCTCAGCCATCACAAATTCCCTCCCCAACTTGTTTCCATCCTTTTAACATCCTCTTTCTGGGACAGATTTCTTTCATTCTGTTTTTTAATGTCTCATTTATCTCTTTTTAATTTATCTTGCTTTGTGAAAAGTTGCAGATTAAACTGTCAGGGGAAAAGTCACCACTTTCCCAGAAGAGTTTTCTGGCTGGATCAGCCAGCCAAGTTGGTCTCCCTTGTGACTCCATATTCAGCTGGACTGATGCACAGTGTTAGCAGGCAGGAACAAGTGGTCAGGGGACTGATGGTGTATTGGGTAGCTTATAAAGTGCTGCCACTAAATGCAATCCCACACCTTTGGGGGTCAGTCTCATGCTAGCTCCTGGAAGAAGGCCACTTGGCACAGTCACAGCCTTTTAAGCCACTCCCATGCACATCCAGCGCTGCAGACAAACATCAGCTCAGCCAGCAGACAAGAGCCACAACTCCTCATTCATGGTCAAGTTATTTTTCCAGCAGCTTAATAAGTTACCCTCCTGAGTCTGGCTTTGCCAGCTGCTTGTTGGGCATCCCCTGTGTCTGTCAGAGCACAGTACAGTGGGTGTGGGCACTGTGCACAGTCTGTGAGTGAGTGCTGCTCACTTCAAGGTCAGGCTGGTGATAAAGTCAGTCTTTACCCCCCATTTGGTGCCAGATGCTGTGGTTCAGGTTCCTGTGGATCACCTTGCCTGCTGATGACAGAACCAGGGCCTCAGCACCTGGTCCCACCTGTGGCTGGGATGTTGGACAGGGCTGTGTGCTTCTCTGAGGATCCCCAGCACTGCAGTGCTCACCCTTCTGCTGCCCTGGACCATCATGGCTCAGCACAGGCCAAGCTTCTTTGCAGAAACCCAAGCTGTGAGGGTCTGTGCCACATGGCCATACATTTCTTTCATGCATTTCTTTCAATCTGTTTTATTTCTTACTGTATGCAATTGGCAGAGCAGCTTTCCACAAAGCTCCACTGCTACCAGCAGGCCCTGAGCCCAAACCTGCCTCATGCTCTCAGGCTCCTCTCCCCCAAACCAGCCAGACCTACGAGCATGGCAGGCACCATAATCCTGGATGTGTCAGCCTGGGGACTCCAGGTGCCAGGTGGGAAAGCCAGGCACTGGCAGCTGCCATTCAGCCAACCCTGTTGTGAGTCAGAGCCAGCACAAACCAAAAGTGAATTCCACTTTATGAAATGGGAAAGAGCTGCACTGCCAGCAGAAGGGAGCTGGTGCAGTGAAGGTAGGGATTATCCTGCTAAAGCCACATCCATGCAGAGCCTTGCAGGGGCTGCTGTGCTCTGCCCACTGTGCTTGGAGTCTCAAAGAACCAGGGATGTGTAGCTGGGGCAAGAACAAACTGCAAACCTTGTGCCAAAAGCGGGCAAGAGGGCTGGGAGGATTACATGACATGTTGATGCCTGGATACTCTGGAATGAATAATGACAGGCTGGTAGGGGTTACCAGACTTGCCTAGCAGTTAGCAATTTTCTGTTGATGTTGCACAGCTACTCCTAAACACAAAAACTCCTGTTTTTCTTCAGGTTCATGAAGCAGAGTATGCACTGACTAACCAGTCATTTAACACGGTGGGCTAAGGTCAGTGACATGGCCTAGGAGCACAGCAGGACTTTGGATTGCATCAAATCCTTGAAGCACAGCACTGTGTCATGAGCTGCTGAGAACAAGGTGCAGCTGGTGTCCTTAGAATGTGCTGCTTCCAGGCCACGGGAGCTGAAACAGAATTCATCCCTTGAGGAAACAAAAAGCCTGTCAGGTTTTAAATTCAGGATAAAATTGGTCAAACTGGTGACAGAAGGACTAAGACTCAAACCTTCAGTTTTGACTATACTTAGTAACAAAATGAGACTCTCATTTAAACATTCACATTTGGAGCATCTGAAGTTGCAGGTATCTATTTTATTGACACTAGTACAGCAACAGCAACGGAAAACGTTTGTGTTCATAAACAAAGGGAAAATGACTTGCACAGCTGGAGAGATAATCTGTGGAAGTTCAGTTCTTAGTTATCCCAAAGGAAGCTCATTTTTCAGTTTCTGACACCACCTAGAAAGGAGAGGCATTGTTTAGTCTACGCATGGCAAGATGAGTCTTTTGATCCCTAAAATCACCCATCTCAGTGCACCTCCAGCTAGGATGTGCAAGTGGAGCACAAGCAAATGCAGGGATGTCTGGAACCCTTAAAACCACTGTGTGAGTTTTATATATGCAGGTAACACCAGGATGGCCACCACCCACAGCTGAGGCATGGAGAAGAGATTAATTCCATTATTTCACTGGCAAGACAAGGACAACAAAATGGTCCTTATGGAACAAAAATCCCACAGCTGAGGCATGGAGAAGAGATTAATTCCATTATTTCACTGGCAAGACAAGGACAACAAAATGGTCCTTATGGAACAAAAATTCCTTATGGTCAACAAAAACATACCCTGTTTCAGTTTAAACCATCAATCCCTGCCCTGCTACTAAAAGTCTTTGCAAGGAGTCTTTCACTGTCTTTCTTGTAAGACCCATTTAAGGGGGCCAGATAAAGTCTGCTCAGAGCCTTCTCTTCCTCAGGCTGAACAACCCCAACCCACTCAGCTTGTCTTTAAAAGCCCCTTCCTTCCAGAACTGTCCTTTCCAAATGATGCCCGTACCACTGGCAGGCACAAATCTGCTGCTAGACTCATTTGAGCAAAGAGCACACCTGCAGTAAAGCCTTACCTTTGTAGCAAAGCCTCCTTGGGCCTTAGCTCTGAGTTTATTTACTTGGCTCTCAGCAGTATCTGCCCTTTTCAGGGCCTCACCTATCCTATGCAGTGTATTTGTCAGTTTGGAGAGATCAATATTGGCTTGTTCACCCTGAAATTGCAAAACAAAAATTTAAAACTGGTATCTGGCAACATGCTGGGGCACCGATCCAACTTTTAAAATGACAGTTCTATGAACTGGTAAATAAGTGTTTGCTTCACTTTAGCGACTCACAGCTTCATCAGCTTGTCTTCTGTGGGATCTGATTTTCATCTCCAGTTCATCTACCACAGTTTGTAACCTAATCAGGTTCTTCTTGTGTTCTTCACACTGTGGAAAGAGAACGTGCAATTTTATGTCCATGGGAGACAAAAACATCAGAATTGCTTTCTATTTTTTACCCACCTGAAAAGTGAGCGCTTTCAAAAGCCGCTCAGATTTGTAGTTCTTTTTCATAGCCTCTGAGGACTTTTTACGTTCTTCTTCCAGTTCAGCTTCTAATTCTCGGATCTGGTGAGTTAATCAACACTTGGCTTAAGCCCTCACACTGGACTTGGAGAAGAAAGATGTTTCTGACACCATGTTCAGTGCTGGTACCCACCCTGGCCTCCAGCTTCTGGATCTGCTTCTTCCCTCCCTTCACTGCCAGCTGCTCAGCCTCATCCAGACGGTGCTGCAGGTCCTTCACTCTCTGGTCCATGTTCTTCTTCATCCTCTCCAAGTGGGCACTGGTGTCCTGCTCCTTCTTCAGCTCTTCTGCCATCCTGGCTGCCTTGGAAGGGAGATGACACAAGAAACTGGAAAAATGTGAAAGAACAGCACATACTGTGCACCAGTGGAGGATTAACTCCTGCGTCCTGCTGACCATTCCTGCCACCCTAATCCCTCTTTTGTTTGTTGTTTTTTTTTTTCCCCGTGACATGATAATGGCAAAACCATGACAGAAAATAATAGTGAAAAGGATGGGAAAAGTCTGTCTTACTGCACACAGAGCTGCCTTACTGCACACAGAGCTGGAGTGACAGAAAGGGTAAATGCTCTGTCCCACTGCACGGTCCCACTGTGACCTCACCAACAGCTGGGAGCCAGGGGGAAAACAGCCACAGCAACGGCAGAGTCTGGGAACAGGACATGGAACAGCTGGAAGACTTCTGTGTCAACACATCTGGGGTGTGCTGAGTGCTGTGCTGTAGTGCTTGCCCTGCTACTGCCACTCTCCTGGAGGGTAGTGCCACAAAGGCACAAAATAGTTTCAAATAATCTATGTTATTTAAGACAAACTAAGGTTTATTTTGCTCTCAAACGTTGGATTCCTACCAAACATAGTTAACCACTTTGGTGAAATGTGACATTATAATTAATGTTATAATTATATAATTATAATTGATGTAGAATTCAACAAAATGCCTTGGCAGCAAAATGTCTGAAAAGGTCTCAATTGAAAAATGTGACCACCAGAAGTTTTATGTAAATATATATGTATATGTGTGTATAATTCGTTGTAATGTTTTCATCCTCTTTAATTCAAACAGAATAGAAATCATTAAAACACAAGGACATGTCAACATGAGGAAGAGCTTCTTTCCATGGAGGGTGGCAGAGCATGGAACAGCTGCCCAGGGAGAGCATGGAATCTCCCTCTGGAGACATTCCAAACCCACCTGGACACATTCCTGTGTCACCTGCTGCAGGTGACCTTTCCTGGACAGATGGGTTGGAGAGAATGATCTCCAGAAGTCCCTTCCAATCCTAATGATTCTGAGATTCTGTTTGATTTTTTTTTCCTTTTAATGTGCAAGTTCAAAAGTTTTGTTCCTATTTTAATTCCACATAATGTATCTAGATTTTGGTTTGATCCTCTGCATCAGAAATCATTAGCAGATTGAGTCCCATGACATATAAGTCCTATTACCTGGTTGAGGATTCAGAGGATTTAGCACCAACTTTGAATGGAAATTTATGATTCTCATTTAAAAAGTTGTTACACAGGATTTTGCAAAGATAACTATTCAAATACCTTAGCCACTTTGCTGGTTTCAATACTGCAGCATTTCTTTGTGGATTATGTTTTTGTGCAGCACTGAAGTAAGTTATTTTGGTTTTGACTGACTAAATGTAGGTTTAGTTCTTTATGATGGCAACAGCCTCATCTGTCAGCAGGACATGTTCCCTGTTGCTCTAATCCTCCTCTGATACAAAGCCTTTTCAACCAGGCTCACAGACTGGTTCCTTGTCCAACGTGTGACAAGAGTATTTACATTAACTCCCAGCAGCAATGCCACTGGAAGCCTTGAAAATTCAAAGTGAAAACCACAGTAACATCCTCACATCTGTCATTGCCTTCTTAGCTCTTTCTTCAGCACTTTTTGCTTCATTAGTAACATCCTCTATCTCCGTTTGGAGTTGTGCCATATCAGTTTCAAGTTTCTTCCTTGCATTAGAAAGGCTGGTGTTCTGTGAAGGAGGAGGAGAGAGGCTTTGAGTGTCTGTCTTTGGTCTCTTACACATAGAGACCATCAATTACTATTCATTCTTCCTCCATCGATTACTATTCATCAATCTCTGGACCCCAAAATACATCAGTTAGCAAAGCAAACTACCTGGGTGTGGAGGAGCTGTGCACGCTCAGTGGCATCCAGCAGCTCCTGCTCAGCCACTTTCCTCGAGCGCTCCGTCTGCTCCAGGGCTGCCCGGAGCTCCTCAATCTCAGCCTGCAGCAGGTTTGCCCTGCGCTCCACCATGGCCACCTGCTCCTTCAGGTCATCCTGTGTCCTGAGAGCATCATCCAAGTGTATCTGGGTGTCCTGTATTTGAAGAGCCAGTTTTGTCCTAATGAATTTCTCGAATACTGTGCTTAAAAAAGAAATCAATCAGAAGGTAAAGCAAGACCTTGAGAGCTCCCTGGATGCTGTGCAGGTGCTTCTGTGCCTCTGCAGCCTGGCGGTTGGCGTGGCTCAGCTGGATCTCCATTTCATTCACATCTCCCTCCATCTTCTTCTTCAGCCTCAGGGCTTCATTCCTGCTCCTGATCTCAGCATCCAAAACACCCTGCATTGTCTCCACAATCCTTTCGTGGTTCTTTTTTAGCTGGTTGATCTCCTCATCCTTGTCAGCAATCTTTCTGCTGATTTCTGACTTTATCTGAGTCAGTTCTTGGTTGACACCAAGGATTTTGACTTCTTCGTGCTCAAGAGCTGCCTTTAAAAGGAAAAGGGGAAAAACAAAGATGAAGGTAACATTTCAAAGAACAGATTATTGAGGTAGTACTCAGTGCCTTCACAGAACTTCCTAAAGTTTGTGGCAATGAACCTTGCATACATGCCAGAAAAGGGAACAGAAAGCTGTTCAGCATGCTTTTTATTATTTACAGTAATATTTAAACTAACTCACCTCTGCTTCCTCCAGAGCTAATCGCAGACCATTTTTTTCAGTTTCAGCTTGCTTTTTGGCTTTCTCAAGGTCTCTGATCATTTTGCCATTTGCAGTAATTTGCTCTGTGAGATCAGCTGCTTCCTCTGTGAGAGAAGAATGGCATCAACCAGAGGACCTGAACTCTGTGCTTGGTTGCTGCATTCAGCACCCTTTTTCCACACACAAATAAGTATACGCAAATGTACATGTGAACACAATGGTACACATATCTGTAAATATGTACAGATAAAACCAGACACAAACAACTCATGCAGGTCAAGTGGAGCCTTGGTGTGATTTCACAGAGAGTCTGGAAGAGCCCTGCATGTGTTACATCTACAGATGAGAGGTCATCAGGTCTAAAACTACAGGTCCTGTTTTTGTATTTAGTGCATCTATAAACCTCACTTTCATGAGCTGCTCAGTCTCCCACAGTCACTACCTTTGCCTGGGAAATGGTACCTCAATGTCTGCAGCAGATGAGACAGCCAGGACATTTGCTTTATTGGCTTAATCACTTTACAAACATGCTTGACAGATTTTGGTAAGACACTGATGCTGCGCATTAAGACGGAGAGCACAGGAAGGACAGAGTGCTGTCCCTTGGTGCCCTCCTGCAGCCATGAGTGTGCTCGTGGAGCCACCTTGCTGTGGCTGGGCTGTGAAAGCTGATGGGAAACCCGAGCCAAACACCTACGCTGGAGAGCGCAGTTCTCCCGTTTCACTGTTGCAAGCTGATCTAAGGTTTCCTCATAGGCATTTTTCACTTTGAACAGCTCTGTGTTCAGCGAGCCTGTTTCTTTAGAGAGAGCTTCCCGCTCCAGCTGGCTCTCCTCATACTTCCTCTTCCATTCTGCCATGATCTGGAAGACATCATAGAATCATAGAATGCTTTGGGTTGGAAGGGACATCAAAGATCAACTAGTTCCAAGTCCCCTGCCTTGGGCAGGGACACCTTCCACTATCCCAGGCTGCTCCAAGCCCTGTCCAACCTGGCCTTGGGATGCTTCCAGGGATGGGGCCCCTCAGCTTTTCTGGGCAGCCAGTGCCAGGGTCTCCCCATCCTCACAGAGAAGAACTACATCCTAATATCCAATCTAAACCTACTCTCTGTCAGCAGGGGAAGCCATTCCCCCTTGTCCTGTCACTCCAGGCCCTTGTAAACTGTTTCTCTCCATCTTTCTTGTAGCTCCCTTTAGGCACTAGAAGGCTACAATTAGGTCACCCCAAAGCTTCTCCTCTCCAGGCTGAACAATCCCAATTCTCTCAGCCTTTCCTCATAGGAGGGGCTATTATGTTTCATTGCCTGCTGGTACTAAAAATGTTATTTTATCTGTGACTATATTTTGTGCTAGATAAATAATGCAGTCTCTGAAACCAGGACAAATTCCTACTGCCATGCCCATAGTGGCTCTAGTTAGATTCACCTTGGCTTCAGCATTGACTGATGTACAGAGTGTTAGTTTGGTTTTCTGGAAGGCTACACTTGAAAGATATTGTGCTCATTTATGACCTTATCAAAATTCTGCTGTTTCCTGTCAAGGGCAGCTGCTGATGATTTTGCTCTCTGTGCGTCCAGTGTCAGATCCTCCACTTCCCCCTGCAGCTTAAACTTCATCTTCTCCAAGGAGGCACACTTGGAATTCAGCGTGTCTGCCTGCTGCCCTGCTTCCTGGAGACGCTGAGAGAGCCTTTTCCTTAAGGCACATAAATAAAACAAGCATATGATTAAAAAAAATCATTGCATTATGTGTCTCATTTTAATTAAGACTATATGCAAACCCCCAAAAAATTTATTTAGGCGAGGCTACTAAAAGTGGGTCTATGTTCTGCCCAATATCCATCTGGACAGCTCCTCTCATCTGTTCTGTACTTGGCCTCCTCGAGCTCCTCCGTGCGCTGAATCGCGTCCGTCTCGTATTTGGTTCTCCACTGGGCCACTTCACTGTTGGCCTTGGACATGGCTCTCTGCAGCTCCCCCTTGGCCTCCTGCTCCTCCTCATATTGTTCCCGGAGCAAGTCACAGTCGTGGCGAGCAGACTGCAGGGCGTGGGCCAGGGCGTTCTTGGCCTGAAAATCAGCAACAATATCACGTATTTCTGTTAGCTGTGACCAGCAGGAAACCTCATGGCCTTCTGAAATATCCGAAATACGATCACTGCAGTGCGGGCAGAAGACAAAGCTCTGGGGATCTGTAAGTGTTCAGGAAGCTGCCTTTACCTGTCACCAACTCTACCACTAGAAAAGACCAAAAGTGATGCTTTCACCTTGGCATATGCTGTAACTTGTCATCCCTGTGGCTACAGAAGCTAAAGAAATCACATAGACCGTGGCTTTGAAATTTAAAAACATTAAAAAATTCACCAAGTTAAATCAGCTTTCAGCATGCCAGAGTCATCCTTTGCAAAAAACTTACTGTGCACAGTCCTTACCCTACACATCCTTCCCTGGATTAGTTTTACTTTGTTAGACTATAGGCAGTACTTAAAACCTCCCAGAAATGTTTTTCAAATGAACTGAGATCCTGATATATTTTGAAGCCTTATCAGGTGCTCAGGAGTTCACACTACCTTGATCTCCTCCTCCAGCTGCCTCTTGAGTTCTTCCATTTGCTGTGTAAGTGCCTGCTTGCCTCTGGACAGCTGCAACCTTACTGTTTCTTTCTCTTTGAGCTCACGGCTTAGTTCACCTACGACAAGAGAGGGCAAGTTCTCAGTACTGTCCAGATTAAGCATCCTGAAAACACTCATATATAATAATAATGATAATAAATAAGTGGAATCACACAGCACTGTTTACCTTATCATTTGCTCCCATTATGTACTATGTCTACCAGTGCATAATATATTTTACTCCTTCAAAATGCTTTTGTTATTGTTCTTTTTTTAATCTAAATTCACCTGATTCGCTAATTCTAATTGTATCCCTTGTTACAGGTCTGATCCACTAGATGCTATTTTTTTCCCTGAAGAAAAATGCTTTCAAAAATTTGCTGAATTGTTTCTTTTAAAGCCCAATTTTCATTTTGAAGCAGTAGGATTTTATGCTGTCACACTGCTGAACTGACACAAAATGCGGTGGCAGTTTCCCATAATTGGCCTTGTGATGCAAGAGATAAACACTCAAGTTTCATTTAATAAGATTTACAGTAACTGGAAAATATTTATGACATATCACCCTTTGTTCTGGGGGCTGAAGTACACCTCTCCCCTTTCTTGGAGAGGTGCCTATAGCTTATGCCATCATCTCTAGAATTCTCAGTACCTTTTGTAGCACTCCAATATTGTCTTTTCCAGATTTTTCCTGAGCCATTTTACATTTTTTCTCAAAATTTCAGTTTCATTCTAAGATTCCCCTTGAGCACGATACTTAATGACCTTACAAGAAACTGGTCAGAGGATGGTACACATGAGAGAATCTGTTTGCTATTGAAGGGAAAAAATATCCTCTCAGCACATCTTTGTGCCTTCCTTACCAGACTCTGTCTGGAGTTGGGCTCTTTGCATCACCATCTCATTCACATTCCTCTGGTGCTCCTCAAGTTTGGCTTTCGTCTCACCCATCTCATCTTGCAGTATGTGGTACCGTTTTTCCAGAACAGCCTGAAAGAGAATAAGGGAATCCGTGTATTTGTAAAGTTCCCATCAGAGAGAAATATTGATAATTCGAGTATTTAAGTTACAAAGAAACACCTTGGACTTGGTGATGGTCTCTGCACGACCGGCCAAGTCGTCAATCTCCATCTTCAGCTCGCTCTTCTCCTTCTCCAGCTTCTGCTTCACGCGTTGCAGGTTGTCGATCTGCTCCCCCAGCTCAGCCGTGCTGTCCGCGTGCTTCTTGCGCAGGGCGGCAGCCGTGGCTTCGTGCTGCAGCGTGGCCTCTTCCAGGTCACGGCGCATCTTCTGGAATTCTGCCTCCCGCTTCTTGGCCAGCTCTGCCTGAGCAGTGGTGGCTCCTCCAGCCTCTTCAAGGCTTCCACGGATTCCCTCCAGCTCCCTGGACAGCTCAGCACAACGCTTCTCTGCCTTAGCCCGCGTCGCTTTCTCACTCGTGGTCTCCTCCTCCAGCTCTGCAGCACGGGCCTGTGTAACGAGGGAACAGCACAGCAGGAATTAAATAGGGAACAAGTCATTCAGTGCCTTGGTTACTGCATATTTGTCACAGTAGAACACCAAGAACCATGCTCTGGAGACTGTAAGCAAAATTAATTTCCTTCAAATGTCACTGTTTTGGCATTGTAGGTGAAGACTTACTGACAGGAGGGGACCTATGGATCAACTCATTCTAGCTTTAGATCTCAGCTTTCTGTTGTATTGGGTTTGCATGGCCAGGTTTTGGTAGTGAGGGGATACAGGGGTGGCTTCTGTGAGAACCTGCTGTGTCTGACAAAGCCAATGCCAAACTGTGGACAAGCATTATTCATGGCACTAGAGTTCAGAACAAGCAAACAGTAATGATGAAGTAGGTACATAAAGTCTCTTGCCTGCAATTCTCTGATCTTCTTCTGCAAATGACTACCTGAGTTTTGCTGTTCCACAAGTTTATTTTGCATCTGGTTAAAATCAAAGTCTTTCCTGTGAAGGAGATGTTCTTTTTATTAAAAGAAACTATGTCCAGTTAAAGCCAAAAAATAAATTTTCCACCTTTTTTTTTTCTCATACTTCCTTAATTTTTCATCTAAATGTTGTTTGTCATTCTCCAGATCTACTATGGTTTCCTGTGCAAGTTTCAAGTCTCCCTCAAGCTTTCTCTTTGCTCTTTGAAGGTCCATACATGCTTTTCTTTCAAGCTCCAAAGATCCTTCAACCTGCAACATAAACATATATAAACATGACTGATGGAACTACTAAAGAATCTGCTCCATCTCCTTGTGTTGAACATACTCACATGGTTCACTTGCTGCTCCAGCTTGATCCTAGCTTTGGTGAGGGTATTAACTTTGTCCTCCTCTATTTGCAGGTCATCCACCGCTTGTTGTTGGGCTTCTTGCAGGGCCTTCTTATCCTTGAGTAACTTTGCAACAGTCTCATCCAAACCTGTCACTACCTCAGTCAGATTTTTGACCTATTGTAAGGCAAAATACTTAAAGGTCACCAATAACGTTGGCCCTCACAT
Organism: Hylia prasina; assembly: GCA_013397195.1. NCBI lineage: Eukaryota > Metazoa > Chordata > Aves > Passeriformes > Sylviidae > Hylia > Hylia prasina. Next base: position 110,869 of record VYXD01001825.1, on the reverse strand, counting down.
AGGCAGTGAACACAGACAATGAACTTGCTGTTAGACTCCCAAAGAAGCTTTGACCATTGTATGGTCACACTCTACAATCTCTCTGTTTATATATCAGCCCTTCAGAAGTCACAAAGCAATGCTGAAATTTAATTTTAATGCATTTTTGCATGTTTATGGGTTGGTTTTCCTGCACAACAGAGGTACCCAGATTCAATACCAGGCCCATAGATCTCCTTACACAGCAGCATGTAAACATTCAAGTTTACTGAACCTTTACAGCCTATACAACTGTTATTAAACATTCCAGAAATAAAAAGCACCTTGTTTTCTGTGGCATGCTTTTCCTTTTCAGCCTTGACCAATGTTAACTCAAGCTCATCCATATCTTTCTTCAGCTCAGAGTATTCATCCTCCAGTTTCCTCTTTCTGGCTACCAGATCAGAATTCATCTCCTCATCATCTTCCAGCTTTTCCATTACCTCCTTTATTCTTATTTCCAGCTCGAATTTTAGTTTGATCAGCTGGTCACATCTTTCTTCAGCATCAGCCAGATTTTCATTTTCCTTTTTACAGAGAACAGAAATGTGTTTCATTATCACACATTGGCACTGCTTTTTGCAGAAATCACCTGGTTATTAAGTGGCTGGTACATGAAATAACAGAATTTCCTTTCAGCCCTTTCCTGAACACTCACTCAAAACCGATGCAATCTGATGAGCTAAAAATTATTTAAATTACATACAGTTTGTACTTGCAGCTGTAGGTCCTTTTTCTCTTGCACCAGAGACACCATTTTTTCTTCCAATTTGCTCCTCGTGGCTTCTGATATAGCCAGTTCTTCTTTTGTTCTCTCAAACTCTTCCTTCATCATGGCCAGTTCTTTCTCAGTTCCCACACTTTTTAAGAGGGGTTTTAACTTGAAGTACAGCTTCATCCAGGGCCACTGCTTGACTTTCATGAATGCACGAATGTTGTACTGGATGCAGAGGATGGACTCCCTGAAACCAAAGTGATCCATCAGTACTGTGAATAAAGCCCACCTTTGAGCAACCAGACCTGGCAGAGGACACACACCTGTGGTCAAACATTCTTTTCAGCTCGAGCCTCCGGAGGTAGCCCCTGCACAAAGCCTGGATCCGTGTGATCAGCTGTCCCAAGCAGTCATCTCGCATCTCTTCCAGGACACCCAGCAAACCTGCCTTGAAGAACACCTGCAGCCAAAGGACAGACATCACTCGTTGCTTGGGTTGACATTTCAGTGCAATGAATGTTTGGCAAAGTTAAGCGTTTACCTTAGTGTGTCCAAATTTGTACTGAGTATGATCTATCTCAATGGAAGACAGCAACTTTTCACACGCCTTCTTGCTATCAATAAACTTTCCTTCTGGAATGACACTGGCATTCAGAAGGTGGTATCTGATAAAATAAAGAAGAAAGCTTACCCATCAGTACCACTTTAGTGCACGGGATGCCACAAGAACAGCTGTCAGTTTGAAGATACAGAGGAAGGCTGAGTCTGGCTCACACCTCCAGCCTCAAACAGCAAAGCAGTAAGAAAAGCAGCAAATAGCAGCAGGTCAGTTCAGTGGGTTCCAAGGATGTGTTACAGCCCTCACTGAGACTGAAGGCATGGACAGTCTGTTTTCTGCACCTGAGAGACTCTGCTCATCTGTGTCACAGTCATTATCACTACTCTAGGGGTCCAGCTCATGGGTCAGCTGTAAATTCAAAAATATGGATGGATTTTAAGAGCAAGGGAACTGCTTTTCTGAACCGTATCCAGCTTCTCACATTCCTCCTGAACCACGTAACCCAGAATTAGACTTTGTATCCAGCAATGGATTTCCTAATCCTACGCTGAGAGGTTATTCCATACCTATTTTCAGCATCGATTTACAAATCTGCCCTCCCACATCAATGGCTGTTTCAGTTGGTACCCAAACACCATTTCAGCCCTTCTGAGTGTCCTGCTCTCCAGCACACCCTGTACAGAGTTGTAAGGGGGGAGTGATTCTACACTGACCCTACATTTGCCTTTGTTCTAACACAATGAGCAGATGACCCCAGCTGGGTTGCCCTGAATTTAGCAATCCTTTATAAATGTCTTATTTGCAGCAGTTCCCATGATAAGATTTTTTGGTTGTGGGGTTTTATCTATAAATGAATCTGCTAATCCTGTAGAAATATTAACCCACTACAAAACGAGAGGGCCGTGTGGGTCTAACTTGGATTTCCTTTTGTTACTGCAGCTCTATTTGCCAGTTAAACTTAGCCTTTCATCAAGAAGTAGTATTGGATTTAACACAATTTCATCTTTGTAAAACCATTCTAGTTAGAATCATTTAAACCACACTTTTCAAACCTCTACCAGATAGCAGTTAAATACAGTATGTGCATAGACCACTCTGTATTTTTGTTGAAACATGCTTGTGCCCAATTTGAGAATTAAAGCAAAGAATATCCAAACATTCAGATAAACAGGAATGAATTAAAAATAGGTTTTGGCACACAGCATTGAGGAAGGCATCTGGGTGGGCACTGCCCACACAGACCATGCTATTAGATATGTCTTTTGCTTTCCATGCATGTTAAATATTAAAATAGTCTTTTCCTAACAGCTGTATCATGGACTGGCTCTTCTTTCAAATGAGCTGGGCTCAATGCAAAGAGAAGAATGTTATTACTGACCTTTGTTTGAAATCCCCATAAGGTATCTTGTTAGGAAATCCTTTCCTGCAGATCCGAATGCCTTCCAGAACACCATTACATCGCAGCTGGTGCAGAACAAGCTTGTGATCCATCAGGCCTGTGACAGAGCAGCATGGGGACACACTGGTTGCTCTAGCATTGCTCTTTCTGCCCCGTTCTATTCTATGTTCTATGAATTACCTGGGGTCTTAGTTTCATTGGGAATGATGCAACGCACAAAGTGAGGATGAGTAGTTCGTAAGTTAGACATCAGCTTATTTAGATTTTCCTGTAAAACAGAGATCATTTCTAATCTCTATATTATCTCAGTTCTCAAAGTGATTTGACTCAGCTGAAAAGAACTTTATCCTTACTCTTCTACTGAATATTCTACAATCCTGTGCAGGCATCAGAAAAGTAAATGGCTACTACTGAAGAACTTCCCTCCTATCTTCAAATGAAAATGTGGCTGTGGAGCCAGGTGTGACAGAGAACTGCCAGAGAACTTACCCGAAAGAGTACAGAGACAGTTTGGAAGGAAGAGCCCTTCTTCTTGGTTCCTTTCTTCTTCCCACCACCTTCAGCTGGAAAATGAGATGACAATCCAGCTGAGGAACTGCTGCAGATCACTTTGACAGTGTTATAATTGTTCATCTAACACAGAGCACCAAGCACTGACTCAACACTGACCCATGTCAGTTGAGAGGTACAGTAGGAAATCCCAAAATAGAAACAATCCTTCAAGTTTACCTTCATCTATAGAAGCAAAACTGGCATAAAGATGGCATAAAATTTTCATAGATGATTTCTGGTACAGCCCAATGACAGTTTCATTCAGAGGGTCCTTGTTCTTCTCCAGCCAGCCAGTGATGTTGTAATCCACTGTGCCAGCGTAGTGCACCAGGGAGAAATGGGCCTCAGCCTTGCCTTTGCCAGGCTTGGGCTTCTGGAAGCTGCTGCACTTGCCCAGGTGCTGGTCATAGAGCTTGTTCTTGAAAGAGGTGTCAGTTGCCTTGGGGAACATGCACTCCTCTTCCAGGATGGAGAAGATGCCCATGGGCTGAATAGAAAAATGGTGTTTTCAAATAAGATGAATTCAAGCTATAATAAACAGAGTGAAAGGCATTCTATAATTGAAGTACTGGAGGTACTTTATAGAGAATTAGGCTGGGAGGAGCAGGTAACCAAGATATTTGTGAACAATTGGCAAGATACTTAAAAGAACTCACAAGATTTTAATATACAGTTTTGAACTACCCAGACAGTGTGTGGAAAATAAAAGAAGTCGGGCAAAAAAACTGTGGAGTAACTTCTTAGAATACAGTAGTGACTTCTTACTCAGAAAGAACAAAAAGCAACCAGACATGAGGCTTTCTGGGATTTGAATTTAACTGAGAAAAACCTGAAGGGGAATCAATATACAAAGAGGAAGGAGGAAAGGAGGGAAGGAGGGACGGAGAGACGGAGAGACGGAGGGAAGGAGGGAAGGAGGGAAGGAGGGAAGAAGGAGAAATAAAATCAGCGTCTTTTTAGAAGATGATACATTCCCAGTTAGCGGATAATTAATTAATCACAAGGTAATATTTAAAGAAACAGAGGAGGTGAAGAGTCCTGAAAGCTTCCCACAGGGATTGTACTGAAGGCACTCCGTGCAAACACTCTCAAGAACCCTTTAAAGATCCAATTTGTGTGACTGCAAAAGATGCTTCAGAAATTCACCTTCTCAATGAGCTCAATGCAGGCAGCCAGGTCCATGCCAAAGTCAATGAACTCCCATTCAATGCCCTCCTTCTTGTACTCCTCCTGCTCCAGCACGAACATGTGGTGGTTGAAGAACTGTTGCAGTTTCTCATTGGTGAAGTTGATGCACAGCTGCTCAAAGCTGTTAAACTAATATTTGAGTAAGTGTGTTAATAGTGTTAAACTGCCTCTGATCAGTTTTCCTCACAGAGATGTCATGGCAAGGTCAGCCAGACTGTCCCAGAAGGGGTTTGGTAACACTGTAAAGAAGATACCATGGGTATCCAGGCTTACAGAAAAGTTGTGCAGCGCAGCACAGGGTTGCTGCAGCCTGCATTGGCCATGGTTTGGGTGGCCCTAATGTCCCTAAATACAGATTCTGTGGGGAGAGAGACAGCAGCTCCATGGCTCTGCTTCTGCCATGGCTCTGCTTCTGCCACGTCTCTTCTCTTACAAAGTGGGTAATGGATCTACAAAGGCAGAAACAGCTTCAAACTGATTTGCCCCGTTCTTGAGGGCTGCACAGGGGTGAGGAGGAGGAGGAAAGGTCAGAGAAGACAAACAAAATGAAAAAAGCACGTAGAGACAGGCAGAAGTCTGAGAGTACTGCAAACCTCAAAGATCTCAAAGCCAGCAATGTCGAGGACCCCAATAAAGTGTTGTCTGGGCAGCTTCGTGTCCAGCTGCTGATTGATGCGAACAACCATCCACAGGAAGAGTTTCTCATAGACAGACTTGGCAATGGCATTCACTGCCTGGTGCACCTGCAGGGACATGGTCACACACCTGTGCCAGAGCTCTGCTGCTGCACCCCCAGAACAAAACACCCCTCACCATGCCCACATACAGTGCACTAACAGGTCTTAATGGCCCCGACCGTTCCCTGCGCCCATTCCTTTTCCTTAGGGAGAGGAAGGTCCCTGCTGCTCCTTGACACTCACCTGATCCATTGTTTGGCCCTTCATGACATATTCATTTCCCACTTTCACCCGGGGATAGCACAAAGCTTTCAGCAAGTCTGCTGAGTTCAGGCCCATCAGATATGCAGCTTTGTCAGCCTCTGGAAAACCAAATAATAACTTGAAATACTTTCTTCTTAACTCGGACACACACAGGGCATTGGAACCAGCCACAGCTCACTCTGAAACCTGCAACTTGATTGGCTTTACCCCATCCACAAACTGCATCTCTCCTGGAAGACTCCCTCCATTTCTAGTGAAAAATGGCATGGAAACAGTTGGAAATAGTTCTCTCCCAGCTTTGAAGGTATTACCTTCGGTGCCATCAGGCTCTGCCTGCTCCTCACGTGGTTTCTGCTTGAACTTCATGTTCCCATAGTGCAGGATTGCCCCCATCAACTTGTAAATCCCCATTTTCTCATCGGGGCTGAAGCCCAAAGTGTCAATGGCCACCTGCACACCAGACAGATCAGCTGGTTTTAACAGTGGTGAGACTAAAAGTGAGACTGTCTCTCCTTGCTAACTGTACTCACATCTGTGGCAACAAGCTCCTCCTGGTCATCGATGCTGGCCACAGAGATCTGCCCTTGGCTGATGAAGGGATAGTCACAGGGGTTGGCTGTGACAAGGAGCATCTCTGAAAGGCAAACACAGCAGTGAGAGCCTGGAAGGGAAGGTGGAACAATGGCTCAGCAAGGTTTCACAAGCTCTCCTTCCTTTTGCATCCCACACTCTTGGTTTTCTATTAAGAGACGAGAAAGACAGAGTAAAGCCTTTCATCTGCCTTCTCCTGGCTGAGCAGTCCTTCCAGTTCAATATGATGTGAATTGAGAGCTGAGCTGTCTGTGTGGCAGACACAGAACACAGGCCATCCACAGACACTGCTTTTAAAGAAGAGGCTTTTAGATAAAGCTCATTTATGTTTCTCCCCATACCAGACACACACAGAGAGGGAGGATGGGAGCAGGAGCTCCACTTTGGGAAATGTTCTGTGGATAGTTGGGAAGGATGGGCAGAGTGGATTGAGGACAAGTGCAATAGCTGTGTGTGGCAAAAGGGACAGATGTGGGGCGTGGGGCAGGAGTGGCAGTGGAAAGGGGAAAAGGTCAGAGGAGTTGCACTGGAAACAGGAAATAACCTTTGCCCATGTGATGAAAAGCTCAGATAAATGGTTTATAGATCAGGGTACCTGCCCATCCTGCAGCTAGAATTGCTTATCTTTCTATTAAAGATTACTTACTGGCCCGTCTAAGTTGCAATTTCCACATCATGGACAATAGCAAGGTGCGAGGCAGAGTACATTGGCCATGCCTGCACCTCACCTGCACACAGTTTGTGTTAGAACTCACCCAGGGAGGATAAAAGGAGATGGAGTAAAGCCCTGGTGTGACCCTGTTATGCAGAGACACAGCCTGGGGAACCCGGGCAGGGCTGATGCTGCAGTGCTGAGGATGTAAATCAGCACATGATCCCTGCTCTGCACAGACTGAGGCACTGCCAGAGGGGCACCTGGGGGCATGTGACACAGGGCACAGGTACCACTGCACCCTCTGTCACTGAGCTGCCACATGGAGGGAAACTCTCCCACACTGACTTTACTCGATGTCACCAGGTGGTGGCTGTCCTTACCAAGCAGCTCAGGCTTCTTGTTGGAGAGGATCTGGTAGAAGATGTGGTAGCTTCTCTCAGCTTTCAGCTGAAAAGTGACTCTTGACTTTTCCAGCAAGTCTGTAACATGTATGCACATTATAGACATTTTTTAGGTTCTTTATGTCCTAGAGAGGCTGTCACCCCCCCTCAGTTACTCACAGGTCTCAATGTCACCAGAGGCCAGTTTTCCAGAGGTTCCAAAATGGATACGAATGAATTTACCCTGGCAAGCAGACAAAAGCTGGTGGTCAGCACAGCAATCTCAGAGTGTTTTTATCTCTTCAGTTTTAGTGACAGCATCACAAAATCAGTCTGGTTAGCTTTGATATATAAAGATAAATAAAGGGGAACACTTTGCTGCAGCAATGTGAGCATGAAACAGCTGCTAACACATCAGCATTCCATAAAAAACCCAAGAAATTGGTCAGCAAGAACATTTTTCCCAGCCAAGGGCTCGCAGTCACAGCTAACAAGCAGGCAAAGAGCATTAGAAACACAGGAGGGCAGAGGGACAGACACAGGATGACTCACAAAGCGTGAGGAGTTGTCATTTCTCACGGTCTTGGCATTCCCAAAGGCCTCCAGCAGTGGGTTGGCACTGAGGATTTGATCCTTGAGCGTACCCTGCAGGAACAATTGAATAATTCTTGGAAAACACTATGTGGTAGGAAGAAATGACTCTATGGCATGATTACATGTGCAGCCATGTGAACTTCATTTCAGTTTTACAGTGCTACTGCAGCACCTTCTCAACTCCAGCACCAAGAACCAGCACTGGGGATAAACAAGAAATAACTCATTTTCCTCTTATTCAGAATTTCTCCCACAGTCAGAGCTCTCAGGTCTCAGCCACAGGGATTGATCCATGTCGAGAAACTGGAGCCTCTAGTTCTCCCTGGGCACCAATCCTGCAGACCTGGGAGTCCAGGTAAAGCTACACCTTGGCAGTGGCAGCTCTGGTGGCCCGTATTTGTTGCGGTCCTAACCGCACGTCATCCCCTGGTCCTACTGCCTTTCAAGGAGGGGCTGAAGCTAATCAAAGTTATTTTGAGGTAAGTGTGTGTCACCAGTGCTGTCCACAGCCAGAAGGGGATAACACCCTGAACTGCCCTTCCTCCCCACACCTTCACTGGGGACTCCTTCTTGGTGGCCGTGTCCCCGCTGGCGGCGATTGTCGCGTAGTACTGGATGACGCGCTTGGTGTTCACCGTCTTCCCGGCACCGGATTCCCCGCTGGCAAAAGAAGGCTCAGGGTGAAGAATGATCTGCCCACGTCTTGTTGGAGACAAAGTCCAAAGTGGCAGATGCACTTACGTGATCAGGATGGATTGGTTTTCACGATCTGTCAAAGGGAAAAAGACCTGCAGTCAGAGAAGCTGTGGGGAAAGTGATGGTTGTCAGGTAACTGTGACCTGGTGCGCACCAGGAGGAATGAAACAAAATCTCTGCAGGTAAAACTGAAAAGGTGCATGGTCTACCCTCCACCTCTCTTTCTCTCCCTATACTCCACTTTTTGCCTTCTCTCCTCCTTTGCTCACCCTGTGCTTGTTTTTGCTTCCATCTTTTCCATTTAAATATGGGAGAGGATTTTATTCAAATTAAAACCATGTGTTTTGGTGACAATATTTCTACCAGCTCTGTTCTGGATCGACTTGCTCTTCCTTGAAGCCACATGCAGGTGTGTTGCCCAGGGACTTGTGATATTGTGTCCTGTCCAAGTGCAACAGCCCTTTGCAGAGGTCCCTGTTAGGCTGCTTAGCTTAGTACTTAGACCAGAAATATAGACAATGTGCAGCACAACAGCACAGTGCTTCAAAAATAACAAAAATGTTTCAGGAGCTGGGGGAAAATGTCTGGAGCGGGTTTTGCATCAGTTAAGCTTGATAATAAGAACCAAACAGATATTCAGCAATATTACACAGACCAAGCACTCTGCAAGAGACGGGAAAGGCGACTGAGCCACGGCAGTATGGAATGGCACATGGCAGAAGCAGCAGTTCTCCACACACTTTTTTACTCCAAGTCTGGTCAAAATAGAAAAGCTCACCAGTCAGCATGAACTGATAGGCGTGGTCAGAGATGGAGAAGATGTGTGGAGGGGCCTCCTGGCGCTTCTTGCCTCGGTAGGCCAACACCACCTCGGGGTGGTACACCGGCAGCCACTTGTAGGGGTTGACAGTGACGCAGAAGAGACCCGAGTAGGTCTGTGAGGAAAAAAATAGAGGTGTCAGTGAAGTCCAGCTCCTGCAGCTGTATTTTCTCCTTTGCCAGAAGAAGGAGCTTACATAGATCATCCAGGAGCTGTAGCGGTCCTTGAGGTTGTAGAGGACGGCAGGTTCATGCAGGTGGGTCAGCATGGCCACGTCCTCAACTCTGTCAAACTTGGGCGGGTTCATGGCATATACATCATCAGGTTTGACAGCAACTGTCTATAATTCAGAGAAAAGACTCTTGACAGTCCTTCCACAACCACAGAGAAGTACTAACATCTCTAAGGCTACTCTAATCCATATTTTTCTTTCTGTTTGGCTGTGCTAAGCAAGATATGCAAACACTGTAGCCAGCCAGGAACTCTACAACACTGGTACAATGACGGGATGTAAATCTACTGGAACTGCTATGACAACACAGACATGATTTGTGCAGGACCAGATCTTTAAACACATTATCACTGCTTCTGAACTTTGGGTCTCTGCTGCTCCTGGCTGTAAGAGCCTGGGGCACATCTGCTGGCCAGCCAAGCTCCCAGCCTCCAGGGTTCCCACAGCAGTGCCAGAGAGCCGGGACACGAACAGCACAAGACTCATCAACAGCAAATCCATCCTTGGGACAGACTTGTTCCATTCCTGCCTGTGCCCTTTCCCAATTAAAGAAAGGCTCTGTCTCTACCAAACAGCACCGTCTGCAGGGCTCACACCATGGGGGACCATCCTGCCACACAGCCAGAGCCTGTGGATATGTTGTGAGGGCAGCAGATGTTCACAGCTGGCAGCAGCTTAACTCAGCCACTGCTCTCTAAAAGCCTTGTAGCACCTACTGCCAAGATGTTGGTCGTGGTTGTTCTTTGAACTGCTGCAGTTATTCTTACAAAAGGTATCAGGACACGAGCTGCTAAGACATTTCAGCTTTTTTGAAGATTAACACCTTGGATGCTCCTCTGGGAAACTGCAGCCAGTGACACTGACAACTTCACATGCAAAGGCGACTTGCAAAGTATCTGTCTGCTCAGCTAACCAGCAAAGGAAGGAATCTGTGAGTGGATATGACAGCGTTAGCTGAGAAAGTGTTAAAAACTAAGTTAAGACTGGCAAGGCTGTGATCCAACCTGGTTTAGAGCATTGCCTGAACTTTAGAGCCCAAACCAAGAATAATTATCCAATGAATACTTTCATCCCATCATCCAGAGCCATGCTTTCCTGTGGAGGCTGGGCTGGTCCCAGTCAGAGGACAGGGGAGGCCAGGGCAGATTTCTTGCTGAGGTAGCCTGGTGCTTTCTCAGCTTGTCCCCAGCAGATGCCCTGGGTTCCTTAGCAGGGCTGGGAGAAGGAATGCACTTACTCTGCCATCCTCTGTCTCAACAGTTATCTTCCCATCCTGTGAAGCCTTAATCCTCCCCCTGGTGTACTCCACCTCGGGGTCAGCCACAAAGCAGTAGGTCTTGGCATCAAATGGCTGGTTCTGGGCTTCTATTCTCTCCTTCTCGGACTTGCGCAGGTACGGTGCAGCCTCGCCAAAAATCTCCATGCCAGCGTCTCTGCTCATGGCTCTGAAAGACAGACCCTGCTGGGCTGGTGCCCTGTGTGGTGCTTAGGGCAGAGTGGAGCTGAACATTCACCCCCTGCTGGCTGCTCCAAGCTCACCCCTCCCAGCTCTCAGGTGTGTGCGGCGAGATGTTGAGGGAGTTGTTTGTTTTTCCAAGCTGGAAGGTACAAAGGCAGTGAAGAACAGCTACCACCCTTCATGGCCCCAAGGGAAGGACATCCATGTCCAAAGGAGGAGGAGGGCTCTCCAGGAAAGTGGTCAGATCTGAAGGATTCATGTAGTCCTCGGGAAAGGGAAGCCTTGAAGATTATTTGTATTCTGTTTTTTTATTTATTACTTCCCCCACTCTCTATTAACACGGAACCTGCTCTAGTCCTCTGGTGAGCAGCCACAGTGGGCAGGAATGGACATGTACTGTGGCTTGTTAAAGGAGCTCAGGGAGGGGGAAAAGTGAGCACAGGAGAAAAGCCAGCTCATGCCAGCCTGGGCAAGCTGTTAGTTATCATGCCTCAAATCCTCACCTTAACAATCAGTCAGCAGAAAGCAGGAAGGAACCGGCTGACATCTCGTATCTCTGAAAGACAAAGAGTCAAAGGTCAGACTTCAACTAAGCTGCAGCCTCTTCAAAGGCCCAACACCTCTCACTGCAAGCAACTGTGCTTTTTGAGGGCCAGCAAAGTTCACCAGGGACCACTCATTCCTTCCCTGCCCAAGGAACGGTCGAGCAGTGAATCGACAGCAGAATTCCCACCACCGTGCTACAGCCTTGTGAGGCTCCAAGCATGGGGAACAAGACCTGTGGTAGGAGCCCTCTGTCCCTCTGCTGTCCTCAGCGTGGCCATGAGCATGGCCAGGACATCAGGAGCCACCAGCAAGGGCTTTCTCCCTGGCAGCTTTTATAGGTTCAGCTTAGTTCCCCTGGTTCAGCCCCTTCCCTATATTTGGAAGGGAGGGATCAACACTCCTGCCTGCTCACCAATTCATGTTCATTTTTTGCCATATACAGTGTGTAAAGAAAGGACCTGCTCTTCTCTCCCAATTTTAGTAACTCTGGGATCTATCTGTGGTTTGTAGGCTTTTCTTTGGTGGAAATTTCCTTTACTGGGGACATGCTCTCCTGGCAGCTATGACCCCAGCCAGCGCTTCACTCTCACCAGCATGTCAAACAAATGATAGCACAGCAGGGACCTGCCTCACTGCTCCTGCTCACAGATTGCCTGGGCAGAGCTGCACAATGGTGAAGGAACCCAAACCAGCTCTTTAAGGGGTGGACAGCAAGGCCACGAGAAGGAAAAAGAAGATGAGGATTCATGTGGGATCAGTTACGGCGATTCTTGCGGCTTACACCACTGCACGGGTCAGGGAGGACAGGATGGGAGGCCAGGACTGAAATACAATGCGAGAAAAATGGCAAATTAGAGACTAATCAGAAAGGGCAACACCCAATTCTGGCCCAGGGTGGACGGTTCATGAATGTCAAATCATGAATGCACCACACAAGTTTAGCTTTAAATACAGCTTTGGCTGCCCACAGCATTCACTGCCCTTGCTGCCAAAAGGAGCTGCAGAAGCCCCATTACACTGTGCTAAGGAGGTTCTCAGACGTGTGACTGCAATTCCCACATGAGAAGGAAAGTGGGCTTTAAATGGAGTCCCAAACACCTGTTTGGCTGGTACACAGCAGTCAGGCAATGGCTGGCAGAGCAGCAGTTGGCAGAACAGTGGGAGCCTTCACACATAGCTGGAGTGAGCTCCTGGTGCAGGAGAGGAAGGATCTCCTCCATCCTGAGCCATTCTGCCTGTTCTGATCATCTGTCACTGCTCAGCACCCCCTGTTTGCTCTCTGCACTGCATGGACACTCACCCAAGGCTGCAGGACCAGCCTTCCCTCAGCAGAACGAAGACAACGAGACTTGTGTGAAGCCAGAAGCTCCCTCCACCCTCCCCAAACAGCTCCTGCCACCTCCCACAGCACCACCCTGGGCTGGAGCACCCAGGGACACCTGCAGCTGCCCAGGGGATGTCACCCTGCCTTTGGGACTGACCCTGTTTGTGTTGCCCCAGTGAGTGCTGAGCCAACAGAGCCACTGTCACTAGTTTTGAAAAACATGTTTCATGTTGCCCTTAATTTCATTTAAGGTCACTAAAAATGGACACCACAGCCACATATCTCATGAACCATGAATTCCTAGAATCCCCCTAAGCCCGGGGGATGAGGGAAAAGCTTATTTTAGCATCCCTTGTGATCGGCCCTTTGAACTCAGCACAGTGGGTGTGCTGAGAGCAAAAAGCTGAGGCACACCAGACCAATGAGCAGTTTGGGGCTTTGTCCTGACACCAAATTGCCACTGTAATTCAGAAAGGACATTTCCTGCTGCCAGGCATGCTCAAGGCAGGAGGGGCTGGACTTCACACACACAATCACTGTGGTTTGGAAAAGACCTCCAAGACCAAGTCCACTTTTGACTGATGCCCACCTTGTCACCCAGCCCAGAGCACTGAGTGCCATGTTCAGTCCTTCCTTCCTTGGACACCTCCAGGGATGGGCACTCCAAGCCTCCCAGGGCAGTTTGTTCCATTGTTTGACCACCTTTTCAGGGAAGAATTTCCTCTTAACACCCAACCTGAGCCTCCCCTGGCCCAGCCTGAGGCCGCTCCCTCTCCTCCTGTCCCTGTTCCCTGGGAGCAGATCCCGACCCCCCCCCCCGGGCTCTCCCCTCCTGTCA
>VYXD01001825.1:76745-97328 GCA_013397195.1 Hylia prasina | reverse complement strand
CAGGGAGTTGTGCAGAGCCACAAGGTCCCCCCTGAGCCTCCTTTTCTCCAGGCTCAGCCCCTTTCCAGCTCCTTCAGCTGCTCCTGGAGCTCCACACCCTTCCCCAGCTCTGTCTCCTCTGGACACGCTCCAGCCCCTCAAGTCCTTCTTGTCACTGAGTGTCCCAGAACAGGACAGAGCACCAAGGTGCCTCAGCAGTGCCAGCACAGGGGGATGCTCACTCTCCTGGCCCTGCTGGCCACACCATGGCTGGCACAAACCCAGCTGTCTTTGGCCTTCTTGGCCACACTGCTGGCAAAGTCCCCACACGCAGCTGTGGAAGCAGAACAAAGAGAACCTTCAGCCAGTGAGGGCTCTGTCCTGGCTTTCTCTTGCTGGTTCAGGTGCCCAGGTGGGAGCAGAGTGCAGGAAAACACCATTGCAGAGCTGTCCTGAGGTGAAGGTCACAAGGGTGCTGTCACCACGAGCCACATTGCCTTGCAAGGCTCTCTCATCCCATCCTGGTGCTGCCAGGGAGCTTTTATTGCTGCCCTTCATTCAGAAAAGGGCACACTCATAGCTCAATATACCCCCACAAATTAAAGGTGGATTTACTGGTTGGTGTCTATCTATTTTTGCACAAAGAACTTCGGGAGAACAAGGAGGTTTTGTAAGCTGCAGCTGAGTAAGTTCCCTGGCACGCTGAAGGAACCTGCTTTATTAAACTAGTAATACACAGCTTAAAACATGGAATGAGCTGGCTCTTGCACAGAGACAGGTGCAATCGTTCCTGCCCAGGTCTCCCCAGCACAAATCTTCCCACTCTCAGCAACATGTACAACTGATGTAGAGCTGCTAGAAGTCAGGGGCTACACACTCCACCACCAGCATAACTTCTTTTAAAAAACATGTTTGCAACTGAACCAAATCAAACTTTAAAATTCTCTTCTAGGAAGCAAGTAGTCAGTTTTTGCCTTTCCTTTTAGGCCACCAAACCTAAGAGCAGTCCAGTAAAAGTGAGGGGCATGTCAGTTCACATCTAAAGCAAGGACTGTGGCCGTTCCCCCTGCAGCGCAGACCAGCACATCTGCTTCCCTGAGCACAGACTCACTGCCCCAAGGCTGGGGAGCTCCTGAGCAGCCCCAGCACACACTGTGGTGGAGCCACAGCTCCTGGAAGCTCCAGGTGAGTACACTGCTTCAGCAGCAAGGGCTGGAAAGCCTTGGTTGCAACCAGCAACCTCAGTGCATTGGGACAGGCTGTTCCCAGCTGTTTGACTCCTCAGCAGTCCATGCATTGCTTGGTCTACCTGACTGAAAACACAGATTGGCAGAGAGGTGGTGAAGAGCCCAACTCAATGCTCAGCCTCCAGCTCACTGAAGGCGTGAGAGCCTTCATTCACCCCAGATCCTGGCTGTGGGCTGGTGGGGGCACATCTTTGGAATGCCAGGTCAGTGCTGGGACCATGCAAATCTGATCAAGTGAGAAAAGGCTCAGAAAATATAGATATCTTCAAAGGCACTGGAGAACGGGAGAAAGGGCAACAGCATCTCCAACCACACATGACCTTGACCCAAGACTTGCTTTCTTCCTCAGGCTGTGAACAGGGATGAAGTGGCTCTGGGTGACTGCAGCAGGAGGTTGGACCACAGACCTCCCAAGAGTCCTTTTTATCTGAATCCTTCCATGATCTGCACTGAAAATGCAACACAGGACTTCTGCAGTTGTTTAAGGTCACAGTCTCTGCACCTCTTCAGGTCCTGATTCTGCCCATGGAGGTGCTGAGAACGTTCCTAAAACAGCCAAGCTTCACCCGTGTGGCTTCAGTACTACTCATTAGTCAAGCTCCTCCATGGGCTATGCAGGCAGCACATGAGGAATGTGTTGCCTTCCTTGGGTAGACAAACAGAGCCAATCCTCATTCCTCAGACATCTTGTCCCTGGTCCCCAGCCTGGGATGGCAGCAGTTCTTCAGCTGGGGTTATGGATGTCAGCCCCTCAGAGGAGATGCTGCTTTCCACTGGTGTTTTCCAGGACAGATGTGCCAGGGCTGGGTGTGCAGTGGGCACACACAGCAGAGCTCTGCAGATTGGCCTCTGCCAGGACTGTGCTCTGTCCTCCCCATCTGTGGGGGTCCCAGGGGTCCCTGCTGGCCTTGGGGAACACAGGTTTACCTCGCACAGCACCAGACCCCAACAAACCTGGTTCCTAAATGAAACCTGTCACCTGGTAAAGTTTCCAGAGAGGAGCCCCACTTGGGCAGCCTGGCCCTGCCCGGCCTCACACCAGCACCCAGCAGAGCCCCAAGAGAGGAGCCCTGTCACAAACCTTCCCTGCCAGACTGAGCTCCCTCCTGGTGGGCTGGGCACTGCACTTGGGGACACAGGGAATTTGGGCACCATGAGTCCAGAGGGAGTTTGCTTCATTCCTAATACCGGACTAGAAAAATACTGAATATCTGCTGACAAAGTGTCCCCAGGAACCCCCAGCCATTCCCTTCCTCTCCTTGACCAGCTCTGCCTCCTCCCAGTGAGCACTCAGCACAACCCTTGGACCTCCTAAACAGGCAGGGAATGAATCTGTGCTCCCTGCTGTCACTGAACAGGGCAGGGAAATCCTAACAGTTGCCTAAACAACATTTTTGGGGTTTTAATAAACAAACAAAACTCCAAATAAAGAAAAAAAAACAAATGCCAAAAAACAACAAAACCCCACAACCAACCACAACAACAAAAATAAAACCCTTCACTTCCAAAGGAAGTCTCCCTCCTGGAAAAGCCAAGGGAAAGGTGATGGGCATGGTCAAACTGGGAGGCTGAAAAAAAGCAGGACATCAGTTGCTCCCACTGCCATGAGGCAAGGGACATGTCACTCCATCTGAAATCCTTCTGGGCCTTTGCCACACTCCCCCCAGCCTGCCACAAGCTTCCTGGGTCAGCTGGCTCTGCCTTTCAGGGCACGGAAAAACAAGGTAAAGGACACGACACGGCTGCCAAAACATTTGGGAGAAGACAGGAATCCTGAATTTGTCTCTGTAGTACGAGTCAGCTGCAAAAGAGCTTTAGGGAAATCAGTGTAACAGGTGACTCTTCCCAGGCTGCAGCTCATGTGCTGATTTTGCAAAGCCTCAGGACAGAGGTTTGCCTTGTCCAAATTCTGCATTAACTTGGCTCAGCTGTAACACCAATTCTTTCTTCTGAGCAGGCGCTTCTAGCTGATTTGTTTTTACTTACCATTGCTTCATACAATCATGGTTTTCCAGCCTGTCCTCTGTGCAGAAAAGGTGTTTGGCCCTAAGATACTGCTGCACTATTTAAAATACAGGCCTGAAGTGACAGCAGAGACCTTGAGAAGGGCAGACAAAAGCTGCTGTGCAGAGCACAGCCATAGGATGGTAAGAGATGAGGCAGAGATGCGCCCTGAGGACTCCACAAACACACACAAATCACAGGGGATCAAACAAATACAGACCTGGAGGTGAAACCCATGGAAGAGAGCAAGTATCCAATAAATGTAAAAATGCATGAGAGGTGTCACTGCTCTGAAAAAGGTGAAGTTTACTGTTTTTCACAATTTTGGACACAAATTTTCCACAGGCTCTGCACCTTCCCTTGAATGGGAACATTCTCTTCCAACCCCCAGACTCAGGAAAACACCAGTGCAGGAACATCTGTGCTCAGCCTAAGACTCTCTGGAACTCACACCAAGAACTGTCTCCTGTGGGCCATTCTCTGAGGTTCAGCTTAAAAAAAGCACATTCAACTCCTGACGTGCATGACTAGAAATAAACACTGTTTCCTAAGAAGAAGGAAACAGAGCAAGAACATGAAGTTTGACCAGTATACAAAGTTCTGTCAATATTGTAGGCAAACTTAAGGAAATAAAAATTTATATTGCCTATACAAATCAATCTTTATTTTCAAATGCAGTGCATAAAATGTATCTGATTGCCAGCCCCCTCCACCCTCCCCACCTCCCCTCTCAGCACAGCACAAGCAGAGCAACAATACACAATCATCATTTCCACCAGAAGAAAAAGCCTATTTGCAACCCAATTCTCTTTTCCTTTTAAGTGAACAGTGTTCACCTGGCAAAAATCACCAGAAAAATACATTTCATTTCTGCATTCAGATGAGATGATCAGGCTCACTACAGGGCTGGTCCCATGCTGGAAGCTGTGGGTGCTTTCAGTGCTCTTCACCTCCTTACCCTGGATAAAGAAGCACTCTTAAGGCTCCCCTGCTTCTCACAGTGCAACTGCCTCTCCCAGAAGGCAAAACAGTGCAGAGAAACCAGAGGGCAGAGCTCCTCTGAGAACGCCATGGCCCCATGGCTTTGCATCAAGTAATTCTCCTGCAGTGACTGTTGTCCTTGCTCATGTCGCACCAGATCAGCAATTCTTTTTTTTTACCAGTAACACACACGTTCTTCCCAAGTGAAAAGTGATTTCCATTCTTTGCTCCCAACGATGTTTCAGAGAAGTCCCAAATTTCATTCTGTACCCAAGATCTTGTTGGAAATTATATCCATGGGGAAGGCTCTGTAGAGATTTTTGGTAATGGAAATTTGCAGAAACAAGGATGCCTTTCTTATTAGGAAGAAAGGAGACCTGCTTGACAGGATGTTACTTTTGTGTGCTTCTGCTTTAACTCCAGTGTCCAATCACAGCCAAACCCACAGGTGACATTCACAGCAATCTTTGAAGACCTTCTGGTTTAGGATCTGTATCTTCTCATGTGTGCAGCAATAGAAGCCGAAATCTCAGCGCTCTTCTTATTCTGGCCATAGTAGTCCACAAAGCCACCATCAGGGCCGAGGAGGTACATAATTATTGTGTGATCCACCTGCAAGAGAGCACAGCTGGCTTGGGAAGAGACCACAGAACCACAGAACACCAGCTCAGAAGGGAAAGGAGGGAGCGGGATCAGCAGTGGGATACAGGGAAATGTGGGAGCAGGAACAGCAGTGGGATACAGGGAAATGTGGGAGCAGGATCAGCAGTGGGATACAGGGAAATGTGGGAGCAGGATCAGCAGTGGGATACAGGCAAATGTGAGACCGGAATCAGCAGTGGGATACAGGGAAATGTGAGACTGGAATCAGCAGTGGGATACAGAAAAATGTGGGATTGGGACCAGCAGTGGGATACAGGGAAATGCAGGATCAGGACTGGGATCAGCAGTGGGATGCAGGGACATGCTGGACTGGGGCGCCCCCTGCCGGCGCAATGAAGCAGCCTCACCCATGCACATCCTGGATATTCCAACTGGATTTATATCAAAATTAACTCCACTGCAGATTTAAATGACGCTGCAAGTGCTGTCTGCACCTAAGCGTGACAACCTCTTTCTCAGCAAGGACAGAGTTCTGCCACTGGAACCATGATTGCTCAAGACTGAAACAGCCATGCTCAGGACTGAAATACAGCCATGCTCTGAGTCCAGCTGCATTAGAAATGAGAAATCACACCAACTTTGGAGCACGCAGGAAAAGAGCCAGTCAAATATGTTAGAGATCAGAAAGAAATTTGGCTACTGCCAGGCTTGCTAGTTCCTGTGCTACTGTCTGCATTTCTGGGATTGTTTACAACACACTTTGGTAAGGTTCTGAGCTTGCAGGAGGGCATTGTGATTCTGACAGTTTAACATACCACTGCACATGGGACTTGTGCAGATCCAATAGCTGGATTTAAAATGTACATGCTGCTCTTACCCACAGCCTTTCAGTAAGCAAAGGCTCTTTTTACTCACTATGTAATCGTTGTCCTCATCCTTGGGCCCTTCACTGTAGTACACACGGTATGCTTTAGCCACTTGGTCAATCTGTGCCTTGCTGCCAGTCAATCCAACCAGCTTCGGAGAAAATTCTAGATAGAAAGAAGATATTTACACATTTTAGTGAAAAGAATCCCTTCAAGAGGCTCCTTTTCAGTGCTCTGTATGCATGCTCTGAGACAAGGAGGAGGAAAGCAGGAATACCTTTAACATATCTGGCAATGGCTTCTTGGCTGTCCCTCTCAGGATCGATGGTGATGAAGAGTGGGGTCAGATTAGGCAAAGATGGAATTCGATCTGTGACATTAACAATTATTATTTATTTTAGAACACCAGGTATCATCTCTCGTCTTCCTTCAAACAAGCTCACAGCCATCTACCATCAATCCAAGCCCACCCCAAGTGACTAAAAAAAGACCATTTGGGGCAGCTTTATTTATGTAACTTGTGAAGGAAGAAAATGCCACGAGATGCAACGCTCTGTGTCTGTGCTGGGAGCTTCCAGCCCCCCAGCCAGGGGCCCTGCCCTACTCAGGAGGGATGACAGACTGGCCCTGCTACAGAAGATGCTGGGGGGTAATGCCTGTGTTGGAGCACTGGCTCACACAAGGGAAAGCACGCCGGGATGGTGGAGCAGGAGGAAACATGAAAACACAATCCAGGCTCTTCACTTTGGTCTGATTTTCCCCATGCTGGGTTACTATTAACCCTGCTCCATAATTCTTCAGGGCCTGCAGGCTAAGAAAACACAGCTAACACAGAGCCTTCCTCCTCCCTCCATTCCACAGCACAGCTGCTCTGCTTCAAGAGAGAATCTCATAGAGACGGGCAAAATAGAGGGGAAAAAATCCTAACATACTTCACAGTCACTTCTTGGCAAAAATACAATGCCAATATATTTCCTGTAACCTGCCACCATCTTTTTATTCCCCTGCTGCGGAAAGATAGTGCTGTCACATCACACCCTAGTGACAACAGGGATTGATCTATGTACCCCTTAACAATTAATTCAGTTACTGAGTAATAGCCAGAAGCAATTTTAAAAAAAATATTTGTGGCATTTTATCAGAATAAACCTGACCTACTCAAAAATCGCTGTTTATGGACCCCTATGCCAACTGAATCCCCATACCAATTTCGTCTACCACCGCAATCATTTTCTCCAGTTCATCAGGACAGATGTCAGGGCAGTGAGTGAAGCCAAAGTAGATCAGCACCCACTGGCCAATGTAGTCCTTGCTGCTCCTGGGCTGTCCCTCATGGCTCACGAGCGAGAAGGGCCCTCCCAGCAGCGGCTTCCCAATGCCTCGGTTTCGTTCCCTCTCCAGTTCTACAAAACACAAGTGGGAATCAAACACAGCCATGCCACAGTGCACAACGCTTCCCAGGCAAGCCTCGGGAGCAGCCACTGCTCAGGGTCATGTCAAGATCCACCAACGCCTGCCATGTAGAAACCCAATGTGCACGTGCCTTCCAGAGAGCGTTCCTTTTGTACAAAATCAAATACATCACTAAATTCCTATGAAATATGATATTAGCTTTCATTGTTACCCAACCTCATTTTTGGTTAAAAAGGGAAAAATAAAGATAGATATCTGGCCTGCTGTAAAACAGCAAAACCAGCATCTGTTGAAAACTGAACATACCCTAAAAGCTGCAATGCCTCTGCTTTCAACAGTAAATCCATGAAAAGGAAGTGAGCAGTTCCTGCAGGAGAGGGCAAAGCTCACAGCAGGAACCCATCGAGCGCACAATACCCAGCTCGGTGTCCGCGCTGCATGCGTGCGGCCAAACACAACTATTCCAACACAGGAACTTTAAAACGCTGAACCTTGAATTGCTTTCAATTTCTGAAAAATTTCTGCGGCACTTCCGTAAACACAGGCACCAAGCGTCCCTGTGGCAAAGCTGCGATACGGCGACGATGCCCAAGCAGGTAAAAGACATCTGAATGCAAAACCCGTATCATCCAAACACGAGAACTGCTTCGTCTGAACACGAAACGCGACACCCCCGGCGCTCCTCCCGCACTCACCCTCCTCCTTGAGCCGCTTCATCACCTTCATGCCGGCCAGCAGCCCCCCGCCCAGCACCACGGTGGCCGCCAGCGACCGCCACGACAGGAACTGCGNGGGGTGGTCGCTGACATCCAGTTCGCGGACGCGGAAGATGGGCACGACTTCGGCGGCTGCCGGCGGCGCTACTACCGGCACAGCCTGCGCTTGCTGCGGGAGGCGGTGCGGGCGTGGGCCGGCGAGAGCCCGCCGATAGACTTCGTGCTGCAGCTGGGCGATAGCATCGACGGGCAGAACGCCCGGCGCGGCGAGGCCGAGAGCGCCTTGCAGCAGGTGCTGGAGGTCCTGGGGCAGCTCTCGGTGCCGGTACACCACGCGTGGGGCAACCACGAGCTCTACAACTTCAGCCGGGCCCGGCTGGTGCAGAGCGGGCTGTACAGCCGCCCCGCGGGGGGCTCGGACGGGCCCCCGGACCGGGAGTGCCACGCTTATCACTGCAGCCCGGCCCCGCGGCTCCGCCTCGTCGTGCTGGACACCTACGACGTGAGCACCCTGGGCACGGAGCCCGGCAGCCCCCGCTACCAGGAGTCCCTGCGGGTGCTGCGGGAGAAGAACCCCAACGATGACCTCAACAGCCCCGAAGGTACCTCCGGCGTGGCAGGGACGCGGGCGGCCGAAGCTGCGCTGTCCGGAGCTCCCGGTGCTGACAGCGGGATGCCGGGGGCTCAAGCGTGTGCCCCATTGCTGCCCACCTCCGCTGCCTCCCTGTGCGGCTCCAGGCGGGCACAGGAGATGCTGCCCCGTGCGCCCGGTGCTGCCGCGGTGCCCGGTGCCCCGCAGGATCGGAACACCACGCAGCTGCTGGGGAAGCGGCTGCTGCAGAGCTCCGAGTTGTGCCCACCCCATCCCATGCCAGGGGGGCACCCAGCAGTGGAAACCCTGTTTGCGTAGAGTGACCAAAACTCCCGAAAACATTAACAAATAATCTTCTTTCTGCTCGGGGGCTAGAGTTTTGATCCAAGAAATGCAAAATAACCCCCTAAGGTTCTGAGAGTAAACCATCAGCAGATTTACAGAAGGCAAATAGAGGAGCCATGGGAGGTGTATGCATTTGTGCCTAACCTTCTTCTTCATTGCAGGACTCAAAGAACCTCATTTTGTAGCATTTAATGGAGGATTTAGCCAAGCTCAGCTAGACTGGTTCGATGAAGTCCTCAAGTTCTCTGATGAAAACCAAGAAAAAGTTATAGTTACGGGTAGGTGGATACAGAGGGGGATAAATAGACAATCAGAATGGTTTGTGTTGGAAAGGCCCTTAAAGCTAATATAGTTCCAAACCCTATATTTGATGGGGGGTGTATACTCCCATGGAAATATGTGGGGGAAAAAATAGTTAGCTAGTCCGTGTGTGAGCCTGATATTTTTGAGTCTAAAATTTTAGCCTGTTAGTTGTTGCTGACTTTTCCTAAAGGAGAGTTTATCGAGAAGGTTTTCTTCTCAAAACAATCTTCGGAAACAACTGTTCTTTCTCAACAACTCTGTACAGCTGGTGCCTTTGTACTTCTCTGGTTTGACCAGTGGAATTAGAGAGGTGTCGTTCCTGTTCACCAACCAAGTCTATATCAAAACTTACTGAAGTTTTTTTATCAAGGTAGTAAGAATTAGACAATAAAGCCTTCTTTATGTTATTTGCCTTCTGAAATATTTGGAGTCTCTCGTGTCCAACTGAGTGTACATTAGCTGTGGAAAACACGCAGTTGGTACAGATGGAACCCATGAAAGAGCAGAAAAGCAACCATGCCTCATTGCTGTACTCAGTGAAAAGCTGAACTTCCAGCAGCAAAGAGGAATGAGCAATGAGGCCAGCCTTGCTACAGTTTAACTCTCTTTACTTCTTTCCCTCCGCACCTCAGCCCACGTGCCCATCCATCCCTGCGCTTCCAACGGGGTTTGCCTGGCCTGGAACTACGAGGCGGCGCTGTCGGTGATCCACGCGCACGGGTGCGTGGTGTGTGTCCTGGCGGGGCACCTGCACGACGGCGCCTACTGCCGGGACTCGCACGGCGTCCATCACCTCACCCTGGAGGGGCTGATCGAGACGCCGCCGGACACCAACGCCTTCGGGACTGTTCACGTCTATGAAGATAAAATGGTCCTGAAGGGAAGGGGCAGGATTCCCGACAGAGTTATGCGTTTCTGAAATACCAGGGAAATACAGATTGCTCGTCTTCGGGAAGGACTCGGATAAAAACGTAGGAGATTCAGCTGTTTGCTTTTGGAAAGCTGTGCATGGCTGATCCTTATTGCTTTAGCTCAGGCGTTTTTCTCTTGGATACAGAATTTTAGAAATTATGTTTCTGTAAGAAAGCACCTTATTTCTTTTCGGAGAATAGAGAAGGCCAATAATTGAAATAAATATACTTGATTGCAGAATGTTGATTTCAAACACCCAATCCAAACTGGATTGCTACTGTGAAAAGATGCAAAATATGTAACAAATACTATTTAAAAAAGCCCCAGTGCTGTTTTCTCAGTGAGCATTAAAGCATGCAGAGTTGTACCTGCCCAGGAACATCTCTGTTTATTTATTTTCTGTGAACATTACAGTAAGGTCTCATGTCTGGCAGAATATATCCAGCCTGTAGCCTAATTCAGTCATCCAACGTTGCTCTAAAAGCCAAAATAATCCTCAGAAAAAGCTGAGCCTAAGGAGAATGGAGACCACCTGTGCTGCACCACAGAATGCAGCAGATACTCGGGCTGTGTGTGCACAGCTGGAATCACCTGCAGCAATGCTGAGAGCGTGAGCTGTGACACCCATCTAAATAAAGGTGTTGTGTGTTACACCTGGAGCTGTCCTGGCTCTGTCCCAGCCAGCTCCTGAGTCCAGTGGATCCACCTGTGCTTCCTTCTGCAGGATGAATAGTGGGACATGCTTGTTGCTGCAGGGCTGCTGTGTGGGTCCTGCTTTCCAAGAAAAATCAGGTGTGCAGCAGACTTGTGACAGTGCCCACATGAATATATACAGGTGACAGGCTTGAATATACATCTCCCAGAAAATAAAAAGATACAGAAGCTTTCATTGAGTTTTCTGTAAAAAAATAGTGTTTATTACTCAGTAAAACCACCTATTTTCAGTTAAAGGTAATAGCAAAAATAATTTTTTCAGATATATTCAACATATGATTTTAGCACAGGACAGAAATACAGAATGCTCAATTTTTCAGTAAGTCTGAAATGGATTATCCAGGCACCTTTTTGGAAGTTCTATGGCTGTAAATAGTCATTTATTAAAACAGTATTTGCTTTACTTGTCCCTTATGTTACAGAATAGTACATTTCCCAAACTACAAGGTGATTGGAGAGTGATCCAGGGATGCAATGATATCTTGAATATACCATCAGAACAGACATTAGATCAATGGTGCTTGGGAAATGTAAAAAGCAGCAAGGTGAACAGTTTCCATAGAAAAATTCCCCACTCAGATTTGACTGTGTTCCTCAACATTTTACCACATCTCAATTGGCACTGCTGGAAGCAGCCAGGTATCCTGGGGTCCTACCAAACTGACACTCACCTTTTGTTAAGCACCAAAAACAAAGGCTAGTAAGGTCAGCACAGTTACTGCAGACTTTCTCCCACCCAATTAAATCACAGTTTTGCAGTGTGTTGGCCAAGACTCTCTCATGTCTTTGTTCACATAAATGTACAGCCACGAAACAAAAGGGAAGAGGGCAACAAAAACTGCAGCAACCAAGCGAACTCCTCCCAGGGGACTCCTGTAACAGAACAAATCCAACAGAGCTACTTCGAAGCACTGAATCTTTAAGGCTGAAAAAGACCTCTACAATCATCAAGTCTAACCTTGCACTGCATCCCACCACACCTGTTGCATACAGGTACAGGCTTATTAAAGAAAGCCCTTGAAAATCATGGTTCAGGTCTGCTACTTCAGCTTCCAGGAATGGTGACGCCACCCTGGGCAGCCTGTGCCAATGCCTGACCACTCTTTCAGTGAAGGAATTTTCCCTAGGATCTAATCTCAATCTCCCCTGGCACAGCTTGAGGCTGTATTCCCTGGTCCTGTCCCTTGTTCTCTGGGAGCAGAGCTTGACCCCCACCTGGCTGCACCCTCCTGTCAGTTGTAGAGAGTGAAAAGGTCCCCCTGAGCCTCCTTTTCTCCAGATTGAGCCCCTCCAGCTCCCTTGGTGACTCCTGGTGCTCCAGACCCTACCCCAACTCTGTTCCCTTCCCTGCACGTGCTCCAGTCCCTCCAAGTTGTTTTTGAAGTGAAGTGCCCAAACTTGACCCCGGATCTGGAGGTGCCTCAGCAGTGCCAGCACAGGGGACAGGCACTGTCCTCATCCTGCTGACCACACCATGGCTGGGACAGGCCAGGATGACCTTGGGCTTCTTGGCCACTGCTGCAGCTACCACATAACATTCACATCTGCCTGCAGCTGGAAAGACAGCAGAGAGCCTTTGGCCACTTTACTGGGGCTCCTATGGATGGATGCATCGCCAGAGTCTCTTACTGGAGAGGCACAAAGGATTTTCTGTCAACTACAGAAACTAGTTGGAATTAAAAAAAAAAGCACCCTAAGCAAAGGGAAAATGCCCCTATTATGGCAGAGGGCCAGGAAAAGGGCTTCATTAACCTTACATTAACATTCCCCCCTGCCCCAACTTTTATCTGTGCAAGATCCTCCAGGCTGCAGCACCAGCTGGGCATCTGGAAGGTTCAGAGGGTGACGTGAAACAGGAAAACAAGCTGCCAAAATCAACTGTGTGTTTTCAAGGAGCTAGTCACTAAATGTGAACAGTGGAATGGAATATAAAAAAAAGAGAAAATAAAACTTACTTTGCTGAACTGCGACAAAGACTCATCCATATTGTAATAATCACCAGACCAAACAACTCTCTAAAAAGCCAAACAAAAAACAGATCAGAAAATAATACAAACAATACAAATTTTGCCTCCAAAACAGTAGTGGCTGCTCCTTCAGAGAAGTTCAATATATTTTACCAGGATTATAATTATAAAGGTATTTACAAATCAGGGAAGCAATGACTGTTCACCTCCCTGTGTCCAAGGAGTCACTGGTTTGGAGCAATGGTCCCTCCTCTTTGGTCTGATTCCTCTGGACCAACAGCATTTACTACAACAGCCCAGGAAATAAAGTTCTGGAAGGTGACACCAGGAGAAGATGGCCTGGTGAGCTGGATTTGGGTGGGGGAAAATAAAACCCACTGCTTACCTGCCTTCCTCTTCATGGAAAATGTTTCCTTGAGCGTAAGCAAACAAAGAGCAAGCCAAGGCAATGGTCCCAACAACACAGCCAGCAGAATGAAGGTCACAGAGGCTCCTCCAAACACCATTGTCTGGGGAGAAAAAACAGACTGTCAGCCACTATCATGAAGCATGAATAAATCCATCTGGTTCTTCTACAGACCTGAATGGCAAATATCCCTCAGTGAATTTACATAAACCTGCAGTTTTACAAAGGCTGTACTATTATAATCTTTATTTTCCACAGATCTTGGCATAAGGAAAACTCTGAGTTTAACACGCAGATTCTCTTGACCAGCCAAATGCCATTATGCCACCTATTACACAGTAAACCCACCCTGAAATATTCAAAACCACAAGCAACCAACCCTCATGAGTTCTGAACTTAGGAATGCTGCCACTTTATATGCTTAAGGTATCCAGAATGCCAAGAGACTGCAATGGTGTCATTTGTGACAATACCATGCACTCCTGAAGGTTTTCTTTTTTTGAGTGTGATGTTAGTTTATTCAGCATAAGTATTCATCCAGAACAGATACAATCACTTTTTGTATACAAAATGGCCTTAAATTATTTCCACTGAATTAAAATACAAAAATCTTAACTATGTTCTGAAGACCTGAAACAAATCTGAACGATCCTCTGAACTGCCATTAGCCCCCACAGTAAACACGCTTGGAAACGCAGCCTTTGAATGTTCCTATTGCTGCCCATTGCTCTGTGGGGCAGCTGCAATACCTGAACAAGAACTTTAGCACTTTGACAGAACTGTGCAAAGCTCACATGCTCTTGCACGAGGTAGATAAACAAAAACACAGATTTACAAGAACGAAACGAAGTGAATTAAAGTGCTAAGGTCAACACAGAGCCAGGTTCAGAGCATGCTCCCAGGCTTCTGCTCCAGGCTTTGAGCTGGAATTGGGGTGCAAAGGCAAGCCCATCCCAGCTGGGCTTTCTGCTGGGCTCCTCTCCTCACCTGCAGCATGTCCAGCAACCAACACTAAAGCAATGATCAGCTTCTGTAGAAAAAGGTCCTGCAGCTTTTTGCCTCCAAGAAGGTAGTAGGATGTGTTTCCACACAGCCTGATTTTAATCCGCGGTTCAATTAAAAAAATAAAAATGCAAACCAACCACCTTTTGCGGGCAAAATTTGAGCAGAGACTGTTTTGCACACCAATATCATACCTGTTATTGAAGGGTTGATGCTGACAAGCAGTGTAAGGGCAGCTGGCACTAAGTAGACAACCTGTTAATGACACGTAAATCTACTCGGTAGCAAAACTTAGCAAGGTCAGGAAGCAGAAGTGCCCAGCCACAGCAGCACTTCTCCCCTTCGCAGCAGTTTAACAAAGGCACAGAGCAGATCCCAGTCCCTCGCCCTCCGGCATGCCCTGGCACTGCTAGTGCTCAACTTCAGCATCACCAGCCAGAATCCCGCGCCATCAGCCCACAGCCAGCCCTGCCCCTCTGCTCCTGGCTTACGGAACATCGGCTTCCCAGCCAACCACCGCAGAGCCCCTTCCCTGAATCCTGCTCCTCCAGGAAAAGCACTGACAGGACAGGGTCCTGCCCGGCCCTGGGCTTCCCAAACCCGCCCGCGCCTGGAGCGTTTTACCCCCTTTGGTGCCGCTGTCAGAGGGGCTCACACACCCCAGGGCACAGCCCCTGCCCCGCCAGCAGATCACACACACACTGTCCCCGTCTGCCCGCAGTTCCCAGCGCAGCCCCGGGGCCACGGGCAGCTCAGTGCCCGAGACCGCTCGGGCACCGGAGCGGGGCTCGCTCCCCGTTTCCCGCGGGGGCGCAGGGAGCGGCCGGGAGCGACTCCCGCGGGGCACTCAGGGCAAGCACCGGGCCCCGGGCACAGCGGGGCGCCGGGCAGGAGCACCGGGAGCAGCTCGGGGTGCTCTGCACAGGCAAGCGATGCTCTGCAGGGGCAAGCGCTGATCTGGGGTGAAATCAGACAGATCCTGGAAGCGCGCTCGGATTCCAGCCGTCGCGGCAGCACACATCGTTTTCCGGGCGTCTGCCCGCTCTTCAGCTGGAAGCCGGGACGTTTCCTCCGGCGGCCCCGGATCGGACGGGCGTAAGCGGAGCGGGGCTGCGGCCGCCGGGACCTCCGGGGCAGGAGATGCCGAAGGGGAAGGAAAGGGCGGCTCGTACTCACCGTCCACAGCCCCGCATCGGGGTCGTTCACCTGCGGCGGGAGGCGCGCACTGAGCCCCCGCGGCCGCCGGCCCGGCCGGGGCCGAGCTCCGCGGGAGAGGAGCGGAGGGGACGGGAGGGGAGCCCCGGCCTCACCTGCACGGCGGCCGCCAGCCCGAAGAACGCGGCCATGAGGAGATTGCAGAGCCGCCACAGCCACACCGCCATGGCCGGGGCGGGCCGGGAGGTGGGACACAGGGACGGGAGGCGGACGGGAGGCGGACGGGAGGCGGACGGGAGGCGGACGGGAGGCGGACGGGAGGCGGACGGGCCCCCGCCCCCATCCCGATGCCGCTTCCCAGAGCCGATCCCAGTCCCGGCCCCGATCCCGATCCTGATCCCGGCCGCGATCCCGGTCACGGTCTGCGAGGGAGACCCTGGCACAGGGTGTCCAGAGCAGCTGTGGCTGCCCCTGGATCCCTGGAAGTTTCCAAGACCAGGTTGGACGGGGCTTGGAGCAACCTGGGATAGTGGAAGGTGTCCCTGCCCATGGCAGGGGGATAAATGAGATGAGTTTTAAGGTCGCTTCCAACCCAAACCATCCTGTAATTTTTGTAATGGTTCAGAATTAGGTTTGTGTTTAAGAGATTCAGTTATTTTGTGTAGTCTGGAGAACCAAAAAAGATATTGCTCAGAAGAATAGCATTGTGCCATTGTTCATTGATCGTCATTCATGATGAGAAGGGATAATAAGAGATGACTTGAAAGTAGGTCCTTTAGAAATGTGATATTTACCAAAACTGAGCCTCTGTGAGATCATGTCTCCCACCGATTTCAGTATCAGCATCATACAGTTCCCTCAGCACCCAACAGAATCACGTCTTGCTGAATTGTTATGTGGAGGACATGTAAATGTGACCACATTTGTGGAAAGGATTAATTATCAGTTTATTTTTAACTGAGACTTTCCTTGAGCTAAGAGATGAAATTACTGCAAATAAAGCCAGAGAGAAGTAAGAGTTGTCTTTATGAGAATCCCTACCCCTCACCTCAAAAGAAGCAGAGCTCTAGTAATGAATCACCTTCATGCCTGGTTTCCAGGTCAAGGATAGGCTCTTGAATGTATTTTCTAACAGAGGGGAAGTAATTTGGGGCTAGAAAATGGAAATGTCAAGGATTAAAAAGCGAAAGTGGTGATAAGTGTAAGAAGACTGAGACAGCATGTCTTTCATTAGCATAATAATTTTTAGCATAATATGATAGGAAAATAAAAGCAGCCAAGCTTTTCAGGCATACTAGTTCTTCTTTGTGTGGGAAACAAAATTATGAGTCATTGCCCATTTTTTCTAATCATGCTAGCTGATCTTCAAAATGAAAATTAATCTGTGATGAAGTCTTTGGCTCTTTAATTTGTCTGATCACAAATTATTGTGCAAATTTGCACAGCCCACCTAGTTTCTGTCACGGCTGGGCTGCTCCTTGACATCTCATGGGCAGCACAGTCAGGAGGGGAGAGAGAGCAGAGGGGAGAAACTGATAGAGAGTGGGAAGGAAGCAGAGAAACAGTGGGATAGACACATCCAGAGCCCTGTTTGATGTGGGGCAGGACTCTGCTGAGGGGAAGGGAAGGCTGGGCTGGCAGAAAGCAGCTTCTAATGGGCACTTGAGAGGCATGGCATGGAAGGTTTGGCAATCCTGTGAGTGACCAAAGTTCACTGATACAAGAGCGAGGGAAGGCAAAAGGCCCCTCTGTCTCTCCTGAGCATAGGAGGGATTGGTTTACCAGCTGTAATGTTTTTTACTGCTCTGATTCACAGAATATTCTGAGCTGGAAGGGACCCATGAGGATCACAGAGTCCAGCTCTTGAGTGGATGGCCTGTACAGGGATAAACCCCACAACCTTTACGTTAGCATCGTGCTCTGGCCAACTGAGCTAAACGGAATTCAGAAGCAATCAGGCTGTAACATGCCTTAGAAATAAAAAGGTCTTTCAGCGCTGGGTGTGCTTGTTGCAAAGGAAAGGTCGAGGCTGTTCACTTTAAAGCTTTACCAACCATCCTGAGCACTTCCTGCAACCACCGGCCGCAGGGACACAGGAGACTTTGTCGGCAGAAGGCAATACTGACTTCTCCCATGAGAGGGAGGCCAAGAACCTTTAGGATCCCTGAGTAGAACTTGAGCGACTCCTTCCTCAGTGTTAGGCAAAACATCTTCCCTCCTTATGACTCTCTGGATCTGCTACTCACAGTAGCAGTCTGAGTTTATCATCAGTGTGGCAATTCCGCCTGTAAAGAACGGCGGCAGCAGGGATGGGCCCTGCAGCAAAGCTGTGATACTGAGAGCCAGGACATTTCTCAAGGACCTCTACCAGATATGTTACTACAACACAGTGACCCATTTCGTAATGGCCTTCATCCTTGTGGGTGGTCATAGATCAGTTTATATTGGATCAAAAGTGATTTAAAGGCTCTGAGTGGGCAGGTGAAGGGTTTGGGGCCTTTGGTGTGTTCCTGGCCAGGGGAACCCTGACTGCAATTCCAGTAGGGACATCTGGAGATCGATGCATGGTTGCACAGCTGATATTGCCAAAAGGGCTCTGGGTTTAGTTGCCTTGACTGGTGGGTCAGGTGTCAGGAGCAGGGAAGGATGGGGCCCACCTTCCTGAGAACGGGAGCAGCCCCATGTTCCCTGAAATGAAACAAGAAATGGATCGATGTAGAAAAGGAAGCTGAGACAAGGGCAAGAAGGGAAACATTGCAGTTCATCATCAAATGCCCAAGGGGTCATTTTGAAGAAAGCTATGGCTATAGTGAACAGGGCAGGATATAAAGGATTTGAAATTAAAAAACAACCCTGCAGTTAGGCTTTTGGATGCTGTTAGGGTGTGTGTCAGAACAGATTGCTAGGGAATGGCACAATCCCCATCACTGGAGGTCTTTAAGGAAAGGTTTCACAAACACGTCAGAACAGGTATTGTTGATCCTCCAAGTTTTGCAGTGAGGGAAAAGTATGACTTTAGATACTTGTAAGCAAACCACATGTAGGTGGCACGAAGCAGAAGTGGAAGTCAGCTTGTGCCAGTGTTTGCCAGTAAGAACTGGGTTTCTGCATCAAAGCCAAGGTGCCAGCCCTGGACCTGCCCTCAGGGGTTAATGCAGAAGAGAAGGCTTAACCAAAACAGGGAAGAGAAAGGAAAGATGTGGAACTAGGGAAGGGAATGTTTTTTGTGTCAGGACTCAAACTGCAACCTCTGCCCCTGCCTCCCACAAAGAAGTTTAACTCTCAACATTTAAGACCAGTTTGGTTGTAAGAGCAAATGTTTTAATTGCCATCAGGTGGCTTTGGAGCATTTTGGAAAAAAAAATGGAAGAAGTCGTGTGTGTGTGTGTATGTATGTATGTAGATATATATATATAAACCACCCTTCACTCATTACCTGGCAGCTGTTTTTAGCAAAAGCTCTTACTTTGCTTCCCACCTAAGCTCCATTACAGCTGTGCTGCTGCTGTGTACAGCCATGTCCTGGGGCTGGGAACCAGACCCTGACCTGGGAACTCAAACATCAGCCCTGCCCATTACAGAAGACTTGTGTGAGCCCAGACTGATCCCGTGGGACTGCAGTGCTCACTGCTCAGGTCTGGCCTCTGGCTGTGGAGGCCACAGCCCCTCCACCCTGCTCTGCTGCAGTTCTCTTCCAGAGCAGCCATCCCTGGTGCTCCCCGGTGTGGTGTAGGTGAAGGCACAGGGTTGGGATTCTGCTGGTGCTAGGCAATGAGGTGTCCCATACAGGAATATGGGACAAGAGAATAAGGGCACACCTTCACCTGGTGTGTCCCTGAGCTTTGTGTCCCTGAGGCTCTTCCAGGAGCAGGCACTGATGGTTGCCACCCATGGTGCTGGCACTAACCACACACAGGAAGGGCTGTTCCTTGTGGAAGCTCTGGGTACAAATGACTCTCACTCCTCTCCTCACCTAAGTGGTGGAGGGGTCAGCCTGGAAGCAGCTTTGGAGAAGTGAGCAATGTTCCCAGAAAGGGTAGAGGCCAAGATGGGACAGTGAAGGGCAGCAGCCTAAGTTCAAGCTCAGCAAAAAGGTTACTGGGGATTTTGGCTTGTATGAGAAGGGTTATGGTGTTCCCCAAGGCAAAGGAAAGCTGCATCCTTGGCAGGGAGGGAGGTGAATTTGCTGGACTGTCAGGAGCTGGGAGCAGAAACAGGGAGATGGTCGGGACTAGTTCTGACCTCTTCTCCCACTTCCTGGCAAAGGTGAGCTCAGCAGTGTGGGTTGTTCCCTGCAGAGCAGGGTTTGGACAGAAGGCTGGGCTCCCTCTGTGCCCCGGGGACTATTCCAGCCCCAGGAAGTTCAGCGTGAACTTGCAGTTCAGTTTCGTTCCGTTCCGATGGAAATCTACAAGCGCTGCAGCGGGTAGTGTTGGTCTCCCTTATCCCCCCACACTGAGCAGGGAAACCAGAAGACTCTAGGATGAAAGAAGATGCTTTCCTAAGTTCAAACCATATGAGGAAAGAAAAATCTTTTTCCTATCATGAGGCAAGAGGAATCAGTATGAAGTGAACTGAGAGAGAAAGAGGAAAACATGAAGGCAGGATGGAGAGGCAGCTCATGCCCTAACCTCTTACCCCACTGCCCTTGTACAAAGGGTGATGGTTTGCAGTTCTTGGAGGCACTTCCAGTGTGTGTTCAGGGCTGTATTATCACCTCCATGGTGACCTGGGCAATGGAGCAGCAGGGAAAGAATCCTCATACTTCTAATACATGAGATATCCAGCTCTTTCCTCAGCCCATCTCCATTCATAAAGAGGGTCAGTATTGTTTCTACTACAAAGATGAGAACACAAGGCCTCCTGTAGGTGAAGGAACTTCCCCATGTCATGCAGAAGGCTGGAGAGGGCCCACAGCTCTCTTTGTTGGGGTAACAATTTCACTGCTCTAATTCACAGTATGTGCTGCCCCTATGACTAGGAGTGTGTAGGTTTGCTGGAGTTAAGAGGAATGGTCAAGAAACCATGTGCTGGCATGAACAGCAGTGACCAAGAAAGAAAAAAACAAGGGAGACTGATGGTGGCAGGAAGAGGCTGATGCCCTAGGTGTCCAGGAAAGCCCGGCAAGGAGTTGTGCCCTGTGGTCTCCAGGGAGTCGGGAAAAGCTTGCAAGGGGCTGCCTGCGTGGGAGAAGTCCTAAGCCTGGGGTGAAGATGAGAAATGCGATAAAGCTGCTGGGGCCGACTGCCGGTCCCCGAGGGGATGTGAGACAGGACAGCAGATGTCCGGGCGCCGCCGGCTGAAGGGCTGGCAGGGGCGAACGCGGTGCGGGGTCCCCTGACGAGCTGCGGGCGATGCCCCCCGGCCCTCGGGAGCGG
>VYXD01001825.1:0-76366 GCA_013397195.1 Hylia prasina | reverse complement strand
GGCCGGGCCGGGGCTGCGGCACGACGGCACTGCCCCGGCCCGCCGCGGTCCGCCCCGGCCCTCCGCCTCCGGTGGGTGCTTTTCTCAAGGCAGACGGTGAAGTGAAATCAGTTCAGGGCGAACTTGCGGTTCAGTTTCGTTCCGTTCCGATGGAAATTTACAAGCGCTGCAGCGGGTAGTGTTGATTTCCACGGGCACTTGTTGATGGTTGAGCAGCCTTGCAACAAACGGTGGATGTTTGTTTCTCAGAAAGGACTCAGGAAACCCTTTGAATTTCTCCTTTGAAGTTGGACCACTGAAAAATACTCTCTGCCTGAAAAACATTTTAGGCCTTATTAGGCTGAGGTGGCACGGTGCTGGTTTGTTTGTTTTTTAAAATTAAATACAGGGATGGTAATATTAAAGAAGCAGTTTACCCTGTTTTGGGACCGGGAAAAAGGAAGGGTTGCTCTCTCCGTGACAGAAGTGGAGGTACTGTTGTGAAATAATGTTTGTCACAGTTATTTGCTGTATTCTGTGTTCTGTTCTCCTGGTATGGACTGTGCTGAGACTATGGAGACTTGTTTGGGCAGAGAACTGATGGTTAAACGGAAGAGTTTGGTATATTTGGGGTAAAAAGATGAATTTTGGCTCCTTGCATGGAGGATTGGGTACCTTTTGAACCTTGTCAAGGCAGCATTATTCATCTTTCAAAAACCAGAATCCCAGACCTTGTGAATTAAATGCATGGGTTAAAAACTTGAGCATAATATGCCAAAACAGTTGTGATTTAATAAGAACAAACCTTGTTCTTGTAGTGCAGTTACAACCCTCAGTGTTGCCCATTGTATTTCCGCCTGATCCATTTTTCATATTTGAGTTGTTCCTCTGAATCACCTGTATCTTCCAAGGCTGAGAGTTGGTTTTGCACCCTGGCACCTGTGATGCCCTGTGAGGTTGTGGTGATGTTGCATCTGTGTGCTCTCTCCAGTGGACGAAGGGCAGTTGGTTCTGCTGTAGCTCGTTTAAAGTGGCTGCTGAAATATGGATTCAGGACCATGGGGCCAGTGTGACGATGCCCAAGTGCTGCTGGTTTTTCTTAAGGTAACAGGTGAGTGTTTAGGTGTCCCAGGAGGAGCTGTGTGTGGGATCCTGGCTGAGCTGTGGAGCAGCAGGTTGCTGTGACTGTGATGGTTCCTGGAACCTGCGAGAAGCTCTGTCCCAGGAGGACCTGTGCTGCCACACAGGTGGGAAGGGGCTGCCCGTGGCTGCAGGCAGTGTGCAGGCTGCTGGGGCAGCTCTGGCTGCTCTCCAGGATGCACAGTGGCCTTGCCCATGTGTGTTCCTGCTGATGCCAAGGCAAGCTGAGCTGAACAAAGAAAACCCCACAGAAGTGCCGAGTGTTCTGCAGTTGGGATGCCCAGCTTGTGCTCCTGGTCAGGCTGGGCAGGAGCTGGAGCAAGGGAGGTGCAGGAATGCATTGCTGCATGGGGAGAAGAGTAGGTAGGACTGCATCAGTGGTGATTTAATTGGCTTAAACAGCATGACAAGGTGGAGCAGGGAAGTCATTAAGCTGGAAACAAGTAATTATATTTTAAAAAAAAAGTTTTGCTCAGTTAATTTTCAGCCAGAAGCACTCTGACCTGGCTTGTGCAACTGTTGCTGCGAGGGAGGTGGGAGTGGGAGAGGATAGAACTCCCATGCCTAAGGACTGTGGCAGTGCTCCCCTGGACAGCAGTCTGTTGGTTTTGGAGACCCTGCCCAGAGGCCTTGTGCTTGTGCAAGCTCTCCTGGGGTGAGAGTCCCTCCAGGGGGTTTCTGTTTTGGTGTCAAGGATGGCAGTTCTATACGGAGTGTCAGTTGTCAGGGCATTTATCAGGGCCTGGGGATAGGCAAGAGTTATGAAGATGCAGGTACAGGGGAGAGGTCTTCAGAGAAATTGAGGCCCATCACATTGATGTCCAGGGCAAGGGTAGCAGATCCAGAAGGTCTCTGCAAGCCACCCAGTTTCGGTTTTAATTCTGTGTCCTACATTATTCTTGATGCACACAGGCTAAAGTCCTCCAGGTGACAATACAGAAGTGAAGGGACACTGCCCTGTCCTTGTGCTGGGCTCAGTGTGCAGCCATGGCCCTCAAGCCTGGTGATCAAGCAAGGGGTTGCTTTAGGCTTTATTATTATTATTATTCACCCTTATTCTGCATGCCCCAGCTTCACTCTCATGTCTTCTCTTGGATCAGCTGCCCCTGCCAAAGGACCTGGAGCTTTGTTTCTTCCCAAAGAGTCTCCTGGCTGGTGCAGTTCATGGTGCTGTGTTCAAGGCACAGCTTGGAGACAAAGGAGAGCTGGAATTCTGAGTATTAAAATAGACCCTATTCCATAATTTTTAGATGTCTGTTGTGTGCACACTGAAGTCTGTCTGGATGCTGATGACTGCTGGTGTGAAGAGTTGTTGTTCTTATTCATGTGTAATGTTAAAGTTCAGGAACAGTCCTGAGTATTTGGTGTCCTGGATGTCTTGTGGAGGAAACAGATTCTGTGGGAAGTGGGATACCTTTGACACTGATTTAAGGAAAAACCAGCACCCAAACTGTAATTGGAGCAATTTTGTGTTTCTCTCATTGCCAAAATTGGAGTGTGGAAGTCACTGTTGCCCATCAGTGAGAGTTATCCTGCAAGAGAAAGATGACTTTTGTGAGAAGGCAGACACCAAAATATGTACTTTCCAAACTTCATGTTGTTAAGGAGTCCCTGAAATTAAATTTGTGTATATGCAGTGAAGCGTTGCTTACAGGAATCTCATGTAACCACATTAAGCTCTGCATGTATCAAACACACATAAAAAGCTTTTTAGCATCATGCAGCTTTGAAGCTGGATGTCTTCTGTTGGATTTAGGTTTGATAAGATTTTATGTGAAAGAAGATGTGGAGGTCTGCTTCCCGGTGGAGGAAGCAGGCTACCTGTTGTAGCCTGTAGAGACTGGAAAGGAAAGCTGTGTGAGGGGAGGAAACTGTAGGGTGTTTGTGTAGTGCTCTGCCCTATGGGTAGGAACTGGCAGCAGATATCCCTCTCCAGACTCCACTGAAGTGATGTTTATAAAGAAGGTATAAAAATCTCTGAATGGATGTGATGCTTCTGGCATCCTCTCAAAGGCTGAAGTGCACTGATCTGGACCAGCATTGGAAGGGTGCTGATGATGTTCTGCTCTCATGTACCTCATTTAAAATGGGCTTCACGGTATTTAAGTGCCTCCTTAGATGTGCATGTGTGTCTTGCCCTTCTGCCTTGTACTAAGACAGCAGCATCCACTCAGCAATGTGGGCATTGCTCTGCTTCAGCAGCAGCGTGAGGAAAACCTGCCTGATACTGGCAGCTGAACCTTTTCCCTGTGGTTGAAGAAGTATCACCTTGGGATATGAGCTTTTTCATGGATATTCTGCTCAGGATGGATTATTTTTCTTATTGTACAGTGTTGTCTGCTGGCTTTGGAGAGATGAACAAATGTTTTGGGCATTTCTTTGTTGATCCTGGTCATTTATGGTTGCTGGGCTGTAACATCTCTTCTGCAATGAGAAACTGAGTCTCTCTGATGACACATGTTCAAAAGAATCTGTGTCTTTAAGTCTATTTGCCTAGGAGTTACTGCATTTTTAAACTGGTTTTGTATCAGTTTGGTTGATTTCTGGGTTTTGGTGTCTCCCTGTGCAGTTCTGCTGCTGCTCTCTTGGCCAATGCCTTCAGTAATGTGAATCTTCCACCTTATTACTCCAGGCTGCTGGTGTTCCCTGCAAACGGCTTTTGTCTGTCTTGGGTAGTTTCTTTTCATGTTGTGGATTTGTTTGATTCTAGAAGGGATGTGTGAGCAATGGGTAAATGACAGTGCAGTGCTTGTTGAGCGCCGAAAAATGTCTTTTAAAAAGGTGTGTTACTACAGCTGGTTTACTTAACGTGCAGTAGTTACTCATGGTAGATCCCTGGAGAGAGAGACTTCACCTGTGTTTCTTCAGTTCAGCTCATAGTTAACTTGAATACTGTGTCTCTGCTAGGCTGAGAATGGAACAGCCATTGCATGTTTGCTGTCCTGGTTTGAAGGATGTCTGGAACATGAGTGTGAGGCTCCCCCCTCGCAGCTGGCTCTGACTTGGCTGTCAAAATATTGAAATACTTGATTATCAAAATCAATGAGAAGGAAAGTGCTCACAGTTATCCTGCAGGTGCCAAGGGCTTAAGCCATTGTTCATAAAGTGTGAAATGCAGGGAGAGTGGGTTTCATCTCGTTCTCCTGGAGCAGGATTGCAGGAAGCATTCCTGCAGCCTTGGAGCTTTGGTTTTTACTCATGGTTATGCTAGTGGCTGAACAAGACAAAGTAATTTTTGCTGTGACTCTGCACCCTGTTCTCTACCCCCACCCACCTCTTTGTACTGCTGCTGAGTTGTTGCACAAGTTATCTCTGTTACAGGTCTCTTGCTGAGGTTTGTTGGGTGGATTTATGTAAACTGTGTATGAGATGCTTGGAAAACTGCCACTGCAGGTGACACCTCATGTGGCACCCTCTCAAAGAGCTGCTTCTGTGCTACCAGCATTGAACTGACTGCCAGAGCTGGTATGGATGCACCTTTAACATAAACATACACAGCCTATCTGTTTGCTCACCTTGTAGGCATTTCCCATGTTTGTCCCCTTGCCTCATGAGTGGTCCCAGCTCAGGACCTGTCTTCTCTCTTTGGAACTGTGTCTGAGTGAATTGACCTTTTTCCTGAGACCCTGAAGCTGAAGGGAAGGATGGACTGCAGGGAGATCTGCAGTAGGAGAGACTTGAACTGTTTCCTGTGATTTAATACGGTAAACTCAGAGCACCCAGAGGAAAGTAGGGTTGTGTTTTTAACCAAAGGATGTAAAAGAAAACTGATAAACTTCGGCAGCCAAATGCATTTGGAAATAATGATAAGGAAGGAAGGGAGAGCTGAAAACTTGCTCTGCCTCAGCAGCGAAGCTTTGTCAGCCTGAACCTTTGCATTTTGGAGCTGGTGTTCTGGACAGGCTGTGGTCCTGACTTTGGTTCTAAGCTTCTCATTCTTTTATTTTATGTTGCATTAGTCTGGTTCTGATGGTCATCTGCAATCTTACTGGGTTTGTTTTTGTTTGAGGGGAAGCTTTAGGTCTTGAAGCTCCCCGTGATGTGCATATCCCAGTCTGCTTAGGTGGCTGTTTCTTCAAGATTAGTCCTGCAGTTCATGCAGGTGTAGCTTGTCTGTGTCTCCTTGTGGTTAGGTGCAAACATGATTTTTATCAGATGTCATAGGTTTGGTTAAGCATGATCCCAGTGGAGCTCTCTGCAGCCCTGGCTGGTGCCTGCTCCATGGCTGCACAGATCCTTTGTGGGGCATGTGAGGTATCATTGGCCTGGATTTGCATCAGGGGTATCATGTGATGCTGCAGAGCATCTTCCAAAATGTGTGACCTTGACACCTCAGGCTGTACCCTCGGTGGTGAGATCTCTGCTGTTGCTGTTAGTGAGGAAATACAACACGATGTTGCCAAGTGTCACTGCCCATCTCCCTCCTGTTTCTCCTCTCAGGTGAGCTGAACTTCCTGCACATGGATGGTACAGTGACAGTGGGAATGGCCCATTAACTTCTGTATGAGCATCAAGGGAGATGGGAGTATATGTGTTGCACAAATTGTGTATTTATTAGCTGCTAAATTGATTTCCTCTTCTGTAAATCAAAGCCTTGGTGTTTGCCCTTTACTGGAGGCAGGGTGAGCCCTCCAGGAAGCAGACAGCTCTGCTGGTCCTGGAGCAAACAAAGAGTCCAAGCCAGGAATTAGTCTGTGTTTTGAATAATTTATCTGATCTTTCTGAGGTGCTTCAGGAGATGCCCTGTGGTGTAAGGAGGACAGCTGTTGGGAGCAGGCAGCTGAGCTGGATGGGAGTTTATCCTTTATCCGTTTTTGTCTAGGCTTTTTTTTCTGTGGACCAAAAGGGTTGTGTGGTTTGCTTTGGACCTTTCTCTGGAAGTGGTTCTCTGAAGTGAATTAGTTATCTCTTTGCTTTTGGACCAGAAAGCAAAGTGTTTGTACTTTGAAGACGTTTGTGGACAGAGATAAAACAGTTTCCTTTAAAAACATATGGCTGTGTTGTTTGACCTGGGAGGGGTTGTGGACTAAGATGAAAGCCTTGCATTTGGAAATCTCTTCTGGGGAGCACTGGGACCATGTCCGAGTTTTCCTGTAAAGACCGGTTCCTCTCCTGAGCATTGTCAGTTCAGGACTTGGTCTCATGCCAAACTCTGGAATCCTCATTCTACCTTTGATATCCTCTTGTTTCTTGTCCCACTCAGAAACCTGCATGGGCAGAAAGTAGGAAGGGGGAGGATGGTCAGAATGGCTTTTTACAGTGCTGGCCTTCAAGGTCCTTTTTGCCTTGGGGTAGGTGGCTGTAACAATCGTGTGGAAAGTGAGGCATTTTCATGTCAGCTTTTAGAGCTAGTTTGCTTTGTGATTTGGGGAAGAGGTCAGATTTCTGATCTGATATAGCCCAGCTGTTGTCACTAGAAAGTGACACTAAGGTGTAAGTTAGTATGCAAGTTTACACAAAGGAGTGTTGTGAATGAGCTCAGACTTTTGTTGGAAGAAGAAAGGCTTGGATGCAAAGGTTTAGATCTGTGCTGCTACAGGCAGCAGCTTGGCAGTTGAGTTCTTCACTGGAGCCACACGTTGTGGAATATCTGAACAAACCTGCCAGCATTCTCCTGGAAGTGCAAAAACTATTTGAACATATATTTTTTAATTATTTATTTCTTGTTGAGAAGAATTGGAGTAATAGCCTGGAGCTTATCTGCCCAGTTGGTTATACCAGAGTCATCACATAGCCAAACAGGCTTCTTATGGGTTAAGCTTTGCCACTGTTTATCAGTGCTAGATGTCCGTGGGGCTAAGAACAAAAATTTACTCTCTGGCCTGTTTCTGTTGTTTCATCCCTGCTGATCCTGCTGATGAGGACTTCAGCTGAGCAAATGGGAGAAGGATCTTCTCACCAAGTGTGGAAGTGGCAAAGATTGAGACAGGAGTGGTGGGAGCTGGTGTCTCTGTGTGTCTGTCTGGAGGGTCGTGTGGGAGGGCTTAGCTGGCATCCCCATCAGGGCCATGATTTCGAATCTTCTGTGAGCTGAAGAAGTCCCGTCTGATTTGTCAGTGTGGCTTGGCTGCTTTTCCCCTGCCCTACAAAAATAGGGGAAATGAGGAATGTGTGAATGCACAGTTTATTTCAATGAAGCCCTGCAATGTTTCTAGGTGTGGTAATTTGCTTTAATATAGACAGGCTTTAGTCAGAGCTGACTTGAACGGGAGCCTGGAACTGAACTGGCAGCAGGAACCCTGAACGCAGACGAGGGCACTGCTGCTCTCACAGTACCTGGGACACAGTCCAGGAGCCACTTGTCCACTGTTGTTTCCAAACAGTAAACAGCAGCTTTCTGGGAGTTTTGTGTAGGGTTTCCCTCTCAGAGCGAAGGGATACTCTGACTTCAGCAGCAGAGCTTTGACTGCTGAACAGTTTTTTCCCAATAATCCTGTGCTGGCATGTCCTGACTCCTTGAGACCCAAACCAACACAGATAATGCTCTGTGACAACATTCTTTGACAGGTTGATGTCCTTGCTGTTGAGCAGTGCAGAAATGGAGGGTGTTATAAGACCGGGGATCATCATCTTCCTGTCCCTTCAGACATTGTGTTCAAGAGTTGTGGGTTTAGCACCCGACACAGGTCACTCCGTGGCGGCTGAACTGGTAAAAGGGAACTTTGGGTCATCTTCATCCAAACTGTCAGGAGTTGCTGCTGCTTTACTGCGCAGCAGGAGCATTGACTCGTGCCAGGAGAAAAGTGACTTGCTCTTGCAACCTTGATGATTCAGTCCCAAGTATGGCAGTTGTTTTAGATGACTGTGGGTTTGATGTGATCTGGTCCATGTTAGGACTCAAAGAAATGCAAAAGATTTTGGAAATCTCTTTGAAAAGAGAAGTAAAATAATGACATATCGCAACACAGTGAAAGAATTGTGTCTGCACTGTGTGGGCACACACATTCTGCTGGGACCAGCCAGAGCCCAGCTAATACTCATACCCCTGCTAAGGGAACTGGCAAGCTGGGTGCCCAGGGATTCCTATGGCAAGTATTTTATCTCCAGTAGTTCCCCCTTTCTACTTCATGCATAAGCATATCAAGACTCCTCTTTAAAAACAGTTAGGACTCTTGGCTTTCAGTAGGTGATTTCAGTTATTAGGTGATATATTCTTTCTGTTGCCACACCTTGGTGATTTCATGGCTCCTGTGTAGCTGTTGATCCGGCATCTTCAACATGCATGTGCTGCTCCCTCTGTAATGCTTGTGTCTCGGAGGTGTTTTAGGGTGTGATGGTATTCCTGCCCTGCTGTACCTTGGGCTAGGCAGGGAACCAACCTCCTCTCCCCTTTGCAGCATATGGGTGCTCTGTTCCCACTGATGGGGTGTTATTCGCAGTACCTTTGGGGAGTTCACCTTATCTCTGGAGTTTGCTGATGGTCTCGTATGGAGCAGCAAACACAGGCAGCAAGGCCAGGTTGATATACCTCAGCTTTCCCCCATCTCAGATGCCTCTGAGGGCAGCAGCACCAGGAGCAGACCTAAGCTGTGCTGGTGCCACGAGCAGAGGTGACTCTTGCATCAGTCATTGATACAAGGTCATGCAGCTCCCACCTTCTCAGCAAAACCAGGGGAGCCCTGCTGTAGTGGAAAAGTTTCAGCATCATAAACCAAGACACTGCAGGTCAGTTTGCTCTGGGGTGAGCACGGGCCAGGCAGGCAGCAGTGCTGGCTCTGGCCACAGGCACACAGGTGGTTGCAAAGGTGGAAAACTTCTTTGTGGTGCTGGGACACCTTGTGGGAGCCAGGAGGGGACTCTTGGTGCTTTCGTGTGGGATAGTCCATTTGTATGCAGGGCTTGCATTGCTTTTCCTGGAAGCTTGGAGGGAGAAGGAGTTAATGGGGACAAGGGCAAGGGAAGAAGATAGCTGGATCTCAGTTGGGGCTACTGGCTGATATTTTTGCAACAGTCTTCTGTTACCCAGCGTGAGACCGCGGGGATTAGCTGGGCAGACTCTCAGGCTCCTTCCGGACTGAGGGCTCGCCTGCCCTCTGCACACCACGAGAGCTTTTTTACACAGACTTTCAAAATCCAGTGCACTTGGGGAATTTTTATTGAGAGATTTTATGGTGCTTATTTCTTTAGCAGCGAAATCTTGTGTTTGCCCCTAGTTATTTACCCTGGTAAAACGGTAAACAGCAAGGTTGCTGCTTCCTGAGAGTGCAGTGGTGCTAAATTCCTCATGCACATTGCTGTAGTGCCTGCATCCCAGAGCCTGCTGGATCACACCTGCCTCTTCCAAGTGTTGGTGGGTCAGATCCTTGTCACTGCTCAAAGAGTGGGAGCTTTGCCATGACCTGCCCCTTTATATCGAGCAATGGATCTGTACCCGGGTCTGTAGTGTGGTTATCTGGTGTGATCTCTGTGTGATTAGGAGGAAATTCTTTGCTTGGGAAGAAATTATTCTCTGTGAGGGTGATGAGGCCTTAGCACGGGCTGGCTACAGCAGCTGTGGCTGCCCCTGAATCCCTGGAAGTGTCCAAGGCCATATTGGATGGAGCTTGGAGCAACTTGGGATAGTGGGAGGTGTCCCTGCCCATGGCACGGGGTGGAATGAGATGGTCTTCAAAGTCTCTTCTCACCCAAACTGTTCTGGGATTCTGTGAGTCTGGCTTGGCTGCTGGCACGGTGAAGAGGGGGCTGCAGGCAGTGCTGCTTGCCCAGGTTGCTGTTGTACAGGTGAACTGTCATTAGCAGCACCTGTATTTATGTAAAGATTTTTTTTTTTACTCTGTATACAAATTTGCTGCAGCAATTCTAATATCTGAAGAGATAATTGCTAATGTTTTTTAAACTGTTGGTGTCTTTGGGTTTTATCTCAGTATATTTTGTGGCTGCCGTTCAGAGACATTGCTTCTGAGATACTGTATATAGAAAATCCTTTATTGTCCATTACTTTTCACAGACTGGTGTTTTTCTGTTTTGGCAGAGCTGAGAAGGAGCTCTGCTTCAGTTTTCCAGCACAGAGTGAGCCCATGTGTCAGAATTACTCCCCTAGGACAGGGTTGGAAAGCACTTACTTATTCTTTAATAGCTTTCTATTAGCTCAGGATATACAGATATTTAAGAAACTTGTTTTTGAAAGCTGGAATTTCAAACCTCTTTTGCCATCTAGAGCTCTGTGGCAGGAATTAAAGTAGATATACGGACCCTTCTGGTGAATACCAGAGAGGACAGTGACTGAGGTATGAAAAGAGAAGGAAGGGAAGCATCTTCCCCAGGGATCTGTTGCCTGGAGGTGTGTGGATGGAGAGAAGTGGCCTGTGGGCACAAGGGAGCAGTGACCTGCTGGTGGCTGTGTGATGGAGCTGTGTT
Organism: Hylia prasina; assembly: GCA_013397195.1. Lineage (NCBI taxonomy): Eukaryota > Metazoa > Chordata > Aves > Passeriformes > Sylviidae > Hylia > Hylia prasina. Next base: position 65,890 of record VYXD01001825.1, on the reverse strand, counting down.
AATGGCTCTGCAGGTGAGCCTGACTTAGAGATGGCACTTGCTGGGAACAGCTGGCACCCCGTGGTTCATGTGAACTATGGCAGCCCAAGAAGGTTAATTAATATTTATTAAGGACAATGGCTTGCGTTTGTGTCAGACTTTCTGCCAGCTCACAGTTGTCTGGCATGTTAAGGCTGTAAATACTTCTGCAGGAGTTTAGTTACTTCCTCAGCAGTGCCTTTCAGCTGAAGCTGAGATCTTCTGTCAGAGATAGAGTGTTCAAGGGTTGAAGTCTGCTACCAAACAAAAAAATCTTGAATGAAAGATATTCCACAGAACAAAAGTAAATAAAAAGGCTTGGTCATCAGCGCATTTTGCAATATAATGATGTTTTTCCAGAACTCAGCAGCTGGGTCTAACTGGTAGGGAGCCCTGCAGTAAACTGGTGATGAATGGGATCTTAGGGAAGGGAATTTGTTGTTTTATCATTTCAGGAGTTAAGGGATTCTGAGGCTGCCACAAGCTGAGGATCGATAACCAGTGAATCCTTTCTGCCCAGTCCTGTTCACTGTATTGGCTACCTGGAAGTGCAGGAAAACATGGGAACTGCTTTTCTGGTGGCAGGGGACTGCAGAGCACAGCTGCTGGTAGCATGGGGCCAGGCTGCCGCCAAAGGGCTTCCAGAGAGCAGGTGACAAAAATCCCTACAGCATCACTATGGCTTTCTGACCTTGACAGTTTTGGAGTGAAAATGTGTGTGTCCAGCTCTGGAATCTGCAGTGCACTTTGCCCTGCAAGCAGCGATGTGCTGGTGGTTTCTCACCTGCCATGCTGTGAGCTCCCTGCACCCCCACGAGGCTGGAAAATGTTGCCATTAAATTCACTTGGCTGACTCCTATGCCTGGAGGCAGGAATGCAGCTAGGTCAGGAGACTGAAACCCATTAAGAAAAATTCTTAAACCAATATTTTAGCACCTCCTTGTCAGAGCATCACAGTTTGCCTTAAAAATGCAGAAGATACACAAGAATAGTTGATAATGGGGGTTGTGCCCACAAACCCTAATGCTCTTAGTGCTGAGGAGTTCCTGAAGTTTTGCCTAGTGGAGATCTTCGTCTCCAAGAGTTGTGATTGTCTCTTTCTCTAGGAAGAACTGCTGTTGTGCATCTGAGTCTAGATGGTCTTGGTTGTCACACTCAGAGTTGTTCATTGCTTGAGTTTTATGCCAGGGAAGGTTTCACATCTCACTAAGGGGAAGAATGAGTGCCTGCTCCTTTCCTGGGGCTGTTGGCTTGGTTTGCTGCTTTTAAAGACTGTGTCAAACATTTGGCTGTTCCTGGCCAAATGTCATTGAGTCATAGAATGGTTTGGGTTGGAAGGGATCTTAAAGCCCATCTCATTCCACACTCCTGCCATGGGCAGGGACACCTTCCATTAGACCAGGGTGCTCCAAGCTGTGTCCAGCCTGGCCTTGGACACTTCAGGGATCCAGGGGCAGCCACAGCTGCTCTGGGCACCCTGTGCCAGGGCCTCACCATCCTCATGGCAAAACATTCCTTATGTCCAGGCTGACCCCACGCTCTGTCAGTTTAAAACCCGTGCAGGTAAAAATGATGCTCCTTGTCAGGAGGTTCAACCTAATACAAGGTAATGGGAGAAGGAGCAGCTGCAAAGGGGCTTTGTCCTGTCTGAGGGGAGCCTTTAATGAGATGTGAGGGCTGGATCTGGGACTTTCCTGTGGGCACAGCCGTGGCTGGAGCAGCTGCCTGTGCTGCAGGATGGGCACCGTGTGTCAGCCCAGAGAGCTGCTGAGAGGTGCCCATGCCTTGTTTCCCCTGTAGGTTTTAACCAGGCAGATTAAGAAGTGAGCTCTTAGGAAAGCACTCAAGAAGATTCTTTTGACAGAACAAACCCTGTTTGTTCCTGGCAAAAGTGGTTTACAGCAAAGAGAAATTTTGATGTTGAGTGTTTTCTGTTAAAAATACTCTTAACTGCTACATAGTGACAGTGTGTTTGCTTTAATTACCCCTAGAGTATGTTTTAATTGTAGTTTTCTCTTTAAACCACTCATTAAAGTGCTGGAAGTGTATTTACTGACTTTGTGCATGTTCCATGCAAATGTCACATGTATTTTGAAGGAAAGGATGACAATAGCATGAATGCATTTACCCATTTCGCTTTCTCTTTCATAGACAATTTCTGTAGGTTGTGCTTACCAGCTATTAATGAGAATGACAGCAGCTGTTGGGTGTTAATTTATTTTATTTTAAGTACTCAGTCAGTGCTCAGTAATTGTTGGTGATGAAACTGGTGGCACTTGAGAGGACAGGAGGAGTCTGACCTGGACCTGGCACAGGCTGGCATATACCTGTTGTCCTCTCCCATTCAGTGATGCTTTTTGTTGTGCCTCCACTTCTTTTCCTCCAGAAGAACGCCTTTAATTTGAAGGTGGGGGTTTTGTGCTGAGAAGGAAAAGGCAGTTGCTGTTCTCAGTGCTGGAAGATCAAAGGTTTTACTGGAGAGAGATGCTTTGCTTGTTGTAAATGAAAGGAATGTAACACAGGTGTCTGAATTGCTCATGTAACCCATTGAGAAGTGGCAGGATTTGATTCCCAGTGCTGTGCAGTCTTTTCATGGGAAAATAGCAACAAGCCTCAGTTCAGGATGGCAGCTTTGCCTTAGTGAATAATTTGGCAAAACTGTGTCAGGTGAGGCACGAGATGTGTTGATATTCTGCTAACCTAGATTTGGGAGACCCTGATAGTAAGCAGTCAGGGTATTAATAAATGGTGAAATGAGAGGGGAAATATGCAATGGAACTGACTTCCTGCTGGCCTAAAGAGAGGAGCTTTTAGCTTCTGCTGTGCTCTGGGATGCAGCTCTGCAGAGCAGCAGGATGCAGTGCTGAACTTCCCATGGCTGAGGCCCCTGTCCCGTGGCATTCCATGCCCAGGCAGCAGCCCAAGCCATTCTCCATTTCCGTGTGTTGGCTCCTGCCTGTGCCCAGCTCTGCCTTGTCTGTGGGAAGGGCTGTTCCCAGGGGTAGTTCCTTCCCATTTACATTTTGCTGACAAGTCCACATAAAGAAAATGAAAGGGTCAGGGACTGTTCTCTTTTTTTCTACCAGGATTGCAAACCTCAAAACTCTTTGAAATTCATTTCCCAGACTTTGATGTGAAGATCCCTTCCCAGTGTTAGTTCATTACAGCAAGACCCCAGTCCTGTGGTCAGGGCCTGTTAATAGTGCTGCAAGATAAATACAAAGTAATAAAAAAGCACTCTTTTTTTCAAGTATAAAAAGTGTAGCAATAAAAAGGCAGCAGGAGTTCTTGTGCTGTGGAAATAAAGGGTTTCTGTGGCCTTTGGGGGAGCAGAACTTTTTGAGCTGGGTGGTGGAAGGAGACCAGAGCTCTCCACAGAAGTTTCACCTCCTGACTGTGATCCATGTGCTGGAGCCAAGCTCTGCAGAGGCTTGAGTTTGTCCTGGCTGGAAACATTGGGGTTTTACTCATCTGGAATCACAGAGAAAAGGAAAACCACAAAACCCTCAGCTTCCTGCCCTGCAGGTAACATGATTGCAGCACCTCATTTCTCTACTTTCACTTTCTGCAATGTTTGCTTGCATTAGGAATGGCTGTATTAAGGTCTTTGTTTAAAATATTAGTTGTCTTAGATCTGTTCTCTCTTCACTGACAGGATGCAAGGTCTTTGTCTAGAGTTGCATCAGCTGATGTTCCAAAGCCAGTCTGTTGTTCATTGCTGTGGAAGTGTCTTGCTGCAGATCCCTTGGCTGTTGAAGTCAGAGTTGTTGTGTCCATCTGTGCAGTTCTTCCTTCAGGAAGAAGCTGAATTGTCACGCTTTGGTATTATCTTAGCTCACAAGAAAGTGAAGATTTCTGCCACATAAGTAAATCTCCACAACGCTGTTGAGAGCAGCCAGCTGTTGGAGGCAGCTCCAGCAATCTGCCAAGCCCTGTGCCCTGCTTGACTCCAGCCTTCAGTGGAGCCGTGCAAGGGGTTTGGTACCTGCTGCCTTCACTCCTTCCAGCACAGCAGCAGCTCATTCCTGGTGTTCTGTGAGTTTTGTCACTTGAATGACAATGTTGGGCACGAGTGCCATCACCCTGTGTCTTTCTGAAGAGGGTTTGATGCTGCCAAGCTATTAAAGCTGAAAATTCTGTTGGAAACACCAGTCATTAGACAAAACCTGACATGTCTCAGCAGTGGGAATCAGGGGTTCCTTCCTGTGCTTGTCCTGCTACAGGGTATTGCTAATTTGTACTGAGTGCTTCACAAGACAGTACAAAGCTGGAATTTTTATGAGTGCAGAAGATTTTATCTTTTTGTAAGAAAAACATCAGCCCGAAAGCTGATGTTCACAGAGCCATGGTCTGATGTTTAACAAAACCTCTGAATGTTCATTAAGTTACTTTGGGGTCTGGTGCTCACAGGGCAATGAGAGGATGAGATCCAACTGTAGAAGTGAGACCCAGCTACAGTCATTAAATACAGAAATCCCGTGGCTGACTGAGGAGGGCCTTGAGCTGGAAGTGGTTGGAGAATGAAAGAATATCCGAAGGAAGGATGTTGTGGCTTTGGTTATCATTCTTTTCATTGACATCTCAGTGCTGTGATGGGGGGCAGGCTGATGTGCTAGATGGACCACGGCAGCTGTTCTTATGTTTTTGTCTTTGGATCTAGCCCTTACCTCTGGGATTAGAACATCTTTTTCTGAAATCCAGATTGGAGAAGTACAAAAATAGATCAGATAGATCTATCTACAGATACCACTTCTAAAGCTTAGCACAAAATTGCCTTGGATTTAGTGTCTAGAAGTTCTCCAATTGAGTGCTTTCAAAGACAACTAAAAGCTTTATATGCCCTGTAGACTTGTGATTTAATTTCTTGCTTAAGCAACTCTACACACCTCCATTATAATTCAGCAGAACTAAGCCCAAATGCCCATTGGGACCAAGTATTCCAAGGTGTTAAGATCCAGATCAAAATTGTGTAACAATGTAGAAAGAACCTCGCAGCTGAGACCAGGTTTTCAGGAGGGCTCAGTTCCACTGTGAAGACACTGACCAGATGTTTGGGAGAACAGCACATGTGGGCACTCACAAGGAAAAGACCAGTTCAGATGAAATGGATCCAAACTTGAGAAATTGGCTTGGTGTATTTTTAGTTATGCATAGATGTCAGGCTGCTAGTATTTGGAAAAAAACTATATATTGCAAAGTTTTGGATCCAGAAATGAAGACCTGCTGTGCTTGCATTGCACAAAGGATTATCTCTGCTGAAAATAGTGGTCAAGGGGAAAAGCAGCCCAGTGCTGGGGTCGGAGCATTATCCCTCCCCAGGAGAGTCTGAAGCCTGTTGAAAGCCCATTCCAATATGAGTCTCCTCACTACAGTACAGGTTGTTTCCAACATTTTATTTGTGCATTTTAGTGCAGCTTGAACATTTTCACGCACACACACACTTTCTCAGCTTATTCTTTCTAGTTATTTAACCAGTTGGTGACAGGCAACATGTAACTATTCTTATTCCTCTGCCTCTGGAGGAGTTCTTATTCTATGATTCTGTGACTGGAGGATTCAGTCTGGTGGCTGGGTCTGAGGTGTTTATTGGGGCCAGTGGGATGCAGGCTGTCATTGGTGTTGCATCTTTGCTGGCCTAAGGTATCTAGAGGGATGATGGAGACATGCTTGTTGCTTTATTCAAAGAACTAAATCCTTTCCACTGACGTTAAGCAAAGGCCTCAAGGGCAGATTATTTTCCCTTGCTTTTTAGTCTGAGTACAAGCTCCTAAAATTAAAAAATAATAAAATCAGCCAGCCCCCTCCCCAGTCCTCCTTACTGTGGTATATTTTATAATTGTTGCTGAACTGTTCAGATTGAAAAAGTACCTGGCATGTCCCTTTGCATAATTTGTTATTGTTGTTCATCAGCTCCAGGTGCTGCCCAATAAATTTCCCAGGGCAGTGTCACTGTTTCTGACACCTGCTCTGTGGCAGGCTCAGCTCTGCAGGGTTATGCCATGGCTGCCTCAGGCACAGGTTGCAGGAATATTTTGGGTGAAGGAAAGTGCTGCTGTGAGAGCAGACAGAGACTCCTGGTCTGGCAGCACCTCCTGTGTGGACAGTTGAACCCTCCAGGTTCTCTGCAGCAGTGTTTCACCAGGCTTGGCCCTGGACTGTGACTGTGAGCTGTGTGTTAAATGCTGCTCTCCAGCTAGAAATCGCCTGAACCCCAGTTTGGGCTGGAAGCTGCTGTCTGACCTGAGTGCTGCACTCCTCTGAGCAGAGAGCTTTAACCCTGTTTATACAAATGGTGTTTCCATGCAGGGTAGCATCAGGATTAATATTAAAGGTTACTGGGTTTTGGAGTGTCCAGAGACTTCATCCTCAGGTTTTGCTTCTGGGAGTTTCTAGTCTAAGGGAACTAATCTTAATCCGATTGCAATTTCTTGCTCTCTAAGCTTAACCTACTTTACCAGGTGTTGTGGTGGAGGTATTTATAGATGCTGGAAGTGCTGCTGGATGTTGCCTGTATCCTGCATTGCCAGTCACAGAGGTGGGTGTCTGCTGCTGCAGCTGTGAGCTGCCTCCCAGCCCCAAATCATGCAGATGTCTCATTAAAATATTGTCTAGTATGATTGTTTTGCCATGGTGTGTGTTCATGAAGGCAGTGGCCAGTAATCCTTCCAGAGTCCTGGCTGCTCTAGGCTTGGATGTTTGTACTCCCTAGCTGGAAGCACACTTGGGGCTGTGGGTGAATTATGGCTAAATCCTCCTTCTAATGAGGTGACTCCTAAAAATGAGCATACTAGCTTACTCCTGCAGTGCAAAATCATCATTTCAGATTATACAAAATTGAAGGTTTCATTGAAGGACTAAAAACGTCAGTAACAGACAGATGCACTGAAAATATTTGTACCTTTTAAAGTGAATTTCCATACTTGCAGCTCTTAAAACTAGTAAGTCAAACCCCAGGCCTCTTCTTTCATCCAGACTCCTCAAATAGAACTGCATGATACACTAAAGTTCTGCAGGTTTTGTTTCAAAATTTGTCTAGATTTTCTTGCAAAATATTTTATCTTGATTGTAAGACTGGAAACTTGCTTTAGTCTCAAATTAGTTGTGCTGGTGTTGGAGTAGATCCATGAGCAAGACTGGAAAGGAAGGAAGTAGAAGTGGAGGATGGTAGGTTGGAAGGGTCTGTGGGTAGGCAGAGCTGTGCTAGCAGCAGTAGGAATAACCAGTTGGAAATCCTGGGAGCATTGAGGATGTCAGCAACTGTGGGGCTGCAGCTCTAAACGCAGGTAAATGTTCTTTGCTGTCTCTACATCAAAGCAGGCATTTTGTTAGCAGACAAGATACAGCAGTTTGGTTATTTAAAGCTGTTGGAAGAGCAGAGATCTGTGTCGTTTTTGGTTTTTTTTCTTCCTGTCTCACGTTAGAGTTTGCACTAGCTTTGCTTGGAATTACCTTGGAAGAAATCAGAACTGATAGTTTCCTATTAAGAAAATGACTTCAAGCATTCAGCTCTGTTTCCAAATGGAAGTAAATAATCCATTCTTCCCCATTTCCTCTGTCTTATTGTTGATGTGTTTTAATATTACAAGGGAGAGGTAGAAAGATTTCACAGTTCATTACGGATCCATTGACTTTTCTTCCTGCTGTTTGCTGTCACAGTTTGTGTTTCTGTGGTTGTATCTCTTTTTTTCCTGTTTGCAGTAAGGAAAGAGAGTGCAAATTTGATTTCTGGTGTATCATCACTCCACAAACAGATTGACTTCAGCTTCTGACCAGAAAGAATATATTTACCTGTGCACTGTGACTCACTTGAACGCTGCGACCTGTGCTCAGGCTGTGGCAGCAAGAGGTTGATCCTGCAGAGTTGAACCAAGTGGAAAACATTTTGACAGGGATCAGTTTGTACCCTTGCAAGACAGAAACATTGGAAAAATCCATTAAACTCCTGCTGTTTTGAAAAATCTTACTGCTTGAAAAGGGAGCATTTTGTTCTGTGTAACCTGAACATGGTGAGCAGTGCTCTTCAAGTGTGGCGTGCAGGAATGGTGGTGAGGAAATTCTAGGAAGAAGTTCGAATTGCTTTCCCCAACAGGAGGTGACTCAGAGGCTTGAAGAAATGGCCAAGGGTATCCTGTACCAGCCACGGGGTGACTGGAGAGTGACAGTCCCTCTGGGCTGGGCACTGCTGAGGCACCTTGAATCCCTCATGACAAACTTGGAGGGGCTGGAGCATACCCAGGGAAAGAAACAGAGCTGGGGAAGGTTCTGGAGCACCAGGAGCAGCTGAGGGAGCTGGGACAGGGGCTCAGCCTGGAGAAAAGGGGGCTCAGGGAGGACCCTCTGGCTCTGTACAACTCCCTGAACAGGAGGAGAGGGTCAGGCTCTGCTCCCAGGGAACAGGGACAGGAAGAGTGGGAGTGGCCTCAAGCTGTGCCACAGAGGTTTAGATTGGATATTGGTGAAATTTCTTCAGCTGTCAAGCACTGGAAGGGGCTGCCCAGGGATGTGGTGGATTCCCATTCCTGGAAGCGTAAAAACGTGTGGATGTGGTGCTTGAGGCCATGGTTTGATGGTGAACAAGGTGGTGGTGCTGGGGTGATGGTTGGACTTGGCAATCTTAGAGGTCTTTCCAGTCTTAATGATTTTATGATTCTGCAAATCATAGATGTCCTAGGTGAGGTAAAAATAGTAGTACACAATCTAACGCTGGAGGAATACTTTTGGCCTGCATGTGACCTGCTAGACAGCTGTTTCTTGTTGTTTGAAAGCTGGTTGGCTGTGGTGGTAGTAAAGGGGCCTCAAAGTGATGAGAACTTAACTGCAGAGCCAAGTGCTTGGATTAAATCTGGTGACGGATAGCAGCACATAAATAATTCTGTCCTTGGCCTAGCACCCATTCTTCAGTGCAGCAAGGAACAAGGGCTGCTGTGAGCCTGAATTTTTCTGGGGCTGTTGTGTAGGTGCTTTTCCCAGTGTCGGTTTCGGCTGTGATCTATGGAATTCCAAGGACTGTGCATTTGGGGACACAGGGCATCACTCCTGGACCTCAGTTCAGTGCACAGGCCTGGTGGTAGAATATTGACATCCTTTTAAAATTGTTTTGAGGACACCACCACCACCACTTTATGGAGGTGTGGAGTCACAAGTCCTGGTTAGGATGAAACTCAAGGTTTGGAGTCCACAGCTGAAGCTATGGGAGGCTGCTGGGGAACATGGTTTGCTTTGGCTCTCCTCAGACTTTGCTTCGTTTGAATCTGTTGTTTCACTTACAGTACATTTCCATGTGATCTGTGCTGGATGGAAATTCCTGGCATTTCTCAGGATGTTCGTTTTTCCCGGTCACATTGCTCGCTCATCAGCTGAGCAGAAACAAACCATCCTGTTTGCTTCCCAGGGGCAGCCTCAGCTTCTGTATTTGTTGGATTTGTAGAAAATGCAGCTTCAGATGGTGGATTGACATAATTGAAACTATCCTTAGAAACCTATTGAGGAAGAAATCAATAGACCAATATCTAACTGTGTTACAAAGTGTTCTGTGCCTGAGTAAAAACAGGAAGAGATTCGGTGTATAAAATGTACAAACAGTAAGAATAGGAGCAGGCTGTGAGGAGATTTTCTCATGAGGGTTTGTAGTTAATTTTGTCAACTTTAGTCTTGGCCCACTTCAAGTCCCATGTTCTCCTGAGCTGTGTAAACATTGCAGTGAGAAAGGGAAAACCTTACAACGTAATGTAACCGCCCTTGACAGAGGGCTGAGGTTTCAGGCGTGTGAATGAAACAAGACTGGAAGGATAACAGAAGAAATCCCTGGATCCCATCTGAGGGTACATTTGTGCTGCTGTGCTGGCCCTGGTGAGCGAGGGGCTGTGTGGCAATTCTCCACAGGTTCCTGCCCAGCACCACCCCCTGTGCCTGTGCAGACCTGGGGGGAGCTGATGAACGGGGAAGGTTTCAGGGATCAGCATCGCATCCTCCAGACCCCTTGCAGTTGTGAATTCGTGGTTTTGCTCTGTGTGAGGGGGGAGATGCCCTCAGGGAAGCAGTCAGAAGAGGTGTGGGAGGTTGGTCAGGCGAGGGGGTGGTGTTGTGAAGGCTTTCTGGTCCCTTGGTGCTGCAGACCTGCCCTCAGCTGTGTGCTTTGCTCAAGGAACAAACACGAGGTACAAAGTGCTCTGGGTCTGTGCTGGCTGAATGTCCTCAGTGTCAGCCTGAAATTGGTTGTTACGGTGTGAGTGGTGAGGTACAGGCTGCCCGGAGAAGCTGTGGTTGTCTCACCATTCAAAGTTAGGTTGGACAGGGCTCTGATCAACCTGACCTAGTGGAAGGTGTCCCTGCCCATGGCAGGGGTTGGGATGAGTTAATCTTGAAGGACCTTTCCAACCCAAAGACATCACCCAGGCAGTGGGAGCCTGGGAAGGTGGAGGGAGAAGATGCCTCATTTCAGGTGTTTTGGTGTGATGGAGTGCAGGTTTCCTGTGGACAGATGGGAACAAGACAGGGTCCAGGGTCTTCTGTACCCCAGTGGGAGGGCTGAGGAGGGAAAACTGCCCTTGTAGTCCCAATCCTGCTGTTGCTTGAGGAGGTCATCTCAACTGCAGTGGAAAATACAGAACCAGTGGCTGACACAGTGACCAGGGCCCCTCCCACACTACTATTCATTTATTTTGTGCTTTCCACTGCTTCTTCAATTGGCTGCAGAGCTTTCCTGGTCACCCCTCAGATACTCTCTGCTTGGCAACTCACTTGGCAGAAGGAGGGCACAGATACTCATCCTCCCTCAGACCTGGTTATCTCCATTTGCTGCTAGCCTGAGGATGGTCAGGAACCCCAGCAGCCATCCTGTGCTTGGAGTGTCACATAACAAACATGCCAAGGTGCCCTGTCCCTCTTCAGTGCCATCCCCCCAGGTCTGGTGGTGTGCCCAGGTGGCCTCTGTGCCCCGTGGGTGTACATGGAGGATGCTCAGCCTGGGGTTGGAGGTGCTGTGGTTGCTGGAGCCCTGGCAGGAGACCCAGGTGCTCCAGCTGTCACAGGAGTGCTGTGGATGCCTTCCTTTGGCAACTGCCTTGGAATGAGCTGGGGAAGACCTTGGTGTGAGAGCTGACTCTGTGTCACCATCCCCCTGTCCTAACACAGGCTGTGCTTTGCTAATGTTGTAAAATGTGAAATCCTTTTCTTACAATATGTCACTTTTTTTTCTGTTTATTTCCAGATGCTCTCAATATTTGGTGCTGACAAAAAGTTTACTTTATGTTCGTTGTCTCCCAGGTAAACGCAAAGCGTTGAAGTTAAATTTTGCAAATCCACCTTTCAAGTCCACAGCAAGATTTACTCTAAATACTTCTGGAGTTCCTTTCCAAAATCCACACATGTGAGTATAAAGCCAATGGCACAACTAGTGGAACAACTTTGAAATTAATTAGCCAACACCCAGTGTTAGTTAAATGCAATTTGATTAGTCCAGTTATTTGTAGGTTGTTTAAATCTCTCAGTTTGAGTCACTGTAAAGTATTTTTTTCCAGAATTAAAGAAGAGGTTAAATTGGGATCTTCTTGGTTTACACTGGAGCTAATGCCTTCCAGAACTGACTGAATTGAGTATTGTAGCTGATAATGCTAGATACACTTATAATTAATACCTAGACTGAGTCACTGTTATTTTCCTATCTCTTTAATCAGTTTATTACTTTTTGTTAGAATTTCTTTTTTTCTGTGTTATTTCTGAAAGCCATAACTTTGATAGAATGTTTTCAGCACTAAATCAGGTCGAGGAATATCATTTTAGCAACAGGGAGATATTAGGGGAGTTAATGCAGAGATGAGGTCTCAGTGAGTTTTCTAACCAGTTTAGCCCCAGGATATCCCTGCCCAAAGTCAGAGAGCAAGTGTGGCACAGAGCTGTTCCTGACTCTAGTAAATGCCAGGGTACATCAGCACCAAAAAGATCAGCTTTGTATCCTCAGATCCACCAATCTACCTGGACAGTGCTGCTCTGCAGCCGGTCCCTGTGGCAGATGCAGCAAGCTTGCAAAAGATGTCCCACATTTTTCTTCTCTAAGGTCTCAGGAGTTTTCTCAGTGTCAAGTCTCAGAAGCTGCACCTGCAGCCTCCCTGTGCCTGGGCTCTCTGGAGTGTCCCTGTCACAGACTGCTCCTGCCTGGCTCTGCATGTCACTGCCTCTCTCCTGGAGCTCAGGGCCTTCTGCTTCCACAGGGCTTACTGCTGGGCTTTGTCCCTGGGAGTTTCTTTGTGCTGGGGATTTTCAAGCAAGCTTTTATCAAGTTAGGAACGTGTTTCTGATGAGTTATTGATGGTAATTACAATATGGAGAAGTTTTATAGAGTACTTTAGATGATTCTTTAAATCTTGAGGGACCTGTCCAGCAAGTCCTCCTCTTTCCTTCTCTCTCCTTTCTGAAATAGCATATTATTGCTGGTTATAGAGCTCACATTTAGATACTCACTTTTTGTGTCTCATCACATCATCAAACTCCTGTAAAGATTTTCTGCAGAGCCCCTTCTGGGGCTCTTCCCACTCTCTGACCTTCTTAGTCCTTTAAAAAAAGGACTTAGTCTCAGCTAGTGAGTCCCCACCATCAGCCATCTATAGGGATTTGACTTTTCTGTGTTTATTTGTGCTGATTTCTGTCTCAGATTCACTGGAAGTCACAGTGGCTCCTGTCTAGCACAGAAGAGCTTTTGTTGTTAGTTTGTGACATCTTAAGTTTCATGTTTGTGCAAGTGATTGTCAACACTGTCCAAGACAGGTGCTGCTCTTTCTCTGTGGGAGTTGCAGTTGTTGGCAGGGATTGGATCCTGGGCTGGTTAATGGTGTTACAAGGTCTGAGGGCTTGCAGGTGTTTTGGGTTGGATATGATAGCTGTTCAAGTGCTAGAATTGATGGTGATGTGTCTGTGCTAAAGCTTTCTTGGGAGGCTTCAAGCTGTCGTGGCCATTTCTGTTTGAAAGAGATGGATGCTGTTAGCTTGGTTGCTTTCTCTGTGGTGAGCTGGCTGAGCTTGGATGCAGCAAATTGTCCTCGTGTCCTTTATGTGTCTGTAGCAGAGGCTGTTCCTCAAAAGCAGTGTTGACATCTTCTGATTGCATGCTTCTGTCAAGTGTTTGTCTCACAGCTGATGGATCTCCATCTCCTGCCTTCTTCCCTGAGATGCTGGAATGACTTTTTCCTCAGTAGGCTAGAAACCTTTTCTAGACTCTGGACATTTCAGACCTCCTTGCCCAGATGTGTTCCTGATGCAGAGTGTGTTTCTGTTTCACCAAGCCACTTCTCAGCCTGGTGGACCTGAACAGCCTGGGTGTCCTCCCAAAATGTGCACTGGCTCCACACTGCTGGGGATTGTCCTCAATCAAATCAGTCAAATCAGACAGGCCCTCTGGTCCAGATGGGTGGATCTGAAGATACAGAGAGGTTCATTTTTCCCGTGAAATTTGGGGTTCTGTGGTTTGGATCCACCTGTCCGGGGTGTCCTGTTGCTTCTGCCTGACATGGTGTGTCGAGCAGCAGAAAGTGAGGTAGGAGTTTGGAGGGAAGGTCCATTCTGGTTTTGTGACCGCATGTGGTGAAGGAAGTGTGTCTTGTTTGGTTCAGCTGGAGCTGCTGCCCCCAAATCTTCTCTAGAAGTGCAAGGAGATTTTCCTCTAGGCATGATATGTTTCCTGCCTGTCTGTAGGGCATCCAGTCACTGAGGCTGTGTGATTACCATACTCTGCAGGCTGGGGAGCAGTCGAGCCTGTGGACACCTGCCAGGTTAGCCCATGTCTCTTGTGAGTTCAGGCTGACTTTGTCACTTAGACCAGATTAACAGCTGCTAACTTTGTTTTCCCTGCAGCAGACGTTGCAGAGGCTGGAGGACACAAGCCATGGTTAGGGTGAGCTCTTCAAATTCTAACCCATTATACCAACTGGAAAGCATCCCACCTTTTACCTCATCTCTGCTGTGTCCAAGTAGGATTTAGGTCACAAACAAAATTAGATTACTCTGTTATCTCTGTGGAAGCTTTAGAGAGCTGCTTGCAGCTGGTTGCCTTTGCTAAAGGGAGATTCAGATCACACTACCAAGAGTGATGTGGTGAGGTGTGACTGTGGTTGTGCATGGTGAGATTTCTGGCTGGGCTGTGCTGCCCATTGCTCTTGAAACCAAGATAGAAACCATTTGGCTGTAGATGAGATTTTTGGTTTTCTGGAAAGCTTTGTATCCTTGTGCAGTGATACCTGGATGTAGAGTTAGAGGATTTAGATCGACCTGCTAGGAAATGGGCAAGCACAGAGAATGTTGTTTGGCATCTGGTTGACAGCATGCTGCTTCTTGAGTGTTCTGTCTGCTGGCTGGGAAGTCTCTTGACTCTCACAATTGCCACCTCTTGAGAACCTGATTACCAGAGCGTTGCATTTCACCTGGAAAGGTGACAAAATGAACTAATCTCTCTTAGTATACACACTTGATGTTTGAAGTGTCTGGTGGCCAGTTGAACTCCACAATCTCCCTATAGCTTGTGAGTGTCTTCATGGATTTATTGGCACTTAAGCTTTCCAGAGCTGCTCTGAGTGGAGCTCCTCCTTCTGGGAGAGTCACACACTTTTCAGAGAGCTGCCCTGAGAGTGTGTTGGATGTTCTGCTGAACTGGCAGGGCTGGATTCTTCAAAAGCCAGTGGAGGTCCAGTTGCACATCAGACTTTGCTGCTTCCTTTTTTTCTATATAATTCAGGGACTGTTATTCCCGGAAAGGTTTTTTTTCGGGCCATTCCAAAGCCTTTTTGAGGTGTCTGTTGCTTTTTTAATCTCCTCTTGGGCTTTCCCATACCCTTCTGGCATGTGGGGTCAGGCTCTGTTGCTGCATAGCCTGCAGCTGGTGGAGTTCTTTAGGAAGTAACCTGAGAGACCTCCTACCATTTTTGAAAAAAAACAACCCTAAAACCTAAACCCCAAAGGGGAATATACTAAACTGGCATGTTCCCTACTACTGGTGTGAATTTTCCTGTAAATAGTTCTCTGTCTCTTCCTCCTTTCTGTAATTATCACTTCACATCTTTATTATTACTGATTTCTGTTGCCTTTCTGCTGTGTGGTACCTTCCTGTGGCAGGGAGTGCTGCCTGGAATCCTTGGAGGCATCAGAGTCAAAAGTACCAATAATTTGAACTTTTTTTGTGTGACTGAATCTGTCCTGTTTTCTGAAAGTTGCAGAATCTGGATGTAATCACTTGTGTTTTCAAGTCAGCACAACAAAAATGCAACCTCGAGGCTGTTTTCCATGGCATGTTGGGCAAAAAAAGGTGGGATGGGGTAGTGGCAGAGCTGTGTTACATGTAAAGGTATTTTTAATAGTGTTGTCCTCACTTTTCCAGGGACACTGAGGTGGTGTCTGGGGTAAGTCACTCAAGAGTAGTGGTTTTGAGTTGACTACCAGATTTTTTGTACTGAGTTGAATGGTGTGGAGGGGAGTGAAGCATTCTGGGTCAGTTGGGATGAGAAAGGTGGAGCAATGAGCTGGAAATGTTAATTTTCAAACTGAACTTGACTTCATCCAACATGAAATCTCCATCAGCGTGGCCTGCTGGGACATAAGAGTGTCTGGACAGAAGAGCAAAGCTGGGGATGTCTCCCTTGGGTAGGAGTTTCCCATGGACTTTCCTTCTCATGCCTGGCTTTTGGTGAGCTGTGTTGCCTCCCCTTCATCCAGTGCCACGGCTCCATGGGTGACCTGTGCTTGGCCAGGTCCTTTCCTGACACACACAAGGCACCATCCTTGACTCCATCCATGCCCGTGGCAAAAGCCCAGTGTTTGCAGCCTGTGCAGGACCAAGTTGCTGCTTTGGGGGTACCTGTCATGCTCCAGAGCCTGAAAGAGAGCTGGGAGTGATCATTTTCTTTGCTTAGTCATCTTGGTTCCAAAAGCACAGGTTTATAAACCTGAATACAAGGTCAGTGCTTTGGTAATACCTTGTGTAGTCTGCTGAGGAAGATGATTTAGGCAAGTCTGTCATCCTGGCTGTGCAGAGTTGGAATTTCCCCCATTCTACTTGCTGTGCATGAGATGAGGGATGATGTTGCCTTTTGAAAGCACTTCAGGGCTTCAAGCTATGGAAGATGCGGTGTGGTTTGAGAATTTTGGATTTATGCAATTCCTTTGGTTGTGTCCTGATGGTTCTGAGGTAGCCCTGGGTGTGGCAGGAGCAGAGCTGTCCCATCAGTGTGCAGTAGAGCCCAGGAACTCCTGAGCTGCAGCCCTCTTCACACAGCCAGGGGACCCGTCTGCTCCTGGCACAGCTGGTAACTCACACCAAGATGTAACTGCTGCAGTGCTTGTTTCAAAGCAGGGAAAGTAGGTCGAGGAGTTTCAGAGTCGGTATCAGCTCTTGCCTTCATGCTGTTGTGTTAGTAGGAGCAAAATTTTGTCCTCTTCTTTCCCTCTCTTTATTTTGAGGTGCTGCATCCACCTGCAAGGACCTGCTCTAGGAAAACTGGTGGTAAATCTTGGTGTGTGGAGACTTTCAAAGTCTTCAGGATGCCAAAATACCTCAGTCTTCTCTGGAGGGCTTGTGAGAAAGTAGCAGACCACTGCTACATTCATGTTGGACTTTTCCATAAGCAGCATCTGGATCTGTTGTATTCTCAGAGTATTTTAAGACTGGTGTGTTTGTCCCTTTACCATTTTATCTGGAAAATTCTGTAAGCTGTTCTAAAACTCGCATTTCATACTTTGTAGAGAAGGTGAGATGTGATGCCATCTCTGAGCATTCAAGTGGTTTGATCAGTTTATTCACCAGTAACTTTTTATGGTTAAGATCCAGAATTCCATTTGACAGCCAAAAGCTGCTAAAATTTCTCCCTTTCTCCCTCCTGCCATGAGCAGTCCTTGGGATTTGAGCTTTTTGGTCAAAATGATCCCAAGCCGCTGAGCTCATCAGTTGGTAAGGCAGGCTCTGAAAACCCTTCAGATGGAACTGATTGCCATTAAATTTTTTCCAGAGAGCAGGAGATGCTTTTGCTCATCTTTCTAAACCACCTGAGAGCATGGGATGTCCTCTTGGCTTTCTGCAGTTCCATTCTTCTAGCCCCATGAATCTGCTTTCTGAGCCTTTTTTTGTTGTTGTTGTTTTTTTGTAATCCAAGGTCAGTGGGGCCACAGTTGTCCAATCCTCACATCCCGTATGTCTTGGGGACTGGTGTCCTGGCACATGGGTGGAATCCTCAGGCTGAGCCCAGTATTCCCATGTTCCCCCTCCACTTCTTTGGGCAAGTGTAATATCTGCAATATCTGCCCTGGCTTCCTGTGCAGAACATGCTGGTGTTTGGAGAGGAAGATGGGATGTGATGTGTAACATCTCTGAATACACGTGTATAAATATATTTGTGTGTACTCACAGGTTTGGTCTCTACCCATCTTTTGGATAAATATCTTGTTCAGAGTAGAACATGGCTTATGCATTGGGCTGAGCTTGGTGCCTGTGTGTCTCTGCTGTGTTGAGCAGCTGGGCTCTGACCCTGAGGGGCTGTCAGTGTCACTGTTAATCTCAGAGGATCAGGCATGGACCACCACAGTTTGTATCTGATTGGACTCCAACCCTTGGACTCCAGATGGAAAACCACATTCCTGCAGGAAACCCCTAAAAAACAGTTTTTGGGATCAACTCTGCTCATTGCTGCTCTGTGTACTTGGGATCCCACGTTTCATCAGAGCAGGACAGGCACAGCCTTTATCTCTTCAGACTTTAATCACCATCTCATAGTAAAATGTCTTCTGTTTTCCCCTGGCTATGGAAAAGTGAGTCAACTCTTCTGCTTTGTGGGGTCAAACTGAAGGAATTGGTCATTGCTTTTATCTTCTGTACACATCGAGGAATGGAGAGTAAAGAGAGAAGAGCCTTCAGATTCAGAGACTACATCAACGGGTCTTTGTTGACATCTTCTGTCCTCATTCTTTCACAAAAATGAGTGACCCAGCGTGTGCCATGGAGGATATTGGGTCTGAATGGACAGGATGCACCCAGGAAAATCACCTGTTCAACAGAGTGGTCATGGAAAGCATCTTCTGGTGGACAGGATGGATGTGGTGGAGGTGGGGGTTGGCCTGTGGGGCTGGTTTTGCTGTTCTGCTTGCTTGGGGAACAGGCTTCTGAAAGGGACTTAAATTCTCTGTGTTTGCTGTGTATTGGGTCTGTGAAAACTACAGACATCCTTGATACCTGGTGGATGTTCGTGCCTCATACCACAGAAACACCTTTCCATTCTGGGAAGCTTCAGTGAAGAGAGAGCAAATCATAAAATAATGGCATAAACTGAGTTGGAAAGGACCCACAAGCATCATTGAGTCTCCTGGCCCTGTACCTTGCAAAAATCCTACCCTGTGCATGGGAGTGTTGTCCAAATGTTCCTTGAGCTCTGGCAGCCTTGGGGCTGTGGCCATTCCCTGGGGAGCCTGTTCAGTGCCCCACTGCCCTCTGGGAGAAGAACTTTTTCCTGATATCCAACACAAATCTAAATGGCCAAGCCATTTCTCCAGTAGATTATGGCAACCCTGAACGCTCTTCTTTGTTGAGCCTGTTTAATTCCTTCCTTCCTCAGATAAGCTTGGAATAAATCCAGGTGAGCAAATGGTCCTTCATGCCTGACATAAGCAGTGCCTTTGCAGAGACAAGTGTGGATCAGTGAAGTGATTGTTTTTGATATCTCTTGCTCCAAGCAGTGTGAAGGTGGTTGTCCTCTCTGAGGAGCACAGAGGCTTTGCTGTAAGGCAGCTTGTGTTCTTTTCTCTCTGATATTCTATGTGCATGTTTCACACCAGTGAAAAAGGGGAAAGGTGGTTGTCTAGGGACATTGGTTTAGCTCCTTACAGCACCCTTAGTTTTCTGTGAGCATCCTTGCAGAGCTTACAGCAAAGCAGCTCTTGGCTCTGAGGGGTCAGTGAGAGCACCGTGCCCCAGCAGCCATCACGGAGGAGCCCAGCATGGAAAATCTCACCACACTACTGGAGCCTGGGAATCTTCACCTGGTCTGCACAAATCTTTTGTCTTAGAGAAGGGACTTTTTAAATAAAAGTCAAATTTGGTCTACTTGGTCTTGTTACAAGCTCTTTTGGTCACCACACTGAAGTAGCTGCATCTCTGAATAAGCAGTCTCTGTCTTGCAGTCGGGTGCTTTCTGTGTCTCCCATCTGTCCTTGTCTGCCACAGAAAGAAATACATGACCAGGTGCATTCTTGGCAGTGAATTTCAGGCTATTTCAGGCTGTGATACAGCCCAAAGTTTGTGGGATATTGTTTGGTTGTATTTCTTTTAAATCCCAAAAGAGAAGTTGGACTTTTCCAGACTTGGGTTGTAATCTTTTTGTCCTACAGAAGTTTAAATAAGAAAAATCACTTCTTTAGAGTATTTGAAACGAAACCATTTCTTACAGTTGAATTAGCAGTGCTCCTTATCTGCCCCTCTCAGGTGGTTCCCACAAGGAACTGAGCAGAGCCCCTGGTTCCTTTGCTGGCCCTGTGTCCATGGCTGCAGTGGTCAGTGGTGCAAGGATCCAGGGCTTGTTCTGCACACAGTGCTTAGCAGAAGCCCATCTCAGCCAGGCTCCTCCAGCTGCTCTGAGATAGCAGGTCCTCATGTTGAGAAAGATTTCTAGAGCTGGACAGCTTGAGGGACTCTGAGATCCGGAACACAAATTTTGTTCCCAGAGAAGTCTCATAGTGCAGAGTGGTGATTAATTAACTCTTGTCGCTTGTAGGGCTCTGGAGGGCATAAGGATGTAGTTGTTCAGTTCATTCAGACTTATTTGGAAGAGGGGATCTGATGAATGGCAGGACCACCAGTCCTAGATTGGTGGACTCAGGATGGAAGCTCGATTTTTAATTTTTTTAAGGGAAAAAAAGTTGTTAATAAGATCTGCCTTAGCACAAGAAAAGCAGAGCAGGGATGGTCAATGTGCCTCGAGGGAAGTAGCATGTCACTAACATACAGGTATTTGGCTAATAAGTTAATAATGCATGTTTCTAATCAAAGTAGTAATACAGTTGGAAATAAGAATTCTCATTGTAAGAAAACAAATTGCTTATGACTTAATATGTTAAAATGAGCTCAACTCAACGGGTGCTGGTTTGCCCCCAAGGAGGGGAGGTTGCTTTGGTGGAAATTGGAAGAAAATCTGGCTGTGCTTTGTGCCACTGAGTGCTCAGTGGGCAGTGTGACTAGCTGAGTATTGTGTTGTACGTTATTGTGTCATGTGATAACAGCACCATGTTTTCCTGTCATTTCCACAACTTTTCCTGGCTGAAGTGACACACAAGCAACCCTGGGTAGTAATCACATTGTCCCGTTCAGTTTCAAAAGGAGAGAAGCGGACCTCATCCAGAAACTTTCCAGCAGGCTACAGTAAGCTTTCCTGTCTGTTAGCCATTGTCAAATCTTCTCCATCCCTCAAAAATGGCATCTCTTACAGTAATGAAATTGTCTCAGAAATAGTGTCATTCCATCGGGTGATTGCTGTGTAATAATAATAATTTTGGAACCTATTTATGGTCTGTATTGAGGTTATTTTGTTGATTCTTATGGCTGTGCTCGTGTCTCTGCTGTTCTCTCTCAGGGAGCTGCCCATGACTCAGGAGAGGAAATAAAAAGAATCAGCATTCTCAGAAGGGTTGTTTAAATTAATTAGCTCAGAGTTTTCCAGTATTGTCCTGAAGTTCTTGAATCCAGTTTAAGCTTTGAAATCCCAGTAGCAGTGGTGGGTTCAGTGAGTGTGCTGCAGTCAAAATGAGTTTGAGAGCAATGTGCTCAGTTAAATTCAGCTCAGTCTTGACCACGATGGGTGGAGAGGTTTCCTCCGTGTAAGGGCAGGGTCAATTAAAATCTATCGTAACTCAGTATTTTACCAGGGCAGTTTAATACAAAATATTGACATTTTAAAAGCCTCAGCCAAGCCCCATTGAAGCCAGGGAGACTCTTAGCAGCCTTGGGGACGTGCTGGGCTGAGACATGTGGGCTGTGGAAGGGCTGTCCCATCTTCCACTTCTAGTTATTATCTTCATTTTAATGTTTTGGAGGAGCCTAAAAAGGGAGTATTTCAGCCTCTTGGTCACAAGGAAAGGGAGCAAATGTGCTTTGCTTTAGTCCGGGTAGGTCACAGGTGCAAAACTCTTTCCTTCCATTGCCACATTTTCTGTATCTCTTCTTCATGTCTAGGAATCTGTTCCTAAATATAATGAAGCCTCAGGGCAGCTTACATGGATCAGAGCAAACCCAAATTAGTTCTGCCCCTCTTGCAAGGATGCTGTTTGTTTATGGACAGCAAAAATTTCTTCTTTTGAGAATCCAGAAACTTTACGACAACACCAACATTTCCATCCCTCTAGGAAAAAAACCAGAACATTTCTTCTGGAGACACTTTCTAGTGAAATTCAAACTAGGGTTGATAAGGTATTAGCATTGGCCTGCAGGGTCTGAAAACGGTTTTAGAAATGACACAGACTTTGAGATAGAACAAAGCTCTCTAAAACCTCTCCAGGCTGTCTGAGAGTCTTGGTAGGAACGTGTCAGCCACAGTCCTAAACTGTTTGTACTCTGAAGTTCACAGTGTCATTTGAACCCTGCAGTTTGCCTGGAAGCTTTTTTGTTAGGATTTACATTTAGCTTTGGCTGATGGACCACAAATCAGTTCTTAAAATGTCAGCCTTTTTGCCAAACCTGTGGAGAAGTAGAATATATTCTCATTAACCCTAGTGAAAATAGGAGCTGTAATGAGAGACTTCTGAGCAGAATGCAGCACCAGGCAGGCTTGGGAAGCACAGCTGGTTCTCTTGGATCTTTTTGCTTCTGCAGATTTTATTCATGTCAGCTGTACCATCGAATATATCAACTTTTGGGCTTCTTTGAGTCCTGCAGAGCTCTCAGCAAAGTGAAACAGAGGAGATAGGCAGCTACCTACAGCATCTTTTTGGCTTTGCTTCATGTCTGTTGACTTTCAATTTTGCTTAAAAAAACCCACCACCTTTTCTCTGCTTCTTTCAAAAATCCTTCTTTGTCATGCCAAGGAGATACTTGTTTTTAAAAGTTGCGGCCTCCCTGCCGTTGGTTGTTAACAGCAGGGCTCAGGGAATTTTAACAGCCTATCTGGGAGCTTCCCAATGTTTCCGTGGGTCTCCACAGGAGATTTTGGGGTCCTCTGGCCATCACAGACTGGTCCATGCGTGTCCAGCTGTGCGGCTTGCGGCGAGCAGCCCCGGGGCCGTGCCGGGCCCGGCGGTGCCTGGCGCCAGCGCCCGCCCTCCTCCTGCCAAGCTGGACACAGCTCTGACAAAGGACAACTGTTTGGAGGAGTTGTTGTCTTGCTTGGTGCTCCTAATCCCCGGGATAACTGCTGTGACAAGCATAGTAACCATCTGCAGTGAGACGGGCACACTGGTGCCTTTCAAGTGTGAGGATGGCAGCCACCTCCTCAGCCCCTTTTTTCTTTGCTTTTCAAAAATTTTCAAAAGCAAGATGGGGAGTTGGAAGCTCAAGCCCTGGAGGAGTTGTCAGGAGCTGTAGTCACTCTAAGGTGCTTCCGGAAATGCTTCTTTTAACTGTTTAAAGAGTATCTAGCCCACTTTAGCTATTTATATGATTTTTTTTTAAATCGTATATGAAGCCCCACAAGTCTGTCTTACACCTCCTGGGCATTTGGAGAATATATGTCCAATTTTGCCCAACATTCCCAGCCTTAGAGGAGGTTGGATTGCACAGCTTAAAAACAAAATGGTGAGAGAAGGCACATGTCTGCTGACTTCTGTGCAAGCTCTGATGTGCACTAATCCCAGGGACTGGGCACTAGCTACTTTTTACCTTCACTAAACCCTGGGCTGTGTGGCTGTCCTGCCATTCTCTGAAGCAGCCTGCTGTAGTATTCAGAGCACCAGGATGTAGTGCAGGGTTTAGACTGCGTTTTTTGCATTTGGAGGCATGTTCACCTTGTGGATTTCTGTCCTTGTACAGTGGAAACATACAGATAAATGTCCTGCACTGGCGATTTAATTTTTGTCTTGCTCAGATTTACATCAGGGCATTCCCAATTTAGATCAATGCAGAGAGTCTCTGTTCTAGATTTGCATTTTTGAGCTATTTTCTTGGCATAGGAATCCCTTGGAATTTTGATTTACACTGAAAAATTCCTGGTACAAAGCACAGGGTTTTTTGACATTAAAAGCAATTATTGCCTTCCAGTTACGATTCTTGAGGTGGGCCACACTGCTTAAAGGAAAACTGCCCTGCTTGCATATGGCAAATGAGCAAAACCTCTATTCAAGTATCTGTCAAACTGGTAATTTGGTTATTTGACCATTTCCCTGGGTATTTGAGAAGAGCTAAGCAGGAGCCATGGTTGCGAGACAAGGCAGATGGCATCATAAATACATAATGGAAATGAAGCCAAGCTCCAGGATGGGAGGGTTTGGGGAGGATGGTAATGGTCTGTCTCAACCCAAAGCCCTGGGGAGCTGCAGAGCCCTCGGTGCAGCCCTGGGGAGGAGGGGATATTCCCCAGCTCCCACCTTCTTCCCGAGGCACCATCCTGCAGCTGCACAACAATGGCCCAGATCCGCTTTCACACCACAGCTGGGGACACACAGGCTGCTTGTGTGACAGGGGAATAATGAATTCCAGCTCGCTGTCTCTTCTGGGGTAGGGTCAGGAAAGCAAAGTTTCCTAGTCTGAAAAACAGAGGGAAGAGAGGAGAAGGGTGTAATTGCTTATTTGAATAAATTACCTCAATGTTTATTTTTTTAACTCCATGAGAACTTTGATATGAAATGTTATTTTCAAACAAGAGCCAAAAAAGGAGCTCAGTTAGTGAAAACTCAACATTTCACCTCTCTGCCCTTTTTCCACTTTGAGAGCTTTTTTGAAGAGGATTAAGCTCTCAAAGATCATGCTCTTTCGTGCCCACCAGCTGGCAGGAGGTGAAGCAGGAAATGCCCATTTGTCTGTGCTTCCTTGGCATGGTGCTTCACACCTCCCTTCCTCCTTCAAAACAAGAACTATTTTTATGGCACTGACAAAACAGGATGGTGGAGCAGTTAGACAGAAACCAGTTCAGGAGCTCCCAACAGAAGCTGTCTGTGAGACACTTGGCACATATGGAGGTCATGTTTCTTTTCACTTTTTTTTCCCCCCATTTCTTTTTTCCTCTGTTCTTTTCCTTTTTTGTCATTTTGCTGCCTTTTTTTTTTTTTNTTTTTTTTTTTTTTTTTTTTTTTCATTCCTCGCTTTTTAGTAAGTAATTTCCACAGAGAACCCCACTGAATGCCAGGTTTGTTATGCACAGAAGCTCTGAGATGGCATCCATCCCACCTGTGCTGTGTTGTGGCACTATCAGATGGTTTCCCAAATCATCCCTGAGTGCAGTGTAGGGGCCAGCAGATCGAAATCTT
The DNA here is from genome assembly GCA_013397195.1 of Hylia prasina. Lineage (NCBI taxonomy): Eukaryota > Metazoa > Chordata > Aves > Passeriformes > Sylviidae > Hylia > Hylia prasina. The sequence continues at coordinate 41,461 of VYXD01001825.1, read as the reverse complement.
GAGCTGGGCAGGTTAGAGAGCAGGAAACACCATGGCAGACACAGCCCAGCAGTGGGGAGAGGAGCTGCTCCCAAAGGCTTTCATCAAACAGGTCAAGGGTTCAGGACATGCAGCTGCTCCCAGTGTGGCAGCACTAACCCAAAGTGCAGCAGAAGAAGCCATTTGAACTGTAGCTGCTCCAGTCAATTGGCCTTTTGCCCTCTCAAAACCTGGGATCCCAATAAAACCCCCTCCTGGCTGGGTCCCCAGCTGGGTGGTGTTTGCAGCTGCTGGTGCCCAACATGGGATTTATCGGCGTGGAATCAGCTGTGACCTGTTTATTCCTCGGCTGATAAACTCACTAAGCTCCATGTGTTTGGTCAAATCCTCCATGTGTGTTCTGCTCCTTGGGCCAGACCCTGGACAGGCATGTGGGGGCTGGATCAAATATCCTCTGAGTTTGATAGATCTCTCCTGTGCACGGGGTGGTCACAAGTACTTGTGTGCTTTAAAATCCATGTGAGATCAGCGTGCCCTGCAGTGGGAACTGTCTGCATTGCTCTTAATGCATCTTGAAAGTGGAAAATGTGGGCTTTTGGCTTACTTTATGACTCAAGAAGTGTGAATCAGCTAACTAACTAATGAAAAACTGAAATTTTGCATGGTATTTTAAGATGAAAAGTGTTGCAAATACTTGTGCATTTCCTGCTAATTCAATGGTAGCATTGCTGCATGTGAATGAGCCGTTGGGGGCACCTTTGAACTCTCTGGTCACAAATTTTGGACATTCATCTACTCCTTACCTGGGCAAATCCTGGTGGCTTCAGTAGGGGCAGGGTTTGCCTGAGAAAGTTAATTTAGGTGCTTGGTGAAGGCACACCTGAACAGGCAGATTTTGTTTTCATATGTCACAAAGAATTTGTCTTGGTTTTTGTAAATGATTGGCTCTTTATTTGGTTTTGGATAAATTAAATGCTTATCTAAATGTATTGGATTTTGGGGGTTTGGGGTTGTTTTCTTTTTTAATTGCAGTTTTCCATTAAGGGCAGACTTTTCCTAAAGTCTCACTGGTTCACCCAGAAGAGCTTTGCCTGTATGGTAGAATCCCAGCTGGAAGGGAGGCAGGTGCTGGGATGTGGTGGTGTAGAGCAGCAGGAGCTTTGGGGAGATGGGGCTGGGAGTGCTCTTCAGGCCCTTGGTGCTGCATGTTACCAGATCCTGCTCACAGCCTGATGTATTTTGTGCAAAGTAGAAGGAACTGTGTAAATGAGCACTTAGAATGACTCTATGAGACATATTGAATTTTATGCTGCAGCTGGAGAAACTTACCCTTAATCGAAGCTGTGGGCAAGTGTATGTCATTTTTGATTTAACATTTTCCCTCACCCCTCCACCCCTCACCCCAATCAAAATCCTTCGTGGAGTCAGATTGTTGCTGTAGCTTTGTGAACCCCTCTCTTCTAATGTTTAATCAAGTGCTGAAAAGAGACATTTAAAGACTATTTAAAATGTGGAAAAATTGCTTCCCAATATTTTTGACAGAGAGAGACTGAGAACACACAGCATTGAATCATCAGGAAAATTGAAGATTTCCCCTGAACAACATTGGGATTTTACAGCAGAGGACTTGAAAGACCTTGGAGAAATTGGACGAGGCGCTTATGGTTCTGTCAACAAAATGGTCCACAAACCAAGTGGGCAAATTATGGCAGTTAAAGTAGGTGATGCCCATCCTTACATTTGTACTTCAGTCCGTTGGGATGCAGTGTGATGGAGAATTAAGGTTCTTCCATCCAGCACCCATTTACTGCTCTGTTCTATTTATTTCTGGTGTAAAGGCTGCTGTTTGCTGAAAATACAGTGTATAATGGGCATGTTTTCAGGTGATTTGTGAAGTTCTCCTAATTGCTGTGCCCTTTTTTAAAAATGTCTATCAGGAGCCTGCTGTTCTGAGGGGATCACACATCTCTGGAGACTGATGATGGGGCACGGGCCTTTCACCTCTGGGTCACTGGTTCAGGTACAGCCTAGGCTGGTGGTAGGCACAGCTTGACATCCCATAGCTTCTTGGTGTCTTTTGTGAAACAAGGTAATGCCTTAAAATTAGCTGTTTATGTCAGCATGTGCCATGGTGTGGCCTCGCCAGGAGGAGCTGGAATGGAGTGGATGTCTTCTAGGGAATGCTGTGTTCTTGCTGATGTGTGATGGAGTGTCTGCTTTGTGCTTACCGTGTCAGACTGTCCTGGAGGTGCAAAGTGTAGCAGGTTTCTTGACTGTCCATTTTCTGCCTTTTGCTACCCCAAACCTCACTTTAGAACCAGGAACAGCCTCCTCTCCCAGCTGGGCAATAATTATCTGTCTTGCCACAGCAGTGCTGCTCACTGGGCATCTTGGAGGAGCTGCTTGTCCATGGAGGTGGGCAGCAGCTGTTCTCTGTCTCTCTGGTCCTTTCCTTTGCTCACTGCAGGTTGCTGATGACATCTTATCTTTTAACTCTGTCGATGATACCAACTCCTAAGTGCTCTCATGGCTCCCAGGAAAAAGCAGAAGCGAGCTATGCAGGAGTCTGTGTTGCTGTCTTTTCCAACTCTCTTTCTTCTTCAGAATATTCCCTGATCCAGTCTGGAAACATTTGCCCCTGCTGGTCTCACATGCCAGGCAGACTTACCTCAGCCCTAGCTCCAGCTGCTCTGAATGTTATTCTTACCTGTCTCTAGTGTGTCAGGTTACTGGAGTGACCCCCATCCTTTGATCTTCTCCAGTAAAAACTGACTTCCTCACAGTGGTGGGATCACTGATAAGGTCTCCTGAGTGTTTTTGATCACCAGGCAGTGCTGTTTCAAGCTAGGTTTGAATCCCTGAAAGTCTCCAGTGGAGCTAGAGGTTGCCTGTTCCCAAAGGCTGGTTTCCTTCAGTTGCCTTTGGTAGAACCCACAGCTGTAGTTTTTAGGTGACAGGTTGAAAAACGTTGTTGTAGTGAAATGATTCCTGGACACCTCTATCGTCTCAGACTCAGGGTGTGTGACCTGGGTACCTGTAGTTTTGCTAAGGGTGTGAAGGGGGCACAGAGGTGAGTGGCTGTTTCCTGGAGCTCTGCAGTGGCTACAGCCCTGCAGAGAAGGGCACTTTGCTGGATCAGCTCGTGTCAGGGACAGGATGTGTCTGCTGGCACAGGGGTTCTCTTGTCCCACACTGTTTGCACAAGGGTTTTTCAGCACCCTAGGTGAGCCTTGTCACTGTTGAGTGCAGGTACAGCCACGTGGGAGGCAGGAGGCACCAGTTCTGTGTCCTTGAAGCACACAGCTGGAGGTGGCACGGTGCAGCACGTTGAGCTGGCTTTCCCAAGGGATGAGGTGTCTTCTGAGCCTCAGGGGCTCTGGGCTTGGGGGCTCACTTTTAAACAAGTAAATCCAGTTTGTTTACAGTGACTAAACTGTGAAATGTTAAAGTTGTGGGCTGGTGCCACCTTCTTTTCTCTGACCCTATTTCTTTTGGGTGGACATGGCTCGGCCTGCTGGGGAAGAAAGGTTGGAGGGTTTGGGCAACAGCATCATTTCTAAAACAGCAGTGGTAAGTGACTGTTCTGTTTGTCCCAGTGGGGAGATATTGAGCAAAGGGAGACCTGTGGGTGGAACAGTCAGGGAGGCCTCCAAGGCAGCAGCAGCATTCCCCAGACTGGATGGTGCAGTTCTTTTAGGTGACATTTCAGGATGGGGCTAAGCTTAGGCTAGTGACTAGTTCACCCCACACTCCTCAGATTTTCCTTTCTCAGCCTCCTGATGCTTTTGGGGCAGCCATGGTTGTGCATTAATCTTCTGCTCCTCCACTATCTTAATCTGTCAATGTTGGGAACTGTTCCCCTCCTGCTCTCTTTCCCTCAAGCTTTGTGATGTCTTCACTGTGGAACTGTTGCCTTCAGCCATGTGTTCTCCTTCAGCATAAAGCTCTTCTGTAAGAGAAGTTTCAGAAGGGAAATTGTGTTTTGTGAAAATGTGTCAGTTTAGTGAGGTCTTGGCTCTGATCTCCATGGCACCTGCAGCTCTGTGGTGTGGCACTGTGCAGGTGACAGGATCCCCTCACAGCTGGAGCCAGTGTCTGGTTATTTGGGTGCTTCCCCAAGAGCAGCACTAGTGCAGCAGGCCAAGCATCCTTGGAAGGACATTCAGCACAAGGAGGCAGCTTTATGCAAGCTGCAAGTCAAAGGTTGGCTGTTCTGTACTGCTCACTAGATGCAGAGAAAATTGGTACAGGGGCCTGTCCCAGCTGCTCCTCCGTCCTTCACCACTCCCCACATTTCCACTACTGTTGCTGCAGATTCCCAGCACGGTCAGGCAATTCCTACCCCACTTCTGGCTATGTCCTGCTTGCAGCTACCATGAGCAGGCTTGTCACCCCATTCTGCCACAAGGAGATTCAAATCCTCCTTGTTCTGCAAGTGTGCAGCTTGAAACATTGCTCATTTGCCCTGGCTGGATTCTTCCTCTGGCTGAAGGCAACTCCTGCTGTGCCAGGCCAGCTGGGCACCTCTGGTCACTCATCCTGCTCCCCTCAAAGCGTGTCCTGCCAGAGCAGATCTTCAACTCCTGTTCCCAGCTCCTTTCTCTTGTTTTTTGTAGCCTGTCCTGCCTTTGCCCAAGGAAAACAATTCCTTGAAACTTCACAAGCTGTCCCCTGCTTGGTTTGTGTGGCATCAGTGCCACAGGGCACACGAGCTCCTCTGCCCCCAGAGCTCCCCCAGCACAGCCTTTTTTGCTGGACATTCAGTTTTTCTTATCACTGAAGGAAAATAATTCCTGAGGGCTGAAATATCACCAAAATAACTTGAGGTCTGCTGGTGGAGACACTGTTTTCTTTCATTTTTCCCTTTAACTCATTTTGGTCCATCAGCCCATGGGTCCTGGCAGGTGCAATCCTGGCACCTTTAATGAGTCTCCTGGCATGGGCAGGGCTGCCAGGCCCTTGGTGAGTCATCTGTGCTCCAGTCAGTAGAAAAGGAGGAAAATGAGCCTAAAATGAGCCTCACTGTGTCTCTGGCTAAAAGTGCAGCAAAGTTTCAGCTGGTGATGCATGGCTGGGATGATGAGTCCCCAGTCCTGCTCCTCCCTCTCCTTTAGCCTTGGTCATTCTCTGTGAATATTCTTTTTCAATGACAAAAAGACATGATAATACTCCTTTCAGTGACAAAAGGACATTCTGAATCTCTTTTGGGAATAGCCTGAAGGCTGGAGTGGGCTGCAGGAGCAGTGACTTGGTCCTCCTGTTGCTGCCACCTGCAGCTGTTTGTGCACCCCTTATGCCCTCTGCCTTAGAGAGCTGCTTCCTAGAGCTATCAGGAGGAGGAGAGGAAGAAGGAAAGAGAGATCCATCTCAGGAGGATTTGTGTTCAAACCTTTCTCATTTTTACCCCTAGAAAACGTTGCATTATGTTTTCCTAATCTTCCAAATTTTTATTTCCAAATAAAAACCAATCCTTTCATTCTTTAGGTTGCTTCCTTTCAGATCTTTCTGGAGATGCACCTTTTTACTCTGGGTCAACTGCCATCACAGTCTTCCTGTCACTGAAAAGACCCTTTTCATTTTCTTAAGGCTTTTTTGGCATATGAGGTCAAGACTTTTCCAGGTGGGAAAGAGGACAGCCCAGTTTTGTGCAGTGCCAGATCTGTGTATGCAAACCAATAAATGCAAGGCCAGTTTGTCTGCTGAATCCTCACCTTGTCAGGTTTCTCTTCCTGGGAGAAATCTCTTTTCCTGGCCGGTGTGTGTGTCCTGCACCAGCTCTTCATGATCTTGCCTGGTCAGGCTTCCAGTTCTACCCCCACTATCCTTTCATTTTGCTTCTGGTTTCTTGTTTTTGTGTTCCTCTGGTTTTTCCCAGTCTGTGGCAGTCTGTAAGTGACCTGTGACCATTGTCCTGGGCTTCCCAGTGTGCAGAGAGCCCTGGTTCCTCCTCAGGATCTCCTCCAGTGCTGTGCTGCTTTTGTCTGAGAGGCTCCACATTCTCCAGCCCTTTTTGTATTTGCCCTGCAGCATCACCACGTGGTGTTGTCCCAGCTGCTCCAGGGACTGTGCCTCTTGTTCTGTGAGGGTATCACAAATTAGAGGCACATAGGGAAGCTCCATTTATCTGGATGAAATGTTTTCTTGGCAAACTCACCCAGCTGCTGGGGGGTGTCATTTCTGTCCTGAGGTTTCCTTCTTGTGGCAGTTCACACAGGAAGGATGCTTTAAAAGATCCCTGGAATATGAATTAAAAAGAAAAAATAGCCCAAACTGGAATGAAAGCTGCAGAGCATTCTTCCAGTTAGAGCAGGATGCTGTACATGGTGTGGGGTTTATTAGCCAGGCTACTTCACAGTGCCTCTGGAAGGCTGGGAAAGCTGCTTGTTTGACAAGTTCCTAAAATAAATAAGAACATATTTAAAACAGTCAACCTTTGATGTGCTGGGTGGCTCCTGTGCTGGTCAGGAGCCTAAACACAGCAGTGGTGTCCTGAGCATCTGGTGTTCCTGGCAGTGATGGCTCAGGCAGGAGATCTTCACCTGCTCCTCACCTCTTCTGTCCTGCAGCAGGGAACACCTGGGGCATCTGGGGCTCACCATCAGCTGCTGCTCCCAGTTTCATTTCAACCAGTTCAGCTGGCTGAGAAGCACATCACCGAGAGATGAGTGGAGTGCTTTGGTTGGCCTTCAAGCTTCTTATCACAGCCCCATGGAAACATCTTGCACTTCTTTTAAATTGAATTATTTTTTCTGTCAGGAATGGTTAGAGCTGGGAGAGTAACCCAGCGGGGGGACAGGGAGTTTTGTCCACAGTGTTCAGCTTTCCCCACCTCAAAAGAAAATGATTTTCAGCTGTAGGCCAGAATTTTGTGTCTTCCAATATTCTCAGCCTGGCTGACCTAGTCCCACTGCAGTATTGCCTAGTCCAGCCTCCAGTTACAGTCAGTGTCCTCAGCCATTGTGCTGGTTTCCTGTTTTCTTTTTCATTTAACAATATTTTTGACGTGTTCTACTTCTTTTCTAAACTTCTCCTAAGGAAATCAGAAGCATTTTCAAGATCATTTGGGTAATTGGAGGTGTCAAACCCATGGCCCATAAGAGATCTCTGTTATTCCTGGTGAAGCCAGTAAGCCATGGAGCTGTTTCTTGCTCCAAGCAGTGTCTCCTGTACATAATTTTGGTACTCAGTGTTTGTTCTCTCACCCACAGCTCCAAACCAGAAGTTCCTGTCTGACTTCCTCAGGTTTCTCCATAGTGTTCTCACAGCTGCAGGAGGTTGCCAAGTATCAAATGCCCCTGAGGGCAGAAATTTAACATTTATTTATACCTCCATGATCTCTCCATCCTTTCCTGGATGCCTGATAGCATAAAGGCCCATCAGAATGATACATTAGTATCTTTAGCTCCATCCAGGGGCAAATTTCTCTGTCCTTCCCATGTCCATATGACTTCTGAAGAGAAGTCGTGGGTTTTTTTTGCCAAACCATTGTTGCAGTTCTTCACACAATTGAGTGACACCTTCAGAATTTTTGTTTCAGTCATTTGTTTAGGTCTCCTGGCTCAGAGTTGGGAAAACCAGTGTTCCCAGTCCTGCTGGTCAGGTAGCTGGGGAGGGAGTGGATGAGTAAGAGCTGAAAAGGAATGCGAGATAGAGTTAGAGCCTCATCACAGGAGGTGGGAAACTAGTTGTGATCTACTTCAGTCAGCAGTAAATGTGTTTCAGATGGGGAGATAGGTATCCCCATCCCCAGCAGTGACTGGGCAAACCCTCTTTTTGCTACTGGTTTGTTCTTAATCCCTCCCATCCCACGGAAGGACTGCCTCTCCCATGGCACTGCCAGGCACTGAGCTTTGTGCTGAGGACACAGGTGAGCCCCATGCTCAGGACAGTTCTGGACTGTCTCACAGCTCAAGGAGCTGAGTTTCAGTTTGGTGTTTACAGCTTTTTTTTTTTTCTTTTCCTTTTTTTTTTTAGATTCTTTTTTCAGCCAGTCACTTCATGCTACACCTGAATCTTTCTGTGTGCATATTGGGCTGGATGATGTCTCTTCTGTTCTGGGTCAAGTTTCTGGAATCTGCCTGGTTTTAGGTTTCAGGGTGGCACAATCCACAGCACAGACTGCTTTTGCTGTCAGAGCATGGCTTCAGAGCTCTTCTTCCTACTGTTTGGAAGGCTTTGTCCTAACCCGTGTTTGAATAAAAAGAGCTGGAGAATTTTCTTCTAGAGGATTTGATACAGTTTAAATTGGAGGCCAACAAGGAATTCTTAAAAAGGAGACTCCATAAGCTTCTACTACAAATCCCCTTTTTTCCATCCATGGGGTCACTTACCAGTGACTTGCCTGCAGGAAGGTGACTGGGCTGAGATCTGTAAGGCCTGAAGTGAAGTCAGCCTCTGTCCATCCCTGTCTGAAATGCTGCCTTCAAGCAGCTGCCTCACTTGTGTCTTCCTTCCCTGCCATGTCCCATGTTCTTGGGGAGTGTGTCTGTGGGAGCTGCTGCAGTTCTTTGCACTCTGCCTTGGTTTAGGTAGCAGGTTGTGTCATGGCTCATGTGCTCTTTGGGTAGTGACTGCTGTTGACTTTCCTCACCTTCCCTGTTCCACTGCTGAACTGGAAGTGCTGGGCTGCAGCAGGATCCCTGGCACACTGCAGCTGAACAGAGCCACCTTGTGCAGCCTGGGCTCACCCTGTCTGTGTGCTGTACTGCATGCTGCTCCTCAGAGCCCTCCCTTTCTCTTGACTTTGCCAGTCTCCAGCACTGGTGTATGAGACCTCCCAGTCTGGTATCATGGCATTCCTTTCACTCCCTGATTTGTTGTAGTGTCCATGTTGGCTTCTCAAGCTGTCCTCTGCCCTGTAGCTGACCCACTGTCTGTGCCCTGGGTCCTCTGCCAGCCCTTTCTTGCTGGGGAGCTCGTGTTTGAGAAGAGGAGTGTTTGGGTTCAGTGCTGTTCTGGAGTGCCATTAAAATCACCTCAAGTATACAGCATCTATTCCATAGATTCCATAGGTTCCCAGTGCTGGCAGAGTAACAGCAGAGGAGGAATGTCAGAGGTGGGAGGAGATGCCTTCAGGAGAAGCTGTGGACTTTGAGGAGGACGTTATGGGGTTGGCTGTGACAGGATTGTGCAGGTGCAAGTGGAATGCAGGGCTGGGACAAGGTCATCATTCTCAGATGACCAGTAAAGAGGCTTCTTGGAGACAGACATGGAGTGGGCACAGCAGGAGGATCCAAGTTACAGTATGGAGGAAAGCTCCTTTTGGTTCCTCACCAGAGGTGACCTTTTCAGTGTGGTTGTGTCTCAGTGAGAGGCTGAACTATTGGTCGTAGGTCTCACCAGGGTGGCTTTGGCATCCCTCACCTTCCCTGGAGGTCAGAGCAGTGGCACTTCCATTTCACACAGTGCTGCTGGTGTCACTTGCAGAGAGACATTCACCCTGCTGGGGGGATTGCAGAGCTTTGGATGGAGAGGGCACAAGAGCAGGAAATAGCCAGTGGCTGGCTGAACTTGTGTGACACAGACCTGAACCAGTGACCTGGAGGTGAAGTGTTTCAGTTCCATTCCTGGCCCGTGGAGCTGCTTCTTGCTCTGTTGGTGACACAGAACCCCACCTGCTCAGCACATCGTGGGCATTACAGTCTGTGGGTGCTGGGCAAGTCTCCTGACAGGTCCCCAAGAACTCTAGAATTCACAGGGTGGAAAAAGGGCAATATAAACATAATATTTACTGGTCTAGGCCAAACTAGAGGTACTAGAACGTTAAGAACAAGTGGTTAAATTCCAAAATACCAGGATACACTACAGGTAAGGAAAACTACAGTGTTGATACTGTCCTTGTTTTGTATGAGTCATCACAAATTAAGTCCTAAAGTACATAATGGTGCCCTGTTTCACATGTGGTGCCATATGACTGTCCAGCCTTGAAAGCACCTTCATTCACCTGGCCTGTGCTGGCTGATTTGTGTGGTCCTGATGCCACCAGCAGTTGCCCACAGGGCTACAGTATTGATGTTTGGGTGCTAGTTTCCTTCAGATTTTTTCCACAAGCTTGAATAATTTTTCTTTCTTGGATATCCATGTACTTTTTGTCCCTGAGGATGGTCCTGGCTATCTCTGTTGCTTTGGACTTCCTGCCAGATATTTTTTTCTTGGTTTTTTTTAATGGTTTTTCAACATGAGTCACCCTTTCAGGATCACGATTTCCTCACTTGTGATTCAGAGAATGTATTAATTAGTGCAAGATGTTAAATATAGCTGTAAAATCACATGAAAAACTGGATGGTCGTCTCCATCCTTCATTTAACCAGTTTCATGTTTGAAAATATACAGTTTTCTGTTTTCAAATGTGCATTGTTCTTTCAAGCCCAAATGAAACTTTTCATAAGATACAGTGTATATATGAAGTATGGTGTGTGTATACATATATATCTCTGTGTACACATGGGGTATGTATCTGTGTAAAGTATCTTTTACACAGTGTTGATGTTCCCTCAGGCAGTACTAGGTAAAGGATTGTTTTATGAAGAAGAGCTCACAGGACTGCTGCCCATCATTAACATTACCAAAGAAATGTGTCCCCTGGGTTATGTGGCAGTCCCTTCTCCCCAGCCATGGTGGAGGCTGTGGAAGGAACCTTTTTGGCTTCTGCGCTCAGAAATTTTAAACATAATGTTCCTTGGTTAAATTTCAAACCAGTCTTCAAGCCCTGTCTAACGTGGCTAAGAACTGTGTGGGAATTTGTTTTGAAATGAAAGTCTGGATGTGGTGTTTTGCTGTAGTTTTCAATGAAATTTCAGCTCTTTAATTTCTTCCTGACATTCCGTCTGAAAATGTTGATGCTTAGGTGAGAACTGAGGGTTTTATAGTCTGATTAAACAGCTTTAGAAATGTTCAGTTACATTTCTTATTTGAGAGCACTGCTTGATTCTCCAGAGTGTTTTTGAGCATGCCTGGGGGACCACCTGCTCTGCTTGGGTTTGGGGTCCTGGGCACTTGTCTCCACCAGCAGGGCTGAGGATACAGTGATGGCTTGGAAGTGATAAAGTCTCTGCCACTCTTCCTCTTCCAGAGAATTCGGTCGACAGTGGATGAGAAGGAACAGAAGCAGCTTCTGATGGACCTTGATGTAGTGATGCGAAGCAGTGACTGCCCCTACATTGTTCAGTTTTATGGCGCGCTCTTCAGAGAGGTGGGCACCCCAAACTTGCTTCACTTTGGCTTTTACCTTGTTTTCTTCCCCTCTGTAATTTCAAACTAGTGCTAAGGAGGAGAAAATTGATTCATGTTAGGTTTCTTGGTTCTCTGCTTTTACTCGAGGGTGTTTATCCAGGAGACCCAGGTGTCGGGGCACTTCTGAGCAAGCACTTGGTTTTGCAGCAGGAGTTTTGGAGAAAGTGAATGTTGAAACCTCACGGTTGCTTCTCCTTCCCCTGTAGTTCTTCTTCAGGCTTGGATTATCCCTGCTCCTTTATTTGCTCTGTTGTTGAAACTGCCACAGACATGGAGCCCCTGCCTGTTTTCTGTATTTCAGTACCTCTACTCAAGGGAAGAAGGGCTAGAGACCTCAGGGTTGCTGGTGGTTTTTGGGGATTATCAGGCATAGCAGCCTGTGCAGAGTCTTGTGGGGTTTTACTGGAAATCTTTTAGAGAGAGGTCAGTGTTGTAGGTAAAACCCAAAACTGTTGTCTGAAAATTCAATTCCTGCTTCTAGAGCGTCTGCCTCTGTAATCTTGCCAGGTGACTCCTCTGGCTTCAAATTTCATTCTCTAAAATAAGCATGATAATCCACCCTTTTCCTATGCTCTGCTTTTACTGCACTTTTTTGACCACAGAGCCATTTTGGGCCAGCAGGCATGTCCATGTTCACACAGTACAAGCTCCTACCATGTGTGGAGCCTCAGCTTGGCTGGAGATTTCCAGCTTTGCTGAGACAAAGGTGACAGGGCTGTCAGATGGTGTGAGGAAAGGTCTGTGGACAAAACAGTGTCTTGCCAGATGCTGATGAGCAGCATGCTCAGAGCTGTGCAAGCCTCTCACCTCCCTTCAGCTCTGGGCACATCCCAGGATGTAAATGTAAATATATAAACAACATAAAAATTTACCTTAATCAGCACCCAGAGGTCAGCTTGGCTGCACTCTTTGTCATGGCCAAAACTCTCATCATCCTGCAGCCAGGCAGGGCTCCTTGCATGCTCTGTCTGGGAAAGGTTTCATTGGTGTCACTCTGGTTGGAGTGAAATCCCATTTTTCTCCTTCGGCATAAGTGGTGTTTGCTGCAGAGATGAAAGCAGCCTTCCCCTCTCCTTGGTCCCTCACTGCCTAGGGAAGTTCCAAATGTTCCTCAAGGGTACACAGGGTGAGCCAGGAGGCTTCTATAAAGTTTTCTGTCTTGTCCTATTAATTACTTGTTCCAGTATTAAGTAGAATCTCTGCCTTTTAAAGATAGCAAAGTATGAGAGCAGAGAAGCACAGAAAGGGAAGAAGGGAATTTCACCAGGCTGTTTGGATCTGTCTGACCCCCCAGTCGGCATATCAGATCTGTTCTCAGATAACTGTGAAATATCCAGGTCACTGCTGCACCATCCCCTGGGGTGTAAGAGCTCATGGGACATTTGGTAAAGACCCAAACTCTCTCAGGAAATCTGCAGCAAACTATATGAAACAAAGCTCTTTGTTCCAGCATTTCAAGGTGAAAAGCAAGGAAATCCTTTCGGGATTACCTACTCTGAGTTGGGATTCAGGTTCTCTGGCTATGGATGGAGGGACTGATGAGAAATCTTCTTTGCCTGCTCTTATAAGGTGCAAGACTTCCATGTGAGCCTTTTTACAGGAGTTTGACACACTGAATAGGCAGCTTGTGCAGTCAGAGGGTTGGCAGGATCCGAGCAGCTCCAGGAGAAGCAGCAGGGCAGCTGGCACAAAGGGAAGGCAGGCAGCCTTCCACAGCAGGGACTGTTTGATGTGGAGAGGCAGAGCTAAGCTCTGGGATCCTGACAGTTTGGGAATACTAAACCAAATTGGACAAAATTATGCAAGGTTTTACTTTGTAGCCAGGCAAGTGTTCCAGCTTGTAGTCAGGGAAGTAGCTGTGGACACAAGTTCCTGTGGCAGCCTCTGTGAATACCAGCAGTTTGATTTGGGAAGACAGAAAATACTACACAAAAACTTCTGCAGCCATATTTTCTCCTGCTTGTTCTGCATTTTGTGATAGGGACCTGCTTGTGCTCAGCAGGCAGCACCTGAACCTTTATCATTTGCTGCCTGTCCTTCAGTCAGAAGGGACATTACTGTATATCTGTGCATGTGATGGAACGTGTAACAGTGCCACAAGCACAAGTTGATTGCCAGGTACAGTGCCAGGTACAGGATTAAATTGCCTGGTCAATGAAACAAGAACAAAGCTGAAAAAGTAAAAGTGTTTCAGTCTATGTGTGGAATCAGGAGCTTCAGTGCCCCATTGCCAGGACATGGTTGGCTTTTTGGGCTGCAAGCACATGTTATCAGCTCATGTCCAATTTTTCATCCACTGGTATCTCCCAGCCCTTCTCCTCAGGGCTGCTCTCAATCCCATCATCATTGTACTGGTGAGTGCCCTGACCCAAGTGCAGGATCTTACACTTGTTGAACTTTGTGGGGTTCCCACTGGCCCCAAGAGACCAGCTGGTTTTTCCATACTGCACCCAGGAGAGCCCAGAGTCCTGCTGGTGCACACAGAGCTGTCCACATCAGCCCTCAGAGATCTGATTGAAGAGGATCTGGCTGCTCATGCTCATGTGTTTCTTCTCAAGGCTGTACTTGCTAAATGGGGGAAGGAGAAAAAAAACAGTTGGGGGTTCTTCAAACATTTCACTTGAGTCTCTCCTTGTGAAAAAAGGGGAGCTGTGGGCTGAGCCCACAGGGCTGCACTGGTACCCCCAAGACTTTGGCCCTGAGCATAGCTGTTTTAAGAGGTTTTTGGGTCTGAGAAAAAAAAATGGTCTTATTTTCTTGCCTGTCTGCTACAAGCTTTAGAACTGCTCTGGTTTGAAACAGCACCTGTGAAGCCAGAAATGTTAGGGTAGCTACCATGACCACACTAGTGGCTCTTCAAAGCACCTGTTCTGATGGTGTTTCTTTTTAAGAGGGGAAGAGGAAAGAAGCCTTATCTGACTTGGAATCTCAGGAGTGACTCCTACACACAGTGCAAGTTTAAACCAACACAGCCAAGTTTAAACCAACAAGTTCAATACTTGATAAAATTACTCAATGAAAAATTCATTGCAAGCTGCAGAACATGCATAGGAAGCTGGATAAATCAGCCCATGGGGAACTTCTGCTGGCAGGAGAGAAGAGCTGGGCTGGGTGTGTTGGTAGCACAGTGCTGGGCTGGTGTGAATTGCTGACATAGCCTTGCTCAGTTGTTTGATCTCTTTGCTGTTGATGCACCTCACACTGTTTTTATGGAAATCCTTGACTGTGCTGCCATTCCTCAGCACATGTGTCCCCGTTGTCAGTCCCTGGTCTGTAGGAAAAATGTCTGTGTGCCATGTGAATATATAGTGGTGGTGGTGACATTTGTCAGTCTCTCTCACTGGTGTAGCTGCAACTTGCATGAAGGGTTGGCTGCCCCTGCAGTGAGCAGATGTGATAAACCATCAGCATTTGCATCACAGAGTGGTGGGTGTTGGCAGGGACCCCTGAGGTCACCTCTTCCAACCCCTATGATCATGTGGGGCCACTTGACCAGGATTGTGTCCAAATATATTAGCTTTTGAATCTCTCCAGGGATAGAGTCTCCACAGTCTCCTGGGGGAACCTGTGCCAGAGATTAATTCCCCTCACAAAAAGTGCTTCCTCACGTTCAGAGGAAACCTCCTGTGTGTCAGGTTGTGCCCTGCTCGTGTTGCTCAGCACCACTGAGGGAGCCTGGCTCCATCCCCTGTGCAACTTCCCCTGAACCTTCTCCAGGCTGAACAGTCCTGGCTTTATCAGCCTTTCTCATGGGGGAGATGCTCCTGTTCCTCAGTCATCTTAGCTGCCCTTTGCTGGAGTCTCTCTTGTACAGAGGAGCCCAGCACCAGGCACAGCACTCCAGGTGTGGCCTCAGCACTGCTGGATCGAGGGGAAGGATCTCCTCCTTCCACCTGCTGGTGATGCTTTGCCTCATGCTGTGATCCTTCAGCCCACCAAAGATGCTGGCTCATGTTCAGCTTAATGTCCACTGACCCACAGGTCCTTTCCTGGTGAGCTGCACTCCAGATGAGTGACATCTTTGTGCCACCTGCTCCCTTGTCAATGGGAATTCTCTGCATTGAGAAGCTCCATTGCTTGTGAAGCTGCTTTTGTGTCTGTCCTGGACAGGGACGTTTTGAATTAAAGGCACAGGGAGTTCCTGGACATTTTTTGGAATGTCTACAAGATGTGCATTAGCATCTGGTAATCTAATACCCAGTAAAGACTAAAATCCATTCTTTGGGAGACTAGCTCTAACAGGAAGAGAAAAATAAAGCACTTCTTTTGTCATTTTATGATTGGAAATCAACCTGACCTAAGAGGCAAAATTTAAAGTGAAACTTCCATTAGGGTGGTTTTATCCTCAAAGTTCACAATGGAGTAGGACTTGCCAATGTACATCAGCACTTCTTGGTATTTGGTCAGGAAGACAGCTGAGCCCCCATTGCCAGTCTTCCTTTTTCTTCCCATTAAAATTCACCAGTTTGCCAACAGCTACGGCTGTCCAAGTCCCAGGAAGAGTTAGTTAGCCTCTAGAGTTTTGGATCTTGCTGACATGAGTTCATGTAGGCCAGGTAGGTTTTTATGTTACTAGATTGATAAATGCCCCCATTCAAGAGTTCTGTACTTCAGGAGACCAGTAAACCAGGTCTTTCCTTGAGTTCTTTCATCATAAAAGGGGCTTTTTCATGCTTAAAAATCACCACTGGATAGAAATTTGCTGTACTTATTTGAGGTTTTGGCACCATACCAATCACAACACCTCTGTGATACAGAGTACACGTGAAGCCTTTATTATGGCTCTGCTCAGGTGTTGTTCACTTGGTTTGTTTTGCTCTCCCAACACCAGCTGTTGTAATGGAAGCCACTCACAATGCTGGTGCAGCTGGACATGAATACAAGGCTGCAGGTGGTCAGTGGTGTTTGGGCTCTCTAATTCAGTCCCCCACAGTATCAGTACAATAGCTCAGGAATATAGCCCTGTCCCAATTTTTTTATAAATCTGATCAAAACAGAAGCAGTTTTTGAATGATGCAGTGACCAGTAGAACCATGAGAGAGGCTGCTTCTCACCACAGATGGCTCCTGAAGCTCTGGTGGGCTTCCAGTCTCACTTAATTTTTGCACATCAATGGCTCTGGGGCCACGTTGCTTGCCCTGAGCTACTCCCCATCATATGGAGGTGCTTCATCTGCATTTTGCCTTTATTGCTACTGTGGCAAAGAGAAATTTTCTACCTGTACTGCCCAGTTTCATTTCTGTAGTTTAAATCTGAACACTTCCTTAGCCAACTTCTTCCTCCACAGCCAACCTGCAGCCCAGGTTCACCTTTTTCCAGGTCTCCTGAAGTGTGCTGGTCATGCCCTCGTCCTGCTGCACTGCTCTGGCCTCTTGTGATGTCCCTGATTCCGTGTCTGTCACAGCACTTATTCCATCTTCTGCTTCTTTTGGGTGAAATGAGAGTTTCCTGGGCTCAGGCTTGTAGCAGCCCTTGAGTGGATGACATCAGGTCCTGCTCTGCCTTGAGCTGATGTGAAAAGCCTGATGTCAAATGTGCAGTGTAAACTGGAGCTGCCCGTGGCTGTAAAGCAAAGACTACTTCTTCCCCAGGCAGACAGCCCTTCCTAGGAAAGCTGCTCCCCTCTTCTGGGTGTTCCACTGTGCCTGCAGCCTTCTGGAGAGCAAAACAGTGGGTGAGGCTTGGGTTCATCTGGGTTCAAGCATCTAAACTGTAATGTCAGGTGTGAGCTGGGCAGGTAAACGCCTCTGCTGTGAATGGGAGCAAGTCTTTGATTGCTGAGACTAATCAAACTGAATTCCATCCTTTCTATCAAATGCATGTTGCTGTTAATGTATTTCATAGGATTCAGTGGATCTCTGTATGCTCTCTAGATTTGTATTTCTTATTTTTATCTTAACAGTAACACATGTTCTTTTCTCTTTCCAGGGTGACTGTTGGATCTGTATGGAGCTCATGTCTACCTCGTTTGATAAGTTTTACAAATATGTATATAGTGTATTAGATGATGTTATTCCAGAAGAAATCTTAGGCAAAATCACTTTAGCTGTGAGTATTTTGTTAAACTTTTTGTTGAAGATAATTGAAAAGTTCAGATCCTTGTTCAGATCACACTCCATGTGAAAAGCTGGTTGGTCTCTGGAGCAGAATTGCTGCTGCTGTTTGCACCACACTAGGAGTGGTTCTTCAGGGTGCTCATGGCTTTTCCACAGTGTGTTGCATGGTGTAAAAGGAGGTCTGGGGTCAGTAATCAATTCATAAACAGAGCCCAGGACCAGCTTCCTGCTCAGTCTGCTTGAGTGTGAGCACCAGCAACACAGATACCAGCCCAGACCAGAGAAGCTTCTGGCAGTCTTTTGCAAAGGCTCCCAAAAGCACTGGAGAACCTGGCTGATGTTTTCTTGATATAACCTGGAAGTTCTGGCCTAATGAAAAGTCAGGTAATTGAAACAGTTGTGACCTGCTGAAAAAAATACAGCACAGGGCTTGAAATAAGTTATTGCTCAGGATAATTAACATCAGAGATTGTTCTGGCTCCACCCCTTGCTTCCCTCTCCCGGCGTGGGATCTTTGCAGGTCACAGGGGATGTGTGTTCATTCAGCCCGTACCCTCTCTTATATCCCCTTCTGTTTGCAGAAAAGGTTCAGAGAAAACTGCTTTTATTATGTGGCATATTACAGCCTTGATATCTCAATGTATTAAATGCTTTTTGCCCCTGTTCTTGGCATTCCAAAAATTTAATTATCACAGGACTCTTACGACATCTGCTTATTTTTCATCTATTTTTCTTTCCTAGACTGTGAAAGCACTAAACCACTTAAAAGAAAACTTGAAAATCATTCACAGAGGTGAGTTCTTCATGTCTTTTTTTAAATTCATGTCTTTTCTTCTTGTCAGTTAAAATAATTGCAAGAATTGTTAGCAGCCTTTTGTTCACTCGAAGTGTAAGCACAGCACCTGTACCACTGCAAGTCTGAGTGCAGGTTTTGAACAAGTGTCCCCGTGCCTGTTCTGTTGCCCCTTCAGCCTGTGCTTTTTCCATACAAGAGTGATTTCAGGGTGGTTGGGCATTTGCTTCTGCCTTTGGGCACGTGGCATCTCCGGGGCTGGCTCCATCCCCTCGTGCTGCCCTGCAGGATCCAGCACCAAGGGTGACGGCGACGGTGCGGCACTGCCGGCCTCGATCCTCTGCAGCTGCTCCGCTTGAAATTGAAACCTCCGGCCGTGACTTACTGGTTTAAATTTCTTTCCCCTGCAGACATCAAACCTTCCAATATTCTTCTGGACAGAAATGGAAATATTAAACTCTGTGACTTTGGCATTAGTGGACAGCTCGTGGACTCCATTGCCAAAACGCGGGATGCAGGGTGCCGGCCGTACATGGCGGTGAGTGGGATGAGTGGGATCTCTCCCTCCCTGTTATCAGCCTGTTTCCCGTGGGATGAAAACCCTTTTCCTGGATGAAACTGAGCTCTGGATCGAGTGCTGCTGAGCCACCAGACTGTGGCAAAGTGACCAAATTCCTGGTTTTTTGCTGGGTTTCTCTGCTGCTGCCAGGGCTGTGGTGCTGGAGTGGAGAGGAGCACTGTGCCTTCCAGCAGCTCCGAAACAGCATTGCCCAGGGGAGCAGGGCTGTCAGAGTGCAGGTTTGTCTTGGTCTGCAAGAAATCCATTTGCTTTGGTAAGATTATGTCACAGGAGTTATTGCAGAGCAGAATTACAGTGATTTTTGTAAGCCACTTTAATTCCAAACTGTGCCAGAACTTCATTCCAGGAGAATGTGATTCTGGAGAGCGGCAGTAGCAGAGCAGCTGCGTGGAAATTGCTGGGGCTGAGTCGTGGCTCCTGGGAGTCTGTCCTGCTTGTTTGCTGCCCGCCCCCTCCCACAGAGAAAAGCTGTAGTGGTGATTTTGGAGGCTGTCTGAGGGTTTTAAACACTTCATTTCTTCACGGTGCTTTGAAAATGCATCTCTGTTCTCACATGAGGCGAGTGTACCTTGTGCAGGAAGCTGTGTGCCTGCTGCTGTTCATGTTACATTAATTTTAGTGCCTGTCTTTAATTTTTGTTATATATTTATGGCTCTGTATGCTGAAAGATACTGTTTTCTGAACTCTTTTTATCTACCACCAAGTAGAAAAAAAATAAATCTCTCTTTTATGTTACGGTTTCCATTTGGCCCAGGCCATGGCTCTCAGATGGCTTTTCTCTGACTCCAAGGCAAAACCTGTCTGCCCTGACTCTGGTCTTTCTTTGAGCCATGGGTAGGTGGTCAGCTCTGCTCAGGCTGTTGGTGTAGTTGTGCAGTGACTGTTCCTGAGATGTCTGTAAATAGCTGCAGTGCTCCCTTTCCCCTGGGGTGTGGGTGGGTGAGTGCTTCCATAGCCCTTCAGTTTTCCTTTTTCCTGTCTGTCCACTCTATGATTGTGCAGGTCCATCAGCAGCTCCAGACTTGGGTGGACTTTTAAGTGAGCAAAAGTGTTGCAGTTCGCTTTGTGTTTTTCAGAACCTTGGCAGGGCACAGGGTTTGTGGGGCAGCCAGCAGCTGGCAAGTGATGTGGGAGATGATTGGCCTCTTCCCTGCAGCTCTGCAGCCTCAGTGACTCCTTTCCAAGTACATGAGCATTTCCACGTACCAGGGAGCCTGGGAAATGGGGAGATGTCCCCAGTGTGCAGGCACATCTGCCAGCTATTTCTCCAAGCCAGCAGAGGTTTGAAGGGATGCTGTGATCAAACTGCATATACCTGGAAAGGAGTCAGGCTGCCAAACTCCTCTCAAAAGGCAAATAGTATTTTTTTTACTGTAAAATAGGCCAAGAGTAGTAGCTCTGTTCAGCCAGGAAGGCTCTCCTAAGGGCTGCTGGGTGGTTCTCCCTGATGATAGTGTCTTGTTTTGCAAGGCCCACCAACCCCGTGGTACTTGCCCCCTGAGGAACATGGTCCCCACGTAGCTGTTGGAAACAATGGCACTGGATGTCAGCCAGCCTGGCTGTGAGTGCTCTGAGGAGGCAGCAGGAGCCGTGTCCAGCTGCCAAGCAAGTGCTGTGTGCTTGAACCAAAATTGTTGGAGCTGTCACAGCGAGCGGCGCCTCAGCCTTGGAGCTGCGGTGCTGAGAGGTTGTTTTGTTTTTGGCTTTCAGTTCTCCTGCAATTGTTACAGTGAGCAAAGGCCTGTGAGTGTTGGTACCTCGTGTTCTGTGAAGGAAAGAAAGGCAGGACTGAGTTCCCAGGCAGCTGCTGGCCCCTGCAGCAGCCTGGGCTGTTCTGAGCCCTCCTCAGCCATGCCCTGTGCTGGTGCCAGGGCTGGGGGTTTGCTCCAGGTGAGGTTCCACAGCCTCCACCCAGCAGTGGGTGCTCCTGCCTCAGTGCTGCTCCCTGTGGTCCCTGCCCTGCCTCTGGCTGTGTGGATGCTGCTGGAGATGGGCTCTGTGTGACACGCTGGAGGAGGTGGCCTTTGTGACATTTCTGTTCTCTGCCCTCTGAATGTCCCAGTGAACCCAGTGCCTGTGTCAGAGAGGAAAGGGTGAGACTGGAAGTGCTTGGTTTAGGGAGGGGCAGACCCAGCCAGCGTGAGGATGGATGTCCTGCCCTGCCCTGCTCCTTCAAGAGCTCCAGGAGTCACCTCCATCCTTGGTCACTCAGGTTTTTTCCCAGGTCAGCTTGGAGCCTCTGGCTGCAGACTGGCTTCTCGCCTCTCCCTGGTGGAGGTGGACAGTGGCTGCTGGCACTGCTGTCAGGGCCAGCTGGATGTCTTGTGTTCAGGTGGTTGAGGCAGAGATCTGGCTGTGTTTGTATAGCTGGGGTTTGGAAGAGAGGGAGATCTGTGGTACTCACTGCTCGTTTTTCAGTCAAGATGCTGGTGCTCAGGTGGTCACTGAACTGGAGGAGCCCCATGGCAGCCTGTACCCTTCTCTGATGCATCCATACCCTGTCCCTTCATCCCATCAGCACATCCAGACATGGGTCTCCACCTCAGCCATTTCCTTTCCTGCTTGCACTTGGCATCAGAAGGACACCTGGCCTGAGCCAGGCTTTGTCTGCAAGCCCTCGCTCCAGGTCCCCAGAGTGTGACATGGTGACTCTTCCTTTGTAGGTGTTAATTGCTCCCATGTGATCTACATGGAAAATTCTCAGCATTCTTCCTGCTCTGTATTTAGATGGGATTTATTTTGGTCTGCCCTGCTTTCCCTTTAACTGTGCCACCATGGTTTAGGGCCAAATCCCCGTTGCTCTGTTGGGTCACAGGAGCAGGGTGCCCCTCGTGGGTGCTCTGTCTCACCAGTGCCACCCATCCCACCCGTCCCTTTGAGCAGTTTGGCTCTGCCTAGAGCAGCTGCTCCCTCCTTCATCTGCTCTGCTCTGCTGTGGCACATCCCTGTGCACCTGTGGGGTGTGGGTCACAGCACTGGCCAGGCCAGCATCCCCATGATTTGATGTGTTCTGAGCTGGTCCATCCCTGGTGGCAGCTTCCAGCCATCCTGGTGTGTCCCCAGTAGAGTTCAGGGCTGAACTACCTGCTGCTGCACTTTTCAGCTGCCATGAAATTGTATTAAACTGTATTTCCTGGACCCCATAATTTAGAATTTATTGCTATGCAGGTATTTTTATTATTGCCATAATCAAAACTGAGAGCCTGTTAATTATTATATTTTTAACTAAAGAAGGCAGACTGAGGTTTCTCATAAAGATGACATGCAAGGCATGAAGATGTTTTTTGCTGGCTCAGCTCTCTGGATAACTTGTTCTGAGGTGTGAATCACCCATGTCTGGCTCAATACTGCTTTCTGTGAAAGATATTTTGGATGTCTTAAAGCCTTATAACATCACAGTTGCCTTCAAGGGATGACTAAAACCTTGTTCAGAGGAGCTTTTCTCAAAGCACATTGTTTCTAACAGTTTCTTAGTAGCTGGCTGGGAGAAGAGTTCTGGTAGATGCTGCTCAGCCTCACTCCCCAGGGTGGTGGATGAGATGTTGATTCCAGTTCTTACGATCCCTTGGGCACAACTTGGCTGTGAAAACAGAGAAAGTGAGACTTTGTCTTAAAGAGATCCCAAAGTTGAACAAAACTAAATAAGACGGTCACAATTATTTAAGGTGTTTGTGCAAAAGGAAAAAATCCCCAAAGCAGCAGACGGTGATAAGTTGCCATTTCTGATCACCTTTTACACTACACCTCCATAATTCAGTGTTTTAAGTGACTCCTTGAGATGTTTCCCTGCCCAGGCCACAGGTTTGCCTGTGGAGCTGTGCCAGGCTCAGAGTTTTTTCTAGGTTTGCAGATGCTTCTCGTTGCTTCCTGCAAGTCCCAGAGCTTGACTGGTCCTTCTTGCCGTTTCAGCCGGAGAGGATAGATCCCAGCGCGTCCAGGCAAGGCTACGACGTGCGCTCAGATGTCTGGAGCTTGGGGATTACATTGGTGAGTGAGGGGCTTTAGCCTGGCTGCCCTCTGCACTCTGTAGGTGCCACACCTGGGCAGCACAGCCCAGCTCCTTCGTGTCTTGGGGTTGAACTGGGCCCTTCCTGGCTCGGGAACAGCCTGGATGCTTTCCACGTGAATGGTTCTCCTGAGCGCCTGCAGCTGGGATTTGCAGAGAGCAAGATGTGAGCAGGGAAGAGGTGTTGGATTGTAAATGAGTTTTGTGTTCAGAACTGAGATGAGGGTGCTGAGTGTGGTGGTGCAGAGCAGAGCACCCAGCCTGTGTGAATAAGCCTCTGACAGCCCTGGCAGCTGCTGTGCTTTGGCTGCACAGACTTTGGTTAATCCTGGATTCTGGGATTCTGATTCCTCACTGGCTTAACCACACAGCACTGCTAGCTGCACACACTGATACAGTGAGAAGCTCTTACTTTCTCCAGGCTGTGAAGCAGAAGAGAAAGCAGAAGCAATTAAGTATGAACCAGCAGCTTCTGTTTTCAGCACTGATGTTTAAAAAATCTCATTTTCATTACCCTGAGAGGAGCAGGGAGTTGGATTCAAGGATGCTTATGGGTCCTCTCCAACCTGAGATATCATGTGATTGTGTTATTCTCATTATCCATTTTCTCTAGTGGTTGTTAGGAGGCTTGGGAAGGGACTGGAGGACTTTACTCTCCTGCACTGGTTTGTTTTATAGTCAGTGGAGGAGCAGGCATGGCCTGGTCAGGGTAAATCTGGCCGTGCCCCTCACACAGGCAGCAGAACTGACTACTGGGTAAAACCTTCCTTC
Organism: Hylia prasina; assembly: GCA_013397195.1. Classification (NCBI taxonomy): domain Eukaryota; kingdom Metazoa; phylum Chordata; class Aves; order Passeriformes; family Sylviidae; genus Hylia; species Hylia prasina. Next base: position 18,044 of record VYXD01001825.1, on the reverse strand, counting down.
TACTCAGAATCATACAGGGAATAGGATGAAAAATCTCATCTCAAGCTTCCTTCTGGGAGGGTTCAGGGTTGTTGCAGACATTTTTATTTTCCCAACTGAACTTCCCTGATGTAAACCTGCCTGGTTCTGTTGTGTCTCCCTGCAGTACGAGCTGGCCACGGGGCGATTCCCCTACCCCAAGTGGAACAGTGTGTTTGACCAGTTGACACAAGTAGTGAAAGGAGACCCACCACAGCTGAGTAACTCAGAGGAAAGGGAGTTTTCCCCAAGTTTCATCAACTTCGTCAACTTGTGGTGAGTGTGTGCTGCTGAGCTTGGGCTTGGCTTTTTTTGTTGGCTGGTATTTGGCAAAGGTCATGTGTCCAGCACTTCCTGGCTTCTTTTCACATCCTGCACCAGCATGAGGGTGAGGACCTCTCGCATTTTAGTGGTTTGGAGGTGATGGGGGATTTGTGTGGGTTGGGACTGAAGGGCAGACCTTGGAAACTGCTCTTCAGGAAAGGAATTAGGAGAAAACCTCTGAGAGGCTGTGCTGGATAGAGGAGGCATGGTAAGGAGGGAAGTTTTCATGGCAGGAAGTTTGTGTCAGGCACAGCCCCAGCCCCTGCACAGCTGCAGGGGAGGGAGGGAGGGAGGTTACTCCTGTGCTCACTCACAGTGCAAGGATGGGTTTTCCAGAAAACCAAAGGAGGTGAGTCCCACTGTGACAGCACCATGTCCTGTAAAAGTTTGTATTTGATTTGTCTGTAACATTTTCCCACATTCTCCTAATTATCTTTATGCTTTCTTTAGCCTTACAAAGGACGAGTCCAAAAGGCCAAAGTACAAAGAGCTTCTGGTGAGTTCTCAGTGCTACATCTTTCAGTGCCTCCAGCACACAGCTCACAAGGGGCTGGGCTCAGGCAGAAGTGAGGTCTGAAGGAGCAGAGCCCTGGAGCTGGGCAGCAGCAGGGTCTGTCTGTGGTGGGGGTGCTGAAGGAGAGAGGGCAGCAATGCTTTTGGCTTGGATCAGTCACGTGTGGCAACTGTGCACCTCCAAGGAGCTCTGGGCACCTGGAAGGGATCTCTTAGAGACCGTGGTTCCACAGTCAGTCCTGGGGTTTCACATCACCCTGGTGTGAAAGGGGTTTGCCTGATGTCCTGGCCCAGAACCTCCCTGATGATGTGACCCAGCTGCTCTGGGTCTGGGCAGAGCAGAGGGTCAGGGCTCAGGAGAGCAGAGCTTGGGTTTGACCTCTGCAAAGCCATTCCCTGTCACTGCTGTCGCTCTCCCCACTGTGACAGTGCTGATGTTGAACCCTCTCCTGAAAGTATTGCAGTAAATGTCAGTGCTGCAGAGGAGCTGCTGATCCTGCACCCTCACTCCCTCCTGCTCCTGACACTCTGGACTCCTGTCCTGCCTCAGTCACCTCCCACCTCCATTAACCTCCCACGTTAGACATGGATTCCCAGTGTGGAAAAGCCATGGACCAGGCTGTGCCCTGGTGTCATACAGCCACCACAAAGCCTGTTCTTGCACCAGACAAATTCACCTGCTCAGCTTTTATCTGAGGGGCACGTTCCAGGAGAGTGACCAGAGTAACTTTGTTGTTTTTTATCTGCTTCCAGAAACATCCCTTCATCCTGATGTATGAGGAACGCACAGTGGATGTTGCATGCTATGTTTGTAAAATCCTGGATCAAATGCCAGCAACTCCCAGCTCTCCAATGTACGTGGATTGATACTGCTGCTACATCAAACTCTAGAAAAAGGGCTGAGAGAAAACAAGCTGTAAAGAATTTTCATCACATATTGCAGTGTTTTTAATGCTCGCCCAGACACCATGTGCAATAATATTGGTGTTATTTCCATCCTGTCTGTATACTGTTGTCACATATAAAGTGCATCCTGTAATACCTGATCACACAGTGTTAGTGTTGGTCACAGAGAGACCTCATCTTGCTCTTTTGTGGACATATTCATGAAGTGTGGAAATAAGTACATTTATTTGTTGACTGTGATTGGATAGCACCTAAAATTCATTTCTAGACTCAAAACTTGGAGACTCCTCAGCAGCTACTGGAAAGATTTTTCTCTCAAACTCTTCCAATTGTTGTTTCAAGTAATAATAAAAAGCAAACAAACAAAAGTTAGGCGTTGTCTGTCTGAACATTAAGAGACTTTGCCTGGAGGGAGAAGAACTTGCTTAACCAACGAGATGCTTTGCCTTCTGGAGCTGGAAAGGCAAAGGAGAATTTTATTCTTCACAAAGTGCAATAGATTTACTGCTATGAAATTCTGTTGCTTTACAGTCGCAGTGTACTTTCTGGGGACAGTGTGCTCAGCTGAATTTCCTGTTAAAAAAGAGATCATGTTAAATATAGTGAATATGTCTTTACCAAAAATATGTTGCGTTGAAAGAGGCTAACATTAAACTATTGAGATGGGACATAATGTATTCTTCCTCCTTTTACCAAGCCAGCCACTCTTCACTCTTAACTAGGTGTCCTGTAAATTGTTACCTGGTAAGATAAGACCTTTGACCTGAAGAATTATTAAACTACTTGATTGAATTTAACCTGCTTGTTGACCTGGTTTATAGTGCACAGCGCTCACCGCCCACTGGCTTTGCTTTGCCTTCACCCAGTGCCACCCACAGAGGCTGCAGCTGCTTGGATGGGCCACCAGCTGCTGGCTCTGAGTCCTGGCCAGTGTTTCTCGTGTTCCTGCTGTCCCCAGCCCTGCTGTTTGTGCCTGTGGCCCAGCCCAGCCCTCCCAGCCCCGTGTCCCTGAGCTCCTGAGTCCCATCCAGACCTGAGCAGCTCTTCTCACCGCTGCAGGCAGGCTGGAGGGGTGGCCTGGCACGGGGCTCTGTGCCCACCACCCTGCTCAGCCTGCTGGAGACAATTCACCACCACCTGCAGACTGAACCTCCTCTGTGACCTCCACAGCTCCTGGTGCTGCACCCAGAGCAAACCTCTCCGATGGGGTGCAGAAGGAGATGAGGTGGAGATGAAGGAGCATCTAACTCCTCTCAGCTGGCCCAGCAAGGCCAGGCAAGCTGTTGTTCTCTGGTCCATTCCTAAGTGAAACAGCACATCAGGCTTTTCTCTTTGTTTAATTGACATTTTTTTCAAAGATTAATTTTTCCCCAAAACTTTTTTTTTCCCCCAAATATTGCACTTTTCAGGTGTTTAGCAGCACACCAGGGATAAAATGGAGGCTGGAGGGTCTCTGCTTTCCATTTTGAGCTGATTTAGGTGCTTGGTAGGACTTCATCAGTGTTAGAGCAACCTCCCATCAGAGCTTGGATGCAGTGGGAATGGAAACACCGTGGTGCTGCCAGGATCCCCAGGGAAGGGCTCCCCACCTGTGCAGACCAGCCCGAGGCAGAGCACTGAAGACAACCAGCACCCCCATCCCAGCTGGGAAGGAGCCCAGGCCGTGCCCTGGCACACAGCTGGTGTCTGAGGTGACACAGCCCGGTGCTCCTGCTGGCACCGAGGCTGGCGCTGCTCTGAGCCCCTGGCATCCCTTGGTCCTGCCCTTCCTGGATTGTGTTCCTCGGGCTGCTCCTCAGGCAAGGCCAAAGTCACCAAAGTCTTCCCAGAACAGCGAGGCAGAGGTTTCTGCAGTGCCTGCTCCTTCTGGTGCATCCTGCATAAAGATCGGTCAGACCCAGCCATGTCTAAAGCAGTCATTGTGTCCCCACCCCTGAGCCTTTCTCAGGCACATCCCCGTGGAGCTGTGATTCCTCTCTCCAGCCTTCAGCCCCTGGCGTGGGACTGCAGGTGCTCCAGGACTCCAGGGGTGCTGCCTGTGAGGGCTGAAGAGACCCAGACCCGGGAAGGGCAGCCACAGGTGGGGCTTTGCCCCTCCCTTGGGGTGTGAAACTCTGACTCCTCCCAGTGACAGGGGACCCAAAAGCCTTTCAGAGGGCCAGCACTGAGATGGAACTTCCCAAAACACACGGGGCTGCCTTGCTCTGCCCTCTTGGGATGGCTGGGTCTGTGCTCTGGTGCCGTCCCATCTCCAGCCCAGGACCAGTTTGCTGGGAATGGAAATGCAAAGCTTTGAGCTGCCAGTGGCAGGAGTGAGGTGCTGCTGCCTGGGTGGCTGTACAGGACAGGTTTAGCCTATTCAACGTAGATTATTATAAATTATTAAGGGTGCAGCATTTATTGAAATGTATCTATTTAAAAAAAAGAAAAAAAAAGGTGTATAGTGTTCAGAAGCTGTGAAAATAGTGTAAGAACTGTACATTGTGAATTCTGGTTATTTTTTTTTTCTTGTACCATAGAAAAAAATGTATAAAAATATCGAAAAGCTGATGTGCAGGGATTTTGCCTTATTGTCTGTAAAATGAAGCTCAGGAACATAACTGCTTCAAAGAGCTTCCGAATATTTTATCCGGTATCCTGGTTTGACTTCCTCCTCTATTTAAGCTATTATACATGGATCAGAGTGTTTATGTAATAGTTCTATTCTTTTGCCTGCAGGTCAGTTGTAATAAAACTAAGATGCGACTGTGACCTTGTTATTTTCATTTTGTAAAGGTCAGGCATGAGCGGGAAGGTTCACTGAGAGCTGTGGAATACCTGCTTTCCAGGCCTGTCCTCCAGGTGGAAGAAACCTTCAAAGGAGGAGGGAAAGCAACCTCCAGATCTGCTTGTGCCAAATGAAGGAGGTGTAGGGAGCTCTGGATGTATTTTCTCTCTATGGATGACTGCTGCAAACAATGAGAGTGAGTGCCTGTCACTGTTTGCAGCACAGGGAGGTGCTGGTGGCTCAGGACCCCTTGTCCCTGTGAGGAGGGCAGGTGGCTGTGCCCACCCTCCAGGGAAAGGGCAGCTGGTGCTCCCAGCTCTGCTGGCTGCTTTAGTTTTGCAAGAGCAGTGAAGGTCTCAGAGTCCTGGGTGAGTCCTGCTGCCTGGTGCTGGGATGTCTCTTCTGCCTGGAAGATGTGGAGGGCTTGGAGTCTGCCCAGTCAAGTGGGCAGAACTGGACCCCAGCAGCCCCACTGGGAAAGAAGAGCACTGGGGGAGAGGGCCTGGTCACAAGTGCCTGTCCTGCTCCAGTGGGCTGGATGGGACAGTCCAGGAGTGCCCAGCCCAGAGAGGAGAGAGCCAGAGCATCCTGCAGGGATCGCTGGTCGTGGTACAAGTGAGGATCAGGAATGGGTGGAGCACCTGAGGCCACCTCTTGCAGGGTCTCACCCCTTGGAGGGTGACAGCTGTGTTGAGAGAAGGGAAGGCAGGGAAGGCAAATGAGGTCTTGCTGTGTAGAGATGCACAGTGTGAAAGGTTCATGTAGCTCAAGTCTTGTCTGTTTGCCGAAATTCTGTGTTCCCACCACACCAAGGAACTGCCCAGGGAGGTTTGGAGTGCCCATCCCTGGAGGTGGCACTCAGTGCTCTGGGCTGGGGACAAGGTGGGGATCAGGTTGGACTCAGTGGTCTGGGAGGCTCTTCTCCAATCTCAGTGGTTCCATGATGCTGTTAACACAAAGGTGCTGCTTTTTAAAACAACTCCATTTTCCCTTCGACTCCTGATACAAATCACACATGGCCATTGCTCTGAGCGTGGTAAGGGGCCCAGGGAAAAATGGAGTGACTGCTCGAGGAACAAGGAGAGCAAACAGCTACTATATTTTCCCTTTATGTTTACAGCTGTGCAAGCGCTGGGAGAACGAGATGAAGCACAAACTCCCTCTCCTGGAGACACACGGCACTTTCTGTAGGAAAAAGGACCGCGGGGCAGTCTGTGGGCTGCTCTGGGGAGCCAGAAAGTCTTTGTCTTGGCATAAACCCCACGCCTCCCATCAGGAGAAGGCGATATGCCCAAAGAGCAACCCCCTGCTCAGCCGGGCAGAGGAGCTGGGCGCAGGGGTGTCACCCTGCAGGTGTGCAGTGCCACCAGCCCCAACAGCACACACGGGCTTGAGAAGGCTGGGAGGGTTTGGTGTAGCAGGGCAGCTGCTCACAGGGATTTGCTGGCTTGCAGGACTGTGTGTGGCAAAGCCCGTGGTACCTGTGGGAGTGTGCATGTTGTGCCTGAACCGTGGTCCGTCCTGACCTGGGAGCTGTGGATGTCTCAGTGACTGTGGTGGTGAACTGAGACAGACAGCTCACAATTTAAAAAACTTGCTAAAGGCATGAAAAATGCTAATTTGATTCTCAGAACATTTTTGTTTGTTTGTTTTGTACTACCTCTGGTTTTTTGGTTTTTTTTTCAGGCAGGAAGACTCGGGGAGAGTGGGATATCACTGGTATCCTTCAGCTAGGTGTTGAGAGAAAGGAAAATCCCAGAACCCTGAATTCCTTGGGACAGACTGTGTGGGGAAATCACCTACAGCTGGAAGACTGAGCGAGGACTGACTCTAGGCGGTGGGAGGGGAGGGCCCATCCCACTGGCACACCCTCTGCTTTCCCAGGAGGCTACTCCAGTTTGGCCAGAGGACCAAGGGACCAGGCACGGCTGCGCTGGGCTCTTCTCATGCAGCAGAAAATCTGCTGCTGGTGTCCTTTGGGGCCTGGACGGAGACTCAGGGACCCTCTGATCCCTCTCTCTGACTGCAGCAGGACCCTGCTCTGGATTCAGCTTCTCCAGGTGTTCTGCTCTACACCTTGGCACCTGCCAGGAGTCCTTCCTGCCCTCAGAGCTGAGGCTCCCTGTGCACTCCCTCTGCTCTCTGCCTTTCACTCAGCCTCCCCAGCTGCTCTGCTGCAGGGGGAGCAGCACAGGCAGGCTCTCCTCAGCAGGCAGATGGGGCAGGGGAGTGCTCCAGTCCATGGATATTCCTGAAATAATCTTGGGCTGAGGCTCATCCCCTCGTTCTCTGGGTAACCATGACCTGGCTCAGCCCGGGCTGTTTATCACAGCACACCTGGCTGCAGGGTGTGGCTTAGACATTAAAAGGTGTTCATAGGAACTGGTTATTGGTTCATCTGCATCTTTTCAGATCCACTTGAGCCATGTCTCAGGACAATCTCACCTTTAGCCCACCTGGGCAGTCCCTCCTTGCACACAGGTGGGCAAATACCCCAGAACCTTTTCTAATCAAAGGGAAGATGTGACAAATCTGGAAGCAGACACTCAGGGCTGCTGTGGAGAAGGATCCAAGGATCTGGAGAGGTCCCAGCCTGCTGTGCCTGTGGGAGCTTTGGCTGTGGCCACCAGCCCAGTGCTGACAAAAATACCAAGGGGCTTGGGCAGGGGGTCCGCTCTGCCCTTCAAGGGGGACCCAAGGAGTGGGGCCTGCAGGAAAACAAAGCAAAGGCAGAGCCAACAGAAGAAAAAGACAGGAGACTGGCTGGTGTGTTCAGAAATCTTCCAGGAGAAACTGCTGCCATGGATGAAACTCATCTGGCCTTGAAGGACTGTACCTGTCCCAGGGCATGGAGCTGGTACCAGGTGGTGGCAGCTGGGATAGCTGTGGTTGTCCCAGTGGTGAAGTCAAACAGCAAACCATAAGCAGACAGAGTGGCAAGACAAGGGTTTTAATAATGAAGGTGTTGCTGGTAACATAGGTAAGGAAATGTGCTTGCTTACAGGTTTGAAGCTGACAGCATCCCTTTAAATAAGGAAATACATTTGAGAGGAGAAAGTTACCTGGAAAGCTCTGTACAAGGCCGCAGTGGAGCAGCTAACACTACTCTGGTTCAAGTGCTCTGAATATTCTCCACGGACTGGCTTCAAAAAATCTCTCACTTAGAAAAAGAAATTCCTTAAAAAAAAAAAAAATGCAACCTGTGATTGTCTATCCTAGCAGTGCCCTGTGACATTTGTACAATAGAAAAGTGGTGCTTTAAATAGTGACATGAAAGCTACTGCCACGTGCTTTATACAGCATGCAACAACACCAGGGACTGGGGACACCGCCCGGGCTGCAGAGCTCCCACAGCTCCAGCATCCCTGGGGAAGCACCACGGGAGCCACAGCCAGGCTGGACCTCCTCCCAGCAGCTTCATCTCCGTGTGCTGTCCTTCCAGTAACACAAATATTAAATACACTCAGTCTGCAAATAGTTTAACAATCTTTGTCAGCAACAATATTTACTTTGGCAAAACCAGAGTTGCAACGAACGGACGTGTCCATCACACAGTCTGCAGCAAGTTCTTTGGTGGAAGCCAAGAAGTGAAGCAAAGGCTCCTTCTTGCTAGAGCCTGAGGAAGAATATTGCACAGAGACTCACAGGAGAAATGCTGGTGATTCCAAACGGGAGCATCACTGCGGGAGAGCTTCCTTCTCTGCCGGCTGCGGGAGAACGGGCTCCTCCAGGCTCGGTGATTCACAGCTGTTCTCCGGTAGCCTTGCTCGGGGCTGAGGGAGCAGTGACGCTGGGCGAACTCGGGGAGGAGGGGAAGACTGCTGGGGATCGAGGAGGGATGGGCAGAGGGAGCTTAGGGAGGATGGCAGAGGAGCAGGCGCTCACAAAGCCTCAGGCACAGGAGGGATCGCTCAGCTCTGCCCCGGTGGTCTCTGAGTGTCCCTGCCCGGCTCCCCCTGCTCCCGGGTCACGCAAGGGCTGGGGATCACCCTGGCCTGGCTGTGCAGGGAACAGCCCCTCCAAAGCCTGGCTGCTCCTTTCATACCACTTGCTCCTACCTTGGCCAAAACACATCACACATCTCTGTGTGCGCCGGGGACAGGCTGCTGCACTGGGATGCCACATCCCCGCCTGCACCCTGAACATCTCATCCAATGTCCAGAGCTCTCTGCTCCAAGGTCACAGGCTGCAGCCTGATCCACTTCAGAGTGCAGCCAGGACGGCTCCTGGGCTTTCAGCCCCTCAGGACGTGCCAAGGTGCCACCTGAACACGGTGATCTCCATCTCTCATCCACCTGGAGCAGAGCTCTGCAGGGATGGGGCAATGCAGCTTTGGGAAGGAGGGAAGCAAGAGCCCGGCTGCCCAGAGAAGGGTGCTTGGCACCTGGCTGGGCACAGCCCCTGCTCTTCACCCTGGCATGGGCATCATGGGCATGGCCAAAATGAGCCCAACAGGTCTGCCTGAAGGACTGGGAGAGGAGAGGAGAGGAGAGGCAACTCTCCATGATTTCCTGTTGCCACCCAGGTGAGGTCACCTCACCACACAGTCTTGTCATGAGCTGCTCCAGTTCTCACGAGAGTGACTGCTAAAAACTGAGGCGGGGGAAAGATTAAAGAAAGAAAACTGAAGTTCTTGTCAATCAAAGGAAGTGTTTCAGGCACTGGTGTCCCTCTGTGGGGTTGTGTCAGTGGAGGAAAACCAAAGTACCAGAGTCGTGCTGTCAATTCTCAGTGACTGGAAATTCAAACAGGTTTACATGCTGGGCAAATGACTCCAGTTTCCCCTGGATGAGGCACGCTCGCCCTGCACGTTCTCTGGCACGACAGGAACGCTGTGCTGCCTGCTGCAGGCTCAGAGCATCCTGCCCCAGCACGTCCCTTCACCACTGCTGCAGGTGCAGGTCCATGCTGGTGTTCAGGTTGAGGTCGGCAACATCCAGGAAATCGATGTTGAAGATGCTGGGGCCTGCAGGGGTGAGCGAGCTGAAGCCGGTGGCCGAGCTGGGGGGGGTGAGGTCCAGCCACTCCATCGTTTCCCACGGAGACTCAGTGAAACTCATTTGTAAACCGGAGCCTTCGGCAGGGGAAGGGGAGAGCTGCGTTTCCATGGGCGACAGCGGAGTCTGTAAGATCTCCTGGGAGTTGAGCAGTTCATCCGCGGCTTTCCCGGGGAACCCCTCCATCATCCCATCGTAGTGGGGCTCCTCTCCCCCCATCTTCAGCAGGGCCATCTCGCCCGCCCTGCCCAGGGGGCTGTGGGCATTGAGCAGCACCTCGAGGTGGGCGTCGCTGCCGCCCGGGCAGTGCTCGAAGGGCAGCGGGGCCGAGGACACGGGCTCGAACGGGGCCGAGCCCTTGGGGACGGAGGCGCCGGAGCTGCCCGTAGACACCATTATCTGAGGTACTTTCTGCAGGCAGGAGCGATCCTCCTTGGCGTTGGCTGGAATTTCTGTCAACAAATGAGAGGGACTTGAGGGGCTCCGGCGGTGCCCCACCACTGCTGAGTGTAGCTGAACTCTTGGGCATCCCTCTGGGCATTGCTCAACCCCACTGGCACTGCTTGCCCACCCTCTCTGCGGGAAGCCTCGCACATTCTGAGCTTCATCCCCTGGGTTTGGACACAGCCCCTGGGGCACAAGCACCAGCAGCTGTCCCCGAGGGGCTGGGGAAGGGCACAGGCAGCTCCTTGCACAGGGGAGGGCACCACAAGTGCCGTGGGTGGGAGATGGCACTGGCAGCTCTGGGCGTGGGGGGCACACTGGGGGCTCTGTGTGGGGAGAGGGCTGGCAGTGCTGGCACAGGGCTCCTGCCCTGCTGTCCCTTCCCTCTGCACAGGTGACAGCCGAGCGCAGAGCACCCCACTGGAACAGGAGCAGGCTCCGGGAGGGCCAAAATGCTTTTGGGTTCAATCTCAGTGGCTGCTGGCACAGGGGAAAGCTGTGCTCGACTCAGGCAGCTCTGCTGGGGTGCACAGGATGCTCTGAGCCCCCAGACCGATGCTGGCCTGGAGGGGAGGCCCCGGGGGGAAGAGGGAAGCAGAGCATACCTCCACTCTCAATCAGCACGTCCAGGAGCTCGTCCATCTGCTGACTTCGTGTCATCTGCTGCAGCAAACGACAAAGAGGAGAGTAGAGGGCATTAGGAGGACAGTCCCTCCAGCCACAAGCCAGGTGGATGGTTCTAGACCCCAAAAAAGATGGTTCTAGACCCACAAATGGCTTCCTCCCACACGGGGCTGGCAGCAGCGTTCAGAGCACTGCAGGGACGTGGCACAATCACGGTGGATCCAGGGGCAGAGCACCCTTCCCTGCTGCCAACCCTCTGCTCAGTGGCCACCACAGCCTGCCCTGTCCCTGTCCCCTCAGGACACACCAACATTTTGGCCCCAGCACCTCATCCTGAGCTGTACCTGCCCTCCCTGCCCCCTGCACTGCCCCTCCTCTCCCTGATGGGAACCTGGAAGATCTCCTGCACGCTGCCATAAACCCATTTTCACCCTGCCAACAGCATCACTCCACTTTCCTAAAGGCACCACCAGTCCCAGCAGTGAGGCTGCTCCCAGACTCTGCTGGGAAGGAAGGAAGGTGTTCCTGGGCCATGGCCAGGCCTCCCTGCAGGAACAGGGTATGGCTCAGGGGGGCAGATGGCACGGAGCAGCATGAGGTTTCCTGGTGACCTGGGAATGCTCAAGGCTCTGTCTCTCACACAGCACTGAGCACCCAAAGAGAGTGCACTGCACCCCAGGGGACCTGGGGGATGTCAGGACCCCTGGGTGCACAGGGGACACGGTACTGCCCAGCAGGGTGTCCAGCTCCTTTGTGGACAGCAAGTGACCCTTCAAAAGAGCCCTTTCCTCATGGAAACAGGCCTGTCCTACCCAGAGACCCCAGAACGGGTTGGAACTCCTGCAGCTGAGTCCCACTGACTGCAAAAAAAGACATCACGGGCAGCCCTAGCCCTGTAGAAAACAAAAACCATGCAGTTACCTGCTTCACTGCATCCTCATAGGGTGGAGGCTGCTTTACCTCTGACAGGGCTGGGCTTGACTTACAAAAACTTGGGGATGAAATAGAAAACTTTTGGCCTGACTGCGCAGCCATCTGCATGGGGAAATACAGGGAAATGGAGTCAATGCACGGCGGGAGGCCCGGCTCTCTCATCCCTGCTGAGGTCCCTGTCGTGCCAGGGAAAATGGCAATTTTGGGGGTCAAAGAGCTCAGACAAAATGCCTGGCTTTGAGCAGGACAGAGGCAGGTAAACCAGCTCCCTGCCCTGGCTCTGGGACCCAGGGCCAGGCTGGCCTCTGGTCAGTGCCAGAGCACAGACACGGTGCCACAGGACAGTCAGCTGTGGACATGCAGGACAAAGGGAAGTCAGGGATGCTGCTGGTGGTCAGCTGTGCTTGGCCAGCGATGGGGCACCTCCCCAGCCAGCCCCAGCCCCTCCCCATCACCACCTGGCCTGGGCCATCTCACACAGCTCAGCCCAGGAAGGAGAGAAATCTCTGCCCGTGCCAAACACCTGCGTGTCTTTGCCGACTTTTTGCCAGGCTCCCCTTCCAGGATGGATGGCATTTGAAGCCCAGTGCCTGTGAGCTGCTGTCCCCATCATCTCCAGGCCCTTGGTGTCCTTCCCCACTGCCTGGCCATGGCCTTGGCCCACAAAAACCAGCATCAGGGGATTGTCCCTCAGGTGGGTTGGATCCAGGAGATGATCCAGGGCAGCAGTGAGGTCACTCTGCCTGGCCATGCACACCCTGGCCACCCTTCTCTGGAGGGTAGCTGGAAGGAACACTACCCTGGCTCATGGGAAACAGCACTGCAGGGCACAAAGAAAGAGCTCTTGCTGAAAAAGGACCCTCATCCCTGGGGGTCCCTTGCAGGCAACAGAGGAATGTCCAGGACAGGAGGTGTTGGAGTTGGGGTGAGCTGCAGGACATGGTGGGACCGTTCCCTCTGTGCCTCCCCTGCCCTTGGGCAGTGAGGGAGCAGCTGGAGATGCCCCTGTGGTGTCCCTGCTCCCTCCTGAGCCTCACTGAGCACTGCCCAGCTGCCCAGAGCAGCCCTGCTGCCCCTCTTGGATATCACCTCCCAGCACTGTGTCCCACTGCTCCCACAGCTCTGCTGCAGTGCCCAGGTCAGCTCCACAGCCCCAGGGTCAACTCCTGCATCCCCTGCTCTGGTGCCCATTGCCCAGCTCATCCAAAGCAGTGCTCCCTCCTCACCCTGCAGCAGCCCCACTGCCTGCCTCACCCATTCCCATTCCACTGGCAGCTCTGGCTCTGTCCCTCCTAACCCTGCAGCAGCCCCACTGCCTGCCTCACCCATCCCCATTCCACTGGCAGCTCTGTCTCTGCCCCTCCTCACCCCAAAGTGCTGCCCTTTCCCACCTCACTGGCTGTGCTCTTTGCCAACTGCCCATGGCACCTACACCCTCTGGACAGTGCCCTGAGCCCAGTTTGTGCCACTGTGCAGGGCTGCACCCCAAAGTCTGCTCGGGGTCACCACGGGTGGGTTGGGAGAGGCACTGCTCTGGCGTGGGGTGTCCTGCACACCCAGCCTGCCCCTGCCCTACCTGTGGGCACAGCTTGCACCCCTGTGCGTGGCACAGGCCACTGAAAGGTGCTGCTGCTGCCTGGGGAGCCCTGGGAGGGCGCTGGATGAACTGGGGTTGTGATCAGCAGAGCCTTGTGCTGTTTTGTGCTGGCAGCGTGTCCCTGTCCCCAAGCGCTCCTACCTGCCCAGGGGGCTGAGTGAGGAGTGGTGGCTGCTGAGGACAACTCTGCAGGGCTGCTGGCCTGGTGGGGAGGCACAGGCTCTCTCTGACTGCTCTCTCAACTGCCAGCCCTGCTCCAGCGTCCTGAGAGAAAAGGCTTCCCCGGGGTAACTGCTCTCCTCCAGCTCAGTGGTGAAAATCCCTCCGCACTGCTGGGAGCCACAATGGCTTGGCAAGATGCTGGGAAGCCCTGCAGCCCTGCAGCAGGGTCTCCCAGGGGCGTAGGAACGGTGCCAGGGCTCTCCCAGGAGCTGAGGGATCCACGCTGGTGCCTCCCTGCTGTGCACAGAGCTGTGCCAGGGCTCCATGGGGCACGGGCAGATGTGCCAGAATTCCCCCAAGGGCGGAGCAAGCTGTGCCAGGACTCCCCCTGAGGGGAGAGGCAGCTGGGTTTGGGCTCTTTTAGGGTAGAAGAAGCTGTGCCAGTGCTCCCTCAGGGAAGAGGGAGCTTGCCAGGACTCCTCCAGGGGCAGAGAGAGCTGTGCCAGGGCTCCCCAGGGCAGAGGGAACTGTGCCAGGCCTCCTCAGGGCAGAGGATGCTCTGCCAGGACTCTCCCAGGACACGGGCAGCTTTGCCAGTGCTCACCCAGGGGCAGAGAGAGCTGTGCTGGGGTCCCCTGGGGAAGAGGGGAGCTGTGCCAGGGCTTCCTTGGGGCAGCAGGAGCTGTGCCAGGGCTCTATGGGGCATGAGAGCTGCGCCGTGGCCCCTCCAGGACAGCCGGCTGCGGCAGTGGGGCTCCCCAGAAGAAACCCCGCACAGGACCCCGCAGCGCTATCAGCCTCCAACCCGCTGTCCAGCTGGGACTCTGTGCCCTGGCAGGCAGCCCCGGGTGAGAGGAGAGTGGTGGGTGTGAGCCCCGGGGCCCGGGCTGGCGCTCACTCACCGGCGCTGTGCGGAGGCAGCCGCTGCCCGGCGGGGACCCGCTGCGGCCCTCGGGGGACACGGGCAGCAGGTAGTGGCTGTTGGGGGACGGCGGCAGGCTGATGTGCTGGGGGCTCTTTGCAGCCCCCAGGGGAGAGTGCTGCGGGGAGCACTGCGGGCTCAGGAATGTCGAGGAGGTGATGGTGCTCTGCCCTGCGGGCTCCAAGCAGTGGCTGTTCACAACGTGGGGCACCTGCGGTACCCCGCAGTTACTCAGCTTGTCCGAGCTGCCGGCCTGGCCTTTCGGGGCCATTTGTTTGGATGCAAACGGACAGCTGGACACGGTGCTTTCTTGCTTGATGGGCACGCCAAAGAAATGCTGAGCAGGCTGCTGCTTCTCCTCGAGGCCGTTGCTTCTCTTTCGCTTCTGCAGCTGCATCCGCAGCTCTTCCACCTGCCTCTGCTCTTGCTGCAGCTTCCACGTCAGTTCATTGATGACCTTCTGCTTCTCCACCAGCATCTTGTCTTTCTCCGTGTCTATCCCTTCCAGTTCCAGCTGGATGCTCCCTCCATTCATGCTGCTCATGAGGCTTTCCTCGGCGCTGCCGTGAACCGGCGACGGCTGCAGACCGAACTGTGGAGAAGCCATGGGCCCGTCGTTGAAGGTGTCCGGCAAAGAGCCGCTCACAGAGAGGTCAGAGGAGGCGGGCGAGATGGGTGGGGTGGAGCTGGTGCTGCCAAAGTGATAGAAGCCGTTTGATAGCATGCTGGTGGAGGACTGTGACTGGTAACTGGACAGGGTGCTGGTTGGGGTGACCGGGAAGGTGACGGTGGTGATCTCACTGAAGTTTGGCACCGCGTTGCTGCTGCACTCCTGGAAGGGCCGCAGCCGCTCCATCAGCGCCGTCTTGGTACCCGACACGGGCAGGCCTCGTATTCGGAGCTGCTGCCTCAGCTCTGACACCTGGGAGGAAAGTCACCCGTCATCAGTCCCAGTGGCAGACAAGCCCTTTGGAAAGCCAGTGCTTCTAACAAGGAGTCTCAGGTCACAGGCTCACAGCGCCCAGCTTTAAAGCTCTCACCTCCCAGGTGCTCCCTGTCTCACCTGCAGTCACCAGTCACCGTGCACAGGCCTGACCACTGCACACCCTGCAGAATCTCAACCTTTCCTAGCAGGAAAACCTTCCTCCAAGAACTGTGACTCCTCTCCAGGAATCAGCAGTGGTCCTTGGGTCAGGGAAGCAGCTCAGGATTCCCCTCCTAGCAGGAGATTTCTCCACGAGCAGAGGACTTGAACACAGACCAGGAGCCAGCTGACGGCTCAGAGACTGTGACATCTTGGAGCCACATGCTCTGTTGCTCAGGCACACGACTCAGTCACCTGAACTAGGGCAAACTCATGCTGCTCCTGCCTCTAGGCTGCCCCCAGACCCCTGCTCCTAGAAGGATTTGGCCTTCCCCATGACTGAGGGTCCATTAGCAAAGTAAAAAAGAATAGCTGGTATGAGGGATTCTCCCCTATGCCCTTTCCTGCCTACAAGGAAAGTAAAGGTGCTCAAATCTCTGCACGTAGCAGGAGGTACCTGCTCATGCAGAGAGCTGAGCTGGCCTGGCTGAGGAGCTGAGTCACTAAGGGGGGGGCCATGCTGCCCTACAGGCCTCTGGCTGGTCTGTCAGAGCATCCACGATGTCCACCATAAAACCACGCAGGGATGGAGCCAGCAGCTGCAGGAGCAGCAGCTCAGATCAGCCTTTAGCCACCCCAGGCTGCACTTTGGTTTGCTGATACACAGGCCAGAGCAGTGCAGCCCTCACCACCTGCAGAGCAGCAAGCCCTCACGTCCAGAACCTCCCCAGTGACCCAGCCCTGCCACAGGGTGCTGTGCTGTACTCCTGGGTGGCTCAGAGCACGGGGGTTCAGGTGTGCTGATCTGTACCCCTCCCAGCCTGTGGCACTGCCCTGACGCACCCAGAGGCAGCACAGCACACTCAGGCTGTGACACTCTGCTCCTGCAGCGACAAAGTTTTCACTCACTTTGAGATCATCCAGGTTGGATGGCAGAGGGCCTGGCTTGATAGATGACACACAAGTCTGGCCTGAAAAGGTGGTTTTCACTGGAGAAAGAGGGGTGTTGTTGCCAGAAGTTGATGAAGAATTTGAACTTTTGACCATTTGCTCGTTAGATTGCCTGAAATAACAAAGGAGATTTGGGGTAACTTGTCTGTTCCCCCAGGGTCTTTGTGCCCAGCATCCCGTCCCTCTGCTCCCTTGGACCTGCTGTCTCCTATATGAGACTTCAGGATGGCCAAGGAAAACCAGGCTGGGCTGTAGGAGATTGCTGCTGTCCCACCAGCAGCTCACAGCCAGTATGCCAAGCCAGAATGGCTTGGAAAGAGTCTGTGCTGATCCCAAGCTTTTAGTTTCAGTGGCGTGCCTCTGCCCCCTCGCTCTGGCACGAATGGATACAGAGGGGAAGGTGTGGAGACAGACAGGACTAAGTCCTGCTGCTGGCACAGTGCCACTCACTTTAGCTGTCCTTGGTGCATCCCAGGGTAGTTGAAGTGCTGCTGCTGCTGCTGCTGCTGCTGCTGGCTGAGGATCTGGAGCTGCAGGAAGAGCTGCTGCTGCTGGAGCAGTCTGGCATATGCAGAGTCCATGGGTGGAGGGGACTTCTCTGCTTTCTGGTCTGGAGGGATGTACTGGTGGTACTTGAGCTTCTTCACTTTGGGCTTGGTGTCCTTGGGCTTTTTGTGACGGTTCTTGCTGTCACTGGATGATTTGGACTGTTGGGCCAAGAAGGAAAGGAATTAGGTGTGAGAAGAGCTCTTGTCATCCCCATGGCACCTCAGAGGCTTGGGACAGAACAAAGGCAGCTCCTGCTGGCACCTTGACACTCCAGCTTCAACACCTGCTGGGCCTGGGTGTGGGGGACCCTCGGCACTGCATCCCATCTCAGCTGTGCTGGACAGCACATGAGATGGAGAATGACCCTCCCTGCCTGCAAGTACTCCAGTGTTGCCTTGTATCTCCTCCTGCTCCCAGCCCCAAGGGGATATTTTCAGTGCAGGCCTCAAGCAATTGCCTCTAGCAAGGTGTACTGCTGTATCTTGTACCATCCCACAATGAATTAAATTAGTTTTTGACACAAGGTTGTCTCCCTGAATTACTCAAAGCCTTTAAGGCCAGACATCCAGAGCTCCCACACGGCTGGGGGTGCAGCACATGGGCACGCCAGGCTTGGATGCCCTGGGCTGGTTCCTGTCCTGGGCAGCCCAGAGGCACCGGCATTACCTTCACGGCAGAGGGCACCGGCAGCGTCGGGCTGTCCTGCCCCGCGGGCTGCCTGGGGCTGCCGCACTGGCTGCCCTGCCCCGGGGCCGCGTCCGGAGCGTGGCCATCGGCACTGGGGGGACGGTCCTGCAAGGGAGAGTGAGAGGGGCTGTGGGGGCGGACCCAGGGGCTGTCCAGCCCGGACAGGGGCTCCTGGTCCTCACCCCGTGTTGTTCCCAACCCCCACAGATGTCTCAGTGCATCCCAGTCCCCTCATGTCTATCCCAGCCACATCCTCAGGCTATCCCAGTCCTCTGCCTCCGCAGTCCTCCTTGGTTTTCCAGCCCTCCCAATTGCACCCGAGTGCCATATCCTTGTTCACTGCTGGCCCCTCAGTGTCCCCCAGACCAGCCCAGTCTTCCCAGCTGATCCGTGGATGGCCACGATCCCTTTGGTCCTTCCCCTCCCCAGTCCCTCCCTTTCCCCCCTGTCCATCCCAGCCCCTTCAGTCTGCCTTACTCCACTCCAATTCTCCCATTCTCCACGGCCCCTCTGTTCCCCCAGCCTCCACATTCCCCCGATTTCCCCCCAGTTCCCCCAGTTCCCCC
>VYXD01001824.1:737154-749598 GCA_013397195.1 Hylia prasina | reverse complement strand
CCCCCCCGCCTGTGTCGCTATGGTGACGCCGCGGGCTCCTCCTGGCTGTTCAGGCCACTTTCCACTACCGGACGCTGCGGTGCGGCGATGAGGAGACGCCAGTGGACGATAGCAGAGCGCGAGGGAAGCCCATGGAGCTCATCGCTGGAAAAAAGTTCAAGCTGCCGGTGTGGGAAGCGGCGCTGCGAACCATGCGGCCCGGCGAGCGAGCGCGCTTCCGCTGCGACGCCAAGGTGGGCGGGACAAAGAACCACCGGGGGCGTGGCTTAATGTTCGAGGCGTGGTCTGTGCTGATGGGCGGATGTGCGTTGTGGGCGTGGTTTGCGGGCGCCCCGGTGCGCTGCAGCCGCGGGGCGCGAGGCTGGAGGATCCGGATATTTTCGTCCCCGCCCTCCTCAAATTCCGGCTCCCTTCCCTCCCGCAGCATGTGGTGCTTTACCCGCTAGTATCCAAGAGCCTACGGAACATCGCAGCCGGGAAGGACCCGCTGGAGGGGCAGCGACACTGCTGCAGCATCGCCCAGATGCACGAGCACTACTCACTGGGGTACCCCGACCTTGACGAGCTCCAGAAGAACCCCCAGCCCCTCATCTTCGACATCGAGGTGCTGAAGGTGAGGTGCCAGCATGGGGAGCTCGGGCATGGAAGTGTCCAAAAAACACACAGATGTGGGATGTGGTTGAGTAGTGGCCTTGGCAGTGTAGGAGTCGATGATCCTAGAGGTCTTCTCCAACCTAAACAATTCCATGATCCTGTTCTCTGATTCCATGATGGGGTGCTGGCAGGTGGAGCCACCTGGCTCCTACCAGCAGGACCCATGGGCCATGACAGATGAGGAGAAGCTTCAGGCTGTGCCCCAGATCCACAAGGAAGGCAACGAGCTGTACCGGCAGGGCAAGGTGCCCGAGGCGGCTGCCAAATACTATGATGCCATCGCCTGTCTCAAGAACCTGCAGATGAAGGTGGGTCTCGCCAGATGCACACAGGCATCCCTGAGAATGCCGGGCTTGAGAGCTGCCACTCACTCTCCCTGCTCTGTATGCCACAGGAGCAGCCGGGCTCTCCGGACTGGATTGAGCTCGACCAGAAGATCACACCCCTGCTCTTAAACTACTGCCAGTGCAAGCTGCAGTGTGAGGAGTACTATGAGGTGCTGGACCACTGCTCCTCCATCCTCAACAAGTACGAGGGTAAGGAGCCACGAGCTATCCCAGGTGGCTGTGGCAGGCACCGGGAGACCCCCACGCTCCGCTGACCCTGGCTCTCTCCCCACAGACAATGTCAAAGCCTACTTCAAGCGGGGCAAGGCCCATGCAGCCGTGTGGAACGTGGCTGAGGCACAGGCTGACTTTGCCAAAGTTCTGGCACTCGACCCCTCCCTGCGCCCTGTGGTCTCCAAGGAGCTGCGGAGCCTGGAAGCACGGCTGCGGGAGAAGGATGCCGAAGACAAGATCCGCTTCAAGGGCATCTTCTCCCAGTAGAGTCCACGGCCGCAAGGGAGAGCCCAGCGCTCTCAGGACAGGTTCTTTTAGATATTCCACATGTGGAATGGTCACGGACATTTATTAATGTTTAATACAGATTTTACTTATTTGAAGTCAGTGGAAATGGCCCCGGAGCTCGCCACAGCCTGGGGATACAGCCAGGCACTTAAGTGGCAGCATAAAGCATCGCAACACATGGCTGAAGCTCTTTGCTGGGCTCTAGACTCTGCTCATCGTCACGCCAGGGATGCGTGGATGACAAGAGCCCACTGCTCCCTGCCGACTTTTATCACTTATTTGATGTTTTTATACCTTATGGTGGCCACGGAGGGGCGGTGCCAAGCCTCAGCCCCAGCTCCAACCCGTTCATGCCTGTTCTCCTCTGTGCCATGCCACTGTCACTTCTCTAGGCTGCTGCTATCATCCCAAACCAGTGTCTCCTCTTGTCATGTCAGTGTTGGGAATATTTTATATAGAATAACAGCTTGTTCCTGCTATCTCTATAAACCTCTGGTCATGCTCTGTCAAGATAAACTCAAGTAAAACCAGTCATACCCCCTGGTCACTACAAAAATTTGCTGCTAGAGGTAAATGAGGGGAAACCAAGTCAGAGAGGGGGAGGGTATTTGGCATCGGCACAGCCCACACACCCCAGGCTCTTTTCCCTGTCCTAAACTGCTTGTGACCTAACTGCTGTGCCCCACAGCCACGTCCCTGTGGGACAGGGTGTTCCTGGAGGCTCCCCAGGGCTTTCCCAGTGGGTGGGAACCGTGCTGCCACAGGCACAAAGCAGACTCATGGGTGCTGGTACCTTGTCATAACATGTTTATTCAACATTGAAACAAAAGGAGGGGAACAGAGGAACCACTCTGGAACCCCAGCCCTGCCCTGTGACACCGGATGGAAATAAATAGGTGGGGAGGTGCCACTCACTCTGGAGCACAGCCACAGCTCCCAGTTCTGCACAGGGATAACATCCCTGGAGTGCAGAGCCCATTGGGCATTGCCCAACGGCCCCAAAGGACCAGAGGGGACGGGGCTGGGGGCAGCAGGGAGGGCACAGGATGGCTCAGGCCTGAGGGGATTATTCTGGTCCTCTGGGGGCTCTGAGCCATCTCCCAGCAGCCCCTGCTTTTAGGGGACCCAGCACCCTCATCTCTGTCCTATGGCCTCATGGCCCAGCACTGGCTCTGTCCCCAGGTGTTCCTTGCTGGGAAATCAGGGATGTGGCAGAGGGGGGACATGGCCGTGCCACCCTCACTCCTCACCCTCCAGCTTGAGGCTGACACTGCGGGGCTTGGTCCGGGACAGGCCAGGGGGTGCTGAGGGGGGACCCCCATCCCGCTCGGCCTGGCTGGAGCCCCGGGAGCGCAGGAGCTGACTCTGCTTCCGCAGAAAGTCGACAGGCGCCGGACAGCCATAGGTGCCTTTGCCCAGCACGGGTCGTGGAGGGCCCTTGGGGGAGTGAGCCATGGCTGCGGCTTCCAACTGGGCCAGGTGGGCAACATAACCCTCGGAGAGGAACTGCAGGACACACAGACAGCCTAAGCTGGTGGCCATGGCCGACTGGTGAGGCCAGCCATCATGCCCTACATCCCCAGTCTGTCCCCAGCCCTGCCACCACACCTGGCACTGGTTGTGGAACTTCTTGACGGCCCGTCCCACAATGTAGATGTGGGCTGGTGTGAGTCCCAGTGAGCTGTAGACGGAGACATCCTTGGTGGAGCCATAGCCAGCAACTATGGAGATCTCTGCCTACCCAGAGACAAGAGCATTAGGGCAGGGAACAACCCTTCCCACAGGGACAGCCACCCCCAGGGGCTGGATGCCCTCATATTAAGAGGGATGGCTGGGAGCTGCCCTGCAAAGCTTCCAGCTCTGCCATGGCAGTGCAGTCCAGCTCCCAGCATCTCCACCAGGATGCAGAGGTGCACAGGATTCAGCACAGCCCACACCACCCCATCACCAGCCCTGCGTCCTGGCAGCATCCCTGTCCCCACCTCGGTGCGCAGGCTCTGCAGGAAGGCGGCTTTCTGGCGCAGCGGGTCATGGGTGAGCCCGTCGCAGAAGGAGACGGCGCCGTGGGGGAAGTTGTGCTGGGAGAGCCAGGCCACCACGCGGTGCTTCTGCATGTCAGGGCGCCCCGTCACATAGATGATCATGTACCCTGAGTCCTGCCAGTGCCTAGGAGGGGACATGGGTGGCTGCCAGGAGCCTGTGTGGAGACAGTCCTGCTATGGGAAGCTGGTATCTCCCAACACAGCATGTGTGGGTGCTGCCTCTAAAACCTCCCTGCTCCCAGGGATTTTATCAAGGAGAAGGTACAGCAGAGCTGTGGGGACTACATCCAAACAGAGAGGATTATTTTCCACAACAGGGTACCAGCACAGAGATGCTGTGCTGGAGGCAAGGGAGTGGTGGAATACCCTTCCCCTTGTCCCTGCTCTGACATCCCCCAAGTGAGTTGTCACACCATGAATGATGGGGAGACAGACTCCCTGATTGAAGGGCACCCACCTTACAACATCCACAGCCCCCGCCCGCACTTTGGGGTCGCTGCCCATGATGGAGACGCTTGCAGTGAAGGAGCCGTCGATGCTGAACACAACAGACTCGGTGCCACGGGCCACCACGGTCAGGTACGCCTCGGCATAGCTGTGGTCCCCTCTGCAAAGGCAGAGGTCGTGGCTCAGCACCCGCCCTGCTGCCAGGGCAGCAGGTGTAGCTCCGCCAAAAGGGCTGGAGGAGAAACTGAGGCAACACCTCACCTGACCACCATGCGCACAGGGTAGATCCCAATGGCCAGAGCCTTGTCTGGAGGGATGGTGAAGGTCAGGCGCCCGCTGCCACTCGTCACCTCGGTGCCGTAGTACAGCCACTTCCCTGACAATGGCTGCGTCATGATGTAGATGTCCACCTGAGAGAGTGAAACGGTCTGGGCACAGGCTGGACCCCTACATCCTGCTGTGTCCCCACTTGCAAGTCCTTACAACCTTCTCCCACCACCCCACATAGGGTCCTGTTAACTACATCCTTCTCGTACTGCAGGTGACACCAGCCCCATGCCTGGTCCTGGACACCCCACCCTGTTTGAGGGGTCCTGGTGGCCCCCTGAGCCCAGCAATACCTTCTCCCCAGTCAGTGTCACCACATCCAGGGGTCCGTACATGAAGCGCCCGCTGAGGACCTGCGCTTTGCCCTCGCACACGATCACATCGCAGGCACGGTGGTTGGCTGTCACGTTCTGCAGGCACACAGGGTGTTCAGCAGCTCCTGGGGGAGCTCCTGAGAGACCACCGGGACACCACGGGGCTGTGGGATTGTCTCAGAACCTACACACCCCAGGATGCCCCAGGTGGCCTCCCACTGGCCACATACCCGGATCTTCACTTGAGTGCGTTTGCGCTGCCACTTCTCCCGAGGGAAGGCGGGGCTGTAGATGGAGCTCTCCTCGCTCTCCGCAGGCTGCGGCCCCTCCTTCTCCATCACCTGCCCACAGCACGGTGCTGGCTCAGCCTCCGCCGGCCCCGGCTTGCCGCCCACCCCACTGTGCCCACCATACCTGGCGCAGGATGAAGGCCACCACGTCCGAGGATTCCCAGTAGCTGGCATGGAAGAGGTGGGGCAGGGTGATGGTGGGGAAGGCAGTCAGGGCGTCGGGGCAGTACAGAGAGTAGTCAATGCGCTTTGGGCCCCACCAGCGCTCCAGGACTGTAGGGAGAGCTGGAATGAAGCCTTTTCCAGACCTCATCCCCTGTTGTGCAGCCTGAGGGGCCCGCATGGGATGGGGTGGGTGGGGGTGACACTTACTCTTGACAACCTCGCTGGTGCTGGCAGGAGTTGGGGGCTCTGCCGGCTCATTGCCCTTCCAGAAGCCCCCAAAGCTGCCAGTGGGGGTAGGGGGAGCAGCCATATCCACTTTGGTCAGGAACAGGGCAGAGTGTGTCTGCAGGGCCTCCGCTGGGGAGAGAGCTGGGTGAGCACACCCAGAGCCGCCAGGGACACACACCACCCCAGGACACCCCTCCAGCAGAGTCCCAGAGCAGTGGGAAGGGCTTGCACATCCCTCTCCCGCAACCCAGCCCAGATGTCGGTGCTCTGGGTACCCTGACGTGGCCCCAGGGCGCCTGGCACCAGCCTGGTGGGAACCTGCTCACCCAACAGGGACGAGGTGCCATCACCCAGGGGGTACTTCTGGTATCGGGGCACGCTGAGCGGGGGCACAGCATGGAAGGTCTTGGCCAGGAGGGGCTCCAGGCGGGAGGCGCATGGATCGGCAGCATGGAAGAGGTTGTAGATCTGCTCACAGGCAGGACGCAACTGGGCCACTGCAGCACAGAGAGGGGTCAGGGGCACCCAGGAGGGCTGGGGGGCACCAGGAGCAAAACACCCGAGAGGGGTAAAGCAGGACACAGAAAGAGGAAAGGCTGGAGAGGGAAATTTGGGGCACCAGGGACAGGCTGAGACTGGGACAGAGCAGGGACACTCAGCCATCCACCAACACCCACACAGCCAAGGGCTGGGCATGCAAGGGGCTCAAACCCAAGCAGGACTCTGTGGGGTGGTCCTGGGGACCTCAGGCTTGTCGGGTGAGCACGACTCAGGGACTTGAGTTCTGCAGGGCAGGTCAGGGGCTGGCACCACGGCAGGCGGGGATCCTCACCATCCAGTGTAGGCATGACAGTCTTGCGCAGCGCGAGCACCAGCCCCAGTGGGGAACCGAAGAGGAAGAAGCCGGATACCTTAAATTCGAGGCGGGTGCTGGCACCCTCCGCCCCATCCAGCACCATGGCACTGCTCCGGGGTGCCTCTGCCTCCAGCGGGGCCTCGCTGGCCTGCAGGCTGGGACAGCAGAGACAGTGGGAATGGGGAGGGATGGCAACATCGTGCTCCCACCATACTGAGGGCAAAGCTGTGCCTGGCATCGCCCTGTTATCCCAGAGGAGCTCCAGCAAGATCCCTCAGGGCAGGTAGCCTCCATGAAATGCTCTTTCCCAGCCTGGACCAGATGGGAATTGCACCCTTTCCATAAAGCATAAGGTAGTCAACCATCCCCCTTGGGCTCACCTGCACGTCGAGCTGTATTGCTGGCTGTCCCCCCGTGTCCCTGGGGCCTCAGGGCTGGCCTGGCCCAATACTGGCACTCCCTCTGTCCCATCAGCCAGTGGGTCTGAGCCACCGCACTGCTCTGGGGAGATGGGCTCCGTGCTCTGTAGGGAGAGACAGCAAACACCCAGACCCCATGCAGCCCCCACTGCACCCCCAAAACCTCCCCAGGGAGTGTTGGGATGCAAGGCACTCACCAGGCTGCCACGGCGGCTGCTGCTCCGGCTGCCCCCCGAGCCTGCCCGGCTCTGGCACAGGGCATCAAATCCCAGGATGCCACCCACGCAGTCCCCCAGCAGCACCACCTGCGGAGACCACAGATCCATGAGGATGGTGACACCTCCATGCAGGGTCACAGCTGGACCCAAGAGCCAAGCTTCTCCCCACATTCCACCTCACCTGGCCACAGAAGCCAGTGCCCTCTCCGGAGTGCAGGAAGGCTGCGTAGGCCTGGTTGGCACGGGTGATGACGGTGCCCACAGCATGCTGGTACGTGCCTGAGGAGGTGGCCAGCAGCGGGAGTGCTGCCAGCGGGATGTGGTCCTGGCTGCTGGACAGGCTGTCCCTGTCATGGCTGTAGGGGCTGAGCCTGAGGGGGACATGGCAAGGGATGAATGAGACTGTCCTGATGTCCTCATCTCACATGCATGGTAATGGTTCACCCTGAGATGCTGCACAAGGAGTAATCCCCATCCCATTCCCTCCCACCAAAAGACACTTGCTCACCCAGGATGCTGTATCCAAAGTTATCCCCATTCCACCCAATTCCATGCCATTCCATGCTGCCCTGATGTCCTCATCTCTCTGCACAATGCTTGTTCAACCCAGGATGCTGCAGGAGGAGTTATCCCCATCCTATCCCATCCCATCCTTCCCCACTGTCCTCATCCCACAACAAAACACCTGCATGCCCTGGGATATCACACCAGGAATTACATGTATCCCATCCCATCTCACCACACAACACATGCTTGCCCCAAGATGCTGCCCCATCCCCTCCCCAGTCCTTAATGTCCCACCAGAAGTCCCCTCTCCAACAACATCAGCTCCCTGGTCGCCTGCTTTCCCAGTGGGAATACATACTTGGAGACAAGGGCATAGGCTGCAGCACAGATGGGTGGGCAGGGCACCAGGCGCAGGGCCACGTGTCCCAGTGCCTCGGGAAAGTGGACGCGGGTGACAGCGTCAAAGGTGGCCGCCAGTGTCTGCACATCCGCCTGCTTGGAACCCGGCTCGCCCGCTCCCTGATCCAGGATGTTCCCACTGTGGAGGATGAGGAAGAGCGCGTGGATCCGGCACATCTGCTCCGTGCTCTCTGCCGCGCAGCCCTGCAGGAAGGAGAGCAGTCAAGTTGTGGGGCATGGCAGGAGGGCACGGCCCGAGGGAGGGGACACGCACCTCAGAAAAGCTGGATGTTCCCAATCCTTCACCATCCCCCTTGGTGGCACTGGCTCCTTCCCCTGTGAGCACACAGCTCTGGTGAGGCAGCTGGGGTCTCCAGGTGGGAATCAGGCCCCTCCCAGGACACCCACCCCAGGATCTGGGGACAGAGCATCCCCAGCGCTCACCCAGTGCCTCATCCAGCTCTGCTGGCCGCTCAAGTGTGTCCAAGAAGTCGTTGGAGCTCCACTTGGTCATCTCCTTGGCGAAGACCTCATCACTGTCAGACAGATCCTCTGCACAGGCAGGAAGGGAGTGTTGGTGGGAAGACACCCCTGTGCCTGCATGCCCATCTTCAGATGCCCTTGCCCCCACCCAGCTTGTTCTGAGACAGCGCCAGTACCATGAGCATCGAAAAATTCCTCTTCAGAGCTGTTCTCCGAGTCCCGGGCAATGTTCTGCATCCGCCACTCCGACAGGCTCTGAGGAGACACGCCCCCTGCCACCCATGGGGGGTCAGCACTCACATCCCCCTGCAGAGAGCTCCCACTCCTGCCCCACAGCTTCCCCTTGGTCCTGGACCCCAGGGAGATCCGTGACCATCCCTGTGCCACCCAGAGTCCTTCCAGGAGATCCAGGATCATCCCTGGGTCACCCAGGACCCCTTCAAGAAAGCTGGGACCAGACCTGGGACACCCAGAGCCCCAGCCCAGGAGACACAAGCCAGGCAAAAAACGTCCCCTGACACATGTCCTATGGAGAACAGCAGCATTCATGGCATAACCACACCAGACCCGGTCTCTCACCTCCATGCTGGGAAGAGTAAGAAGACCGGGAAGAGGTGGACCACTGCTTGGCAAAGTTATCATCAGAAGGGGTATCGGTCCCTGTCTGTAGCTCGGCCTCCTCCTGCCTGCCAGGACCATCTGGCTCTGGCTGCCCCTCAGGGCTGATCCTGGCCACTGGTGGCTCCTCGCCCTCGCCACACTTGGCCATCTTCTGTGCCAGCATTCGTGCTGTCTCCTCCTCCAGCTGCCGGATATCCTCCATGGTCAGGTCCGTCCACTCATCCTGCCAGCACCAGGCTTGGCGATGGGCACGCAGCATCACCTTCCTCAAACCTGCGGGGAGAAGAGGGAAGTGAGTCCAGTGTAATCCCACGACTGCCCAAATGACCCTCCAGCTTCTCACGGGTCTGAACTCACCCACATCATGGATGAACTGCTCAATCTTGGACTGCATCCCCCAGTATCGGAACTCCACCTTGCAGAGCTTGTAGGCACACATGAGGGGCCCGCTGGCCACTGCTGCCTCCAGCCAGTCATCCCCCAGAGGCCCCCGGCCCGTCTTGGATGAATGGTAGAGTTTGGGATCCTCCTCAGGCTTGTACTCCCCGGGGGAGATGGGATCACGCACAATGTCAATGGTGTCTGTGGGGGGAACGGCGCTTGTCACCCCGCAGCACTTGGCAACGGGGCACAGGTAGGAAAACAAGGAAAAAGGGGCAAAAATCAGGCCAGATTATTCCCACAAGCCATGCACCCAACACAGCTGGCAGCAAACACTCTCTGTCCTAGAATTCTAAAGTCTTGGAGTTCTGGAATTGTAGAATCCTGGAATGGTTTCGGTTGGGTCGCCTCATTCCACTCCCTGCCATGGGCAGAGACACCTTCCACTATCCCAGGTGGTCCAAGCCCCATCCAACCTGGCCTTGGACACTTCCAGGGATAGAGCATCCGCAGCTTCTCTAGGCAACCTGTGTCAGGGCCTCACCATCCACACAGGGAAGAATTTCCTGATAGAACATCTAAAATCCCATGGCTGGAACAGCACAGACACCCTTGGTGCAACCAAAGACATCCCTTTCCCCGCATGGGATCCTAATCCAGCACTGCAGGGAGCGGCACAGGGAGGGAGGGGCTGGGAGTGTGTGGGGAGCCGGGGCTGACACACACACGCCATTAGCCAGCAGATCTGGCAGCTGCAGAGTGACCTCGGCCACCCCGGGGGACATGGGGGCTGAGGACAGGGACAGCACCTGGGACAGCTCGGCACAGCTCCCGGCTCCCCCCACAAAAAGCCTGAGGGTCCCCCAGAAACAGGGCACAGCAAAACCACCACATGACACAGGAGCCTCCAGAGAGCCAGGGGAGGACAATGAAGCCCACCCCCAGACAAAGGTGACCTCTCCCAAAATGAGCGTGAGCTCCCCCCAAATGAGGATGACCTCCCAAGACAAGAGAGAGGCTCGTGAATGACACACAGGAAAACACAATCCAACAGCCATTCAGGCTCAGTCCAGCATAAAATCTCCTGGAATTTGGCATTTCCAGCCCTCTCTCCAGGTCATGGTCTGGGGGATCCCAGGGCACCCCACTGGCTCCCAGTACCATCCCAGAGAACTGTCCCCATTCCCAGGCTGTGCCCTGCATTTGTTTGTCCCCCTTGATGTCCCCCAGGTGCTGTCAGCCTCTCTTCCTGCAGCTTCAGCTGAAAAAAGGGGGAAAATGAAAACTAAAAATGCCATGAATCCACAAAAATGATGCAATGCACAGCATGATGCCAAGCATCTTGGATAACAGAAGCAAAGAACTGGGATAGGACCTGCTGTCCCCAGGCAGCTCCTGGCAGTGTCATTCCCATCACAATCCAACTCCCTTTGCTTTTGCCACTGGGAGAAAGCTGCCAAGGAGGCAGTTATCCCTGCAGATCACCCAGACCATGTTTTTCCATTGCCCTTTGAAACATGAGAGGGGTTTAAATCTGTCAGTGCTACAGGAAACCAGGGCAGAGAAAATCCCAGCGGGATCCACACTGGGGCTGGTCCCACTACAACCCTGCTCCCTGTGGAAGGCACCAGCCATTGGAGATGCTGAGTGCCCTGTGGAATACCCATGGGACAGGCACTAGAGTGGAAAACCAGGCAGTGGGCACGGGGCCATGCCTTGATACTATCTGCTTGGCTCTGGTTGCTTCCCGGGGGCAGTAGGGGCAGAATTCCTGCCCCCAGGTCCGAGCCATCGGTATCCCGGCCGGACATCCCCAGTGCCGCAAGAGCCGGGGAGAGAAATAGGTCAGATGAATCATTTCCTCTGAGTGCCTATTTTAGGCCTCCATTTTAAGAGGCGGCACGTCACACTCCACACTCTGGCGCCTGAACTGACCATGTCCACACCACTGGGAACAGGAACCTCGCAGATAGGGAAGAATCCCACCCCGAACTCCTAGTTCTGCCCACCAGTCCCCCTGGAAAGGAGCCAGAGAGCGATCTGGGGCAAAGCCCTGGGGAGAGGGGAAGCAGGGCAGGGAGTAGGAAAATGGGGACATGCTTTTCCAGCTCTCCTTGCTCCAGTTGATCCAAAACACCCCACAGGACCCATTTCAGGTCCCATGTACTCCAGGAGAGACTAAGAAGGCAAATCCATGCCAGAACAAGGCTAGGACACGGAAGAAGAGGGGAACAGACTGGGACTAGGAAAGAGAAGCTGCAAACAGAAACAGAGGCAGGGACGAGAAAGGGAAGAGGCAGAGGACAGACCCGTCCCTGAAAATATCTTTAATGTGGAACTTAATTCATCAGTGCTGAGAAGGAGCGGGCAAGGAGCTTGGAGCAGAGAGCTCAGGAACCAGGGAGCTCTTCTTCCCTTCCAGCATCCCTTAAACATGAGGACCAGCAAGGAGAGTGAAGCTGAGCCCCTAAGGCCCCATCACAACCACACACCCATCCCAGAAGCACTACATGGGAACACGAGCAGCTACAGTGTCCTGCCCAGCTCCCCAAGCCAGCCATACCCACCCAAAATCCTCTGCCTCTTCTCTGCCGCGCTCAGGTTGAAGATGTTGGTCTGCTGCCCCGCATCCGGGCGGTAGTACGTCTCGATCTCAATGGAAAACTTCTCCACGAAGGGACATGTGTACCTGGAGGGGCACGGGACTGAGCCCGGGGGCATGGCCAGCCCTGCAGCCCACCCCGCTGCCTCCTAGCTCCCACCTGGTGCGTGTGTAAGGATAAGCATTCCAGGACTCCTCCTCCACCTGGAGCGCGGCTTTGGGGAGCAGCGCCCGGAACCAGCTGGGGATGTGGGAGCCGACGTGGTAGATTTTGTGGGTGTACTGGCCGCTGCCCCCAGGGCCATCGCTGTAGGGTCGGTTGGCCAGGATCTCCACGCCGCTGCCCTCACCACTTGACTCCTCCCGGCTCTTCTTCTGCACAGAGACAATGGCTCAGTGCGGCCCCTCCAAGCCCCAGTACCCTCATGGGTGCCCAGGGTCCCCGTACACTCTCGTCCCCATGTGCTGGCAGCCCCCAGCCCCACACCTGCTCCCAGGACCCCCTGCTTGGCTCGGTGGTCCCAAACCCACCTGAAGTCTCAGTGACACCCCTGCAACCTGCCAATCCCTTGGGATTAGCCTCAGGCCCCCCTATGCCCTCCAGGCTCCAAGCTCAGCCCTACAGCTCCCCCGTTCCCCCCCT
>VYXD01001824.1:717678-731540 GCA_013397195.1 Hylia prasina | reverse complement strand
GCCGCGCCGCCGGCGCTCCCCCTGACGTCACCGCGGGGGCGGCTGAAGGTGACGGTGGTCGGTCCTGATCCCGGTGCCGGTGCCCCCCGCCATGGCCGGCAGGCAGCTGCTGGCGCTGCGGCGCCTGCCCGCCGCCTCCTTCTCGGTGAGCGGGAACGGGGCGGGGTGTGCCGAGACCATATGGGGCACGTCCCGGTGCTCCCGGTACTGAATCCGTGTGTCCCCGGTACTGAATTCGTATGTCCCCGCAGACGGCGCCCAAGAAGACGCAGTTCGGGTCGCTGCGGGATGAGGACCGGATCTTCACCAACCTCTACGGGCGGCACGACTGGCGGTAAGTAGCGGGAGCAGCGTGGGGAATGCCGGTGCCCCGTGCTCGGTGCCCGGTGCCACCGTGCCCGGTGCCCGCAGGCTGCAGGGCGCGCTGCGCCGCGGCGACTGGTACAAGACGAAGGAGATCCTGCTCAAGGGCGTGGACTGGATCCTCGGCGAGATCAAGACCTCGGGGCTGCGGGGTCGCGGCGGCGCCGGGTTCCCCACCGGGCTCAAGTGGAGCTTCATGAACAAACCCCCGGATGGGAGGTGAGACCGGGACCGGCCACAGCTCCGGTACCGCGGCCCCACCCTATGGGGAGCACCCCCTGACGCGAGCTGCCCGCAGACCCAAGTACCTGGTGGTGAACGCGGACGAGGGCGAGCCGGGCACCTGCAAGGACCGGGAGATCATGCGGCACGACCCGCACAAGCTGCTGGAGGGCTGCCTGGTGGCGGGGCGGGCCATGGGCGCCCGCGCCGCCTACATCTACATCCGCGGGGAGTTCTACAATGAGGCCTCCAACCTGCAGGTGCGGGGGAGTGCCCCACAGCCACCCCACGCCCCCCGGCATGGCTTGGGGCCCTCCTGGGCTCAGCACCTGCCCCTCTGCAGGTGGCCATCCGTGAGGCGTACGAGGCCGGGCTGCTGGGCGGCGATGCCTGCGGGTCAGGATACGCCTTTGACGTGTTTGTGGTGCGCGGCGCCGGCGCCTACATCTGCGGGGAGGAGACAGCGCTCATCGAGTCCATCGAGGGCAAGCAGGGGAAGCCCCGCCTCAAGCCCCCCTTCCCCGCTGACGTGGGTACGGCCCCACAGCTCTGTCCTGAATTCCCAACTGCCATCCCGAAACAATTTTCTCCAGGACACTGTCCTGCTGCAAGGACAACACCACAGCCAACACCACGTCCATTGACAGCTCCCACTGTTTCATAGAATGGTGTGGGTTGTAAGGGACCTGAAAAGACTGTCTCATTCCACCCCGCTTCCATGGGCCACATACCATAATCCCAGGTTGCTCTAAGCCCTGTTGAACCTGGCCTTGGACATATCCAGGGATGGAGCAGCCGCAGCATCTTTGGGCCACTCATGCCAGGGCATCACTGCCCTCACAGGGAGGAATTTTTTCCTAATGTTTTCCCAGGTGTGTTTGGCTGCCCCACCACAGTGGCCAACGTGGAGACGGTGTCGGTGGCCCCCACGATCTGCCGGCGTGGCGGCGCCTGGTTTGCCAGTTTTGGCCGGGAGCGGAATTCTGGCACCAAGCTCTTCAACATCTCGGGGCACGTCAACACGCCCTGCACAGTGGAGGAGGAGATGTCAGTGCCACTGAAGGAGCTCATTGAGAAACATGCCGGTGAGTGCTGCAGCCAAGCCAGGCCAGAGCAGGACTGGAGCTGCCTGTCCTGACCCTCCTCTTTGCAGGAGGTGTCCGCGGGGGCTGGGACAACCTGCTGGCCGTCATCCCAGGCGGCTCCTCCACGCCGCTGCTGCCCAAGTCTGTGTGTGAGACGGTGCTGATGGACTTCGATTCCCTGGTGCAGGCACAGAGCGGGCTGGGCACAGCCGCCGTCATCGTCATGGATAAATCAGTAAGGGATGCAGCCCCCCCCGACTCCCCCAGCCACGGTGGGACCCTCACCTTCCTCACCCTCCCTCTCTTCCCAGACCGACATCATCAAAGCCATCGCGCGCCTGATCGAGTTCTACAAGCACGAGAGCTGTGGGCAGTGCACCCCATGCCGGGAAGGTGAGCGGGGGGCCGTGGGTGAGGGGCTGCGGGGCGGGGCACTGCAGGGACCCATCCCAATTCCCACAGGCGTGGACTGGATGAACAAGGTGATGGCGCGCTTCGTGCGGGGCGACGCGCAGGCCGCCGAGATCGACGCGCTCTGGGAGATCAGCAAGCAGATCGAGGGACACACCATCTGCGCCCTGGGCGATGGCGCGGCCTGGCCCGTGCAGGTGAGGGGCCCAGAGGGCTTGCAGGGGCCAGCAGCCTTTCCCCACCCCATTAACCAACTCCCCTGCTCCATGCAGGGCCTCATCCGCCACTTCCGCCCCGAGCTGGAGGAGAGGATGCGGCGCTACAGCGAGGCCAAAGCCCGAGTGGCGTCGGCATAAGGATTCACCACCACACCTCCCTTCTCCTGCTTGGAAGGGGTTTCTGGGGTGCTGGCAGCACTCAGAGGGTTCTCCAGAGGGTCCTTAATAAATGCTGCTGTGCTCCCATGCTCTGCTGTGGACATAAAGTAGTAGGAAGGGACTGACAGGGTAGACGGCCTCTGGGTCCTGCTGCCCCTGGAGCAGGAAATCCCCAGGGATCATGGGTCAACTCAGCCAGAGCCTGGATACCCCAGAGGGGAGCTTCTGGATTTCCAGGAGGCTGGGGGTCGGACCGAGGCGATGGTTGTAGGGTATAAACACAGTCTCCCCCTGGGGAACCCCACACTCCCTCTCCCTGGCACAGTGGCACCAGGACTCGTCTTCCTGTGCCCGTGCCAAGGGACAGCTGTCCTGGCCATGTTCCACAACTCAGAGCCCGGGGCAGTTCCAAACATGGCTTTTACTGAATCACAGTGTGCGACATTGCTGCGGGGCTCGGAGCCGTTTCCCCTGTGCACAGGTTGAGAACCGAGGCACGGGGACCCCACAGCCACCCAACCCCCTCCCCTCAGGCCGGGCCTTTCCGAGGAGGCACGCGGGTCTTCCTGCGGTAGCGGCCGGGCACCAGCAGCTCCAGGGTCAGCTCAGTGATGATGGCCGTGAGCCCCCACACCTTGTGTGGGCCGTTGAGGAAGACGGGCAAGGTGTATCCATAGCCGCTGGCCGTGCGGAAGTGGGTGTAGCCCTGGTTCTCCTCGCGCAGCAGGTGAGCCAGGGGCAGGGTGAACACCTCCTCCACCTGCCAGCACAGACCGCAGTGACTGGGACCGCTGCCGCGGGAAGGGGAGCAGGCCTGGGCAGGAGTCACTCACCTCGTCAGGGTTGGGGTTCAGTGTCAAGGCCTCCAGCGGCCCCAGGTTGGCCACGACGGGTGCCACGGTTATTCCATGCTGTAAGGTGTCAGCAAGGGACAGGATGACACCCCCTCCCCAAAGCGCTTGCGCCTTAACCCCCCTGCACCCAGTGCAGGCACCCACCATGTGTGTCACCCCTCCACCAATGCCATTGCCTTGTGTTCTGTCATCCTGAATCCTCAGAACTCGTCACCCATGTCCCTGCTGACCTGCCCCTGTCACGTGTAACCCATCAGCTGTGTCCCTGTCACACCAAATCCACCACCCTTGTCCCTGCTGCCCTGTCCCCATCACCCAGAATCCCCATTACCTGTAACACCTATCACCTGTGTCCCTGTCACACATGACCCTGACACGGGTCCTTGTCACCTGTGACCCTGCTGCCTTTTTCCTATCATTCCAATCCTCTGCTGTCTGCAACCCCCCTCACCTGTGTTCCTGGACCCCTGGACCCCTGTCACCTGCACCTTGTCACCCATGTCCCTGTTGCCTTGCCCCTGTCACCGAGAACCCTTGCTCTGTCACCTGTGTCACTACTGCTTTGTCTCTGCCAACTGAACCTCTTCTCCGGGCTCCTGCGGTCTTGTTCCTGTCACCAAAACCCCTGTCACCCCTAACCCAGCGCACCAGAACCCTTGTCCCCTTCGCCTCGAAGCTGTCACCCATGACCCCGCCGCCTTCCCCGTCACCTTGAACTTATCCCCGTGTCCCTGCCGCCCTGTCCTTTTGCTCCTGTCCCCGCACGCCCTTGTCCCCGCGCCTCCAAGCCCCGCCGATCCCCGGTACCCGGTCGGGCAGCGTCCGAAGCNCGCTGCCGCCGCTCAGCACATCCCCGGCGTCCCCGGCATCGCCCGCACCGCCCGGGCCCGCCATGGCGCCGGCACGGGGCGGGGAGGAGCAGCAAGAGGAGGGACGCAGGGAGGGACCGGCACCGCCCCCCAAACCGAGCCCGCCCCCGCCGCGGCCCTTCTGGTCCCGGTGTGCGACAGCCTCCTCCAGTGTGGGACGGCCCCGCCGGGTATGAATGCTGCCTGGTTCATACCGGCCGGGTATGAAACCACCTGCCAGCTTGGCCATGCCCTCACCCGGTGTGTGACAGCCGCCGCCAGGCGTGTGACCCACGTCCCACCTTCGCAATGTCCCTGCCAAGTCCTGCTCCAGCCGTGTAACAGCCCCCCCCAGGTGGGGGACTCCTGCCAGGTGTGAGAACTACCTTCCAGCTTTGCAGCAACTTTCTGGCTCTGCCGGCTGTGCAAGTCCTGCTCCAGCTGGGCTATAACCCTCATCATGGGTGCAGCTGTCCCTGCCAGGTGTGCAATAACCTCCTCCAGGTGCACCCCTCATCCCTCACACTGCTTGCAGGGGTGTGTGACAGCCCCTGCCAGCTGTGTGACCCCACCTCCCAGCTCTACACACCCCCTGGGTGTGCAAACCTCTAGCCAGGTGTGCAATGCTCACCTCTGCCCCCTCCACGGGCCTTACAAGGACCCTTCCAGGTGTCCCACAACCCTTTCCAGGTATACATTCCCCCCACTTCTGACAGCCCCCGTGTGCCTCTGGCCCTCTGTGTCACCAGGTGCCTGGGGTTGTCAGGGAATTTCAATTTCCCCTGTGGAAACAGCCTCAACAGTGTCTGAGGCTGGGAAAAGGCTCCTGGATAAATCAGGGAATCCTGGTGACCGACCAACCCCTCTTCCCAGGAAACCCCCACGGACAGAGACTCTCACACCTGCACCTTCAGCTCTCAGCAGGAAATGATTTTTAAAAAACTGTATAGAAATCATTACTCTCCATGATTCTTTGCTTCCAGAGCCCAGCATTGGCTCCACAATCCCACTCCCATCTCCAGAATCAGCGGAACCTCTGCTCCTCCCACACGTATCGCTTCCCAGCTGGAACCTTGCGGAAGAACAGGCTGTTCCCTCGGCTCATGTTGCCCTGGAAAGGGAAAACAACCATGGAGGGGCCACACAAGGTCCAGGGTGGCCTCTCCAGCCCCCATGGGGTTCCCACTCAGCTCCTCTCCGTGTCCCGGTGTATGCCAGTGCATCCCAGCTTCAGCACTTACCTCCCTGCGCAACTGGCTCCAGCAATCCAGCCAGGAGGAGTAGGTGGGTGCATAGGGAAGGAGACCCCCGGCCAACCTGGGGAAGGGAGGAAAGACCCACTGGGAATTATTCCCACCCAAGAATGACCCATTCTCTCTGTGGCTCCACACGAGCTTGAACCCCAAAATGACCCTTTCCTATTCCAAGCAAGGAGGGATCAACCTTGTGGAGCACTGGAAGCACCTTTCCATCTGGGTATTTCAGAAAAGTGGTTCCAGGAGCTGATCTGGGGCAGAGGGATGAGGGTGTCAGTGGGATTAGGGACTCACCCGCAGTTGTTCACGGCCATCAGGTTGGAGACCAAGACGAAGGGGTAGGTCAGCATGCTGGCAAAGAACTGCAGGAAAAGTGGGGTCGGTGGGATGGTCCCTCTTCCTCCACATGGGGAGAACCCCTGGGAGTTTCACCCCGGGGAGACAGCCCACTCCTGCCACCTCCACAGGGTCACACGTGTCCTCCACGGAGCATCCCTTGGCCTGTGGGCTGATCTGGCTGATCCCAGCCTGGCTCCATCCCCACCCTGGCAGCTGCAGGATTCTGGGAACACACCACTCCCTAGGAAAAGGATCCACTTCCTGCCTGTGGCTGTACTCACCCCAGTGACCGCCTGGGAGTAGCTCTTCATCTCAGTCATGGTGGAGACCTGAGGGAGGAGCAACAGCACCTGAATCCCCCCAAAACGGGGTCGTGGCTCCCAGAAAACCCCTGGAGCTGTACCCAGTCAGCTCCTGGCACCGCGGATCCCAGAGCGGAGCCTACCCCGTTCTCCAGGGCGTACGTGTTGATGAGGTAGGCCAGCATGTTGCACAGCCACAGGGAGAAGATGTCCCCGAGGAGCCGCGGGATGAGGCCGCTGCAAGGGAAGAAACAGTGGGAATGCTGGCTGAGGGTTGGGATCCCACTGTGTGGAAAGCTGGGAACAGCTGCTTTGGGACAGGGGGCAGCTGTTCCCACAGCAGGTGGGATGGGGGAACAGCTATCCCTGGGAGCAGGAATGCTTGGGTGAGGGACCCGGAGCTGCTGGAGGGATTCAAGATACTCCCAAGAAGGCTTTGGGACCTTTCCACTGATGTCACCCCCGCCATGGCCCTCCCCTTCCCAGCACTCACGCGAAGAATCCCAGGATTCCTTCTTCCCGGTAGATTGTGGCGAAGGCGCTTAGTGTCCCACTGGGATAGGGAGAAAGAGCAGGGATAACGTTAGGGGGATCCCAGGATCCCAAGCCTCCCGGTGCCCCCAGAGCCCGCAGGCCATACCTGTACTTGGTCTCACGGCCGATGAACTGCACCATGCAGCGCAGGGTGATCACTGCAGGGACATGGGAATGACACAGGAATGACACGGGAGTGACATGGGAGCGAGAGGAGGCACCTGGCACTGCACCCCCCGGTCCCCTGGGATGGGGGGACACCTACCATGGAAGGGGTGGGTGATGAGGGTGGCGGCGGAGCGGGCGACCATCTCCCGGGAGGTCTGGGAACAAAGGCAGCATCACCAGGAGGGGACAGGGATGTGATATCCCACTGCCTTCCTCCTCCTTCTCCTCCTGCTCCTCACCTCCTTGACCACCTGCTCCAGCGAGGACACCGGCTCCTTCTTGCTGGCTCCAGGCTAGAGGGGGAAAGAGGAGTCAGGTGGGAACACCTGCCCGGAGAGGGGACATTGTTTCCAGGGTGGGGACAGAAGCTCCTGGCCCACCAGAGTGCTCTGGATGTAGGGCTGGTGCTGTCCGAAGCCAGGGGGTGTGGGTAGGGAGAGAGGGAATAGAGAAAGGAGGGAAGGAGGGGAGGAGGAGGAAAGGATGGAGGGAAACAAAGGGGAAAAGAAGGAGGGAAAGAATGAAGAAGAGAAAATGGAGAAAAGAACAGAATGAAGGAAAAAGGGAAGGAGAGAGAGAAGAGGAGGGAAGGAAGAAGAGGAGAAAAATGAAAAAGGAATGAGGGAAAGAAGAAGAGAAAGAAAGGAGGAGGGAGGAATAGAAGAACAGAGAAATAGAGAGAAAAAGGAGAGGAGAGGGAGAGGAGAGGGAGAGGATTCTTCATGGGAATGATCTCTACACCTACCTCAGCCTGCTCGGCTTCCTGGTACCGCTGTGGAGCAAAGGGCAGGGTCAGTGCAGTGTCAGCACTGCGCGGGAGCCAGGGCGCCCGGTGCACCCGTCCTGGCGGCAGAACCGCCGCTTCCGGCAGCGCCCCGGGCCCGGCGCCCCTCCCGTGCCGGTACCTGCAGCACTTTGCTGTGCACCACGGTGCCGATGGCGCTGGAGCAGAGCCGGGGGACGAGGCCTTTGAAGAGTCCCGCTCTCCCATCCACCTTTACGATGTGCTTGGCTGGGGACAGCGGAGACCGTCAGCCCCGGGGCGAGCCCACGGCGGCACCGGGACGGCGCCGGGGCGGCCCCATCGGGGCGGACTCACCGTAAGAGAAGAGGCCGGGCAGCTGGTATACCTGGCGGCCGAAGATGTTCCTCCCCAGGGTGGGCGGCAGCGGCTCGTATCCCACCTGCAGCGGAGACGGGCAGGCTGCAGCCCCCGAGCGGCCGATACCGAACCCGGTACCCCCTCTCAACCCCGCCAACCTCGCCCTTACCTGCACCAGCACCTTCACGTACATAAGCGGCTGCGAGAGCACGGTGAGCCCGGAGCCCAGCAGCACCTGCGAAGCCGCGTCCGCCATGGTGCCACCCCGGCGTCACGGCACAGAAGGACACCGCCACGGCTGCCGCCGCTTCCGCTTCCGCCTCCACGGTAGTTTCCGGCGCCGCCGTGACGCGTTCTGGCCGCTGGGGGGCGCCCATGGCGCGACGCGGCTGCCATGGAAACGCCCGGCGGCGCCGCGGGGCTGTTGCCATGGCAACGGGCCCCGCGGGACTGCGGGCACCCACGGGGCCTGTGGGGCACCGCGGGCACAGGGGGGACAGCGTGAGGGAGGGCTGAGGAGACACCAGGGTGGCAGGCAGTGACACCGCATCCCTAGAGCCCAAGGTGACACTGGTGGTAGGGCTGAGGTGACAATAAGCAATAGAGGTGACACCTTGGTGGCAGGGCCCAAGGTAACACCACAGGCATAGGCTGACACCGTGGTGGCTCGGGGTTGGGAGCCAGCAAGACTCTGTCCGGGCTTGGGGACAAGGGGACCTCTGAGGGGACATCACAATGAGAACAGGCACAGACATGGAGGTGGCAGCATTTTTACTGCCGAACGCAGGCACAGCAGCGTGAGGCCACTGCAGGGACAGTAAGGGGACGTGTCCTGTCCCTGGGCCTGCGCCTGCCCCGCTGCCAGGATGGCCCCAAGATCGTTCCCACGGCTGGATCACGGGAACAGTCACTGGTTGCACCACGGTGGCACGAGCTCAGTGGTGGCTTGCGGTGTGTCACAGCGCTTGTGCCGCTGTCCAGCTGATGCCTTCCCATGGTGGCACAGCGGCCATTCCCTGCTTCAGGTGCCCTGGGAAGGGCCACTCCAGAGTCAGCTCCAGGCAACTTTCCTGCGATGGCACGGAGGCTGTTCCCTGCTCCAGTGCCCCTGGGAAAGGTGACACTGGAGTTGGCTCTGGGCTTCTCTCCCACACTGCCACCTCCACTCTGGACACCAGGATGCCTGCGGGTCCCAGCCTGGGGGGCACAGGAGAGGGGTCAGACTCACTTGAGGGGAGGGACAGCACTGGGGACAAGTGTCCCTGCAGGACTGTCCCCTTGGGGCCTGGATGGACTGTAGTGGCTCCAGGCTCACCAGGATGCTGGTGCGGCTCCGGTTTGTTCGGCGCAGGGCATTCCTTGCTCTCCGTCTCTGCAGCTGCTTCCTCCTGCATGGCTCCATCTGTGCCGGGTGGTAAAGTGGGACATCTGGGACATCTGCACCCTCTGTCACCTTGTTCCACCCTGACTCTGTGTCCCTCCCACCTCAAAATCCACCGGGGACTCACCGGCCAATTGGGGCTGTGGAAGTCATCTGGGATCCCGTCAGACACCGAGCTGTCGGAGCCACTGGTGCTGCAGGGGGAAAGAACCATCTGCAGTCCCCAGTGGCACCACAGGGTGACATGGGGTAACACGGCATGACATACGTGGACTCCAGCTCTGAGGGGGACACATCACTCCAGCTGACTCCAGAGCCTGGCTCATGACCCATCTGCTGCTGCAACAGCGCATCTGCCTCCACCAGGCACTGCTGGAGCTGTGGGACAGTGCTGGTGTCACGGTGTCACCGGGGTCCCGTGGCACTGGGGCACTCTGGGCCAGGTCCAAGCCCACCTTGGCAGGCTCAGGGTCGCAGAAGTCAAGCAGGGTGTCACAGAGGAGGCGGCCCAATGACTCCAGGTCCTCCACGCTAAAGTGGGAGCTCCTCCCACCTGGAGGCGACAGGGAAAAGGAAACAAGGGCAGCTCCCCTACCTAGGACCATCCCCCTGGGACCATCCCCATGGCTGTGGCAGCCCCTCACCCAGCGTGGAGCCACCGAAAGCCACCTCTAGGGTGTAGCTGTGAGAGACGCCCAGGCGCCACATGGAGACCCGGCCTGTCCCCTCTTTGCTCTTCTGCACCTGGAACTTGCAGCTGGAGAAAGAGAACTGGGGGCGACAGGGTCAGAGGGGTCCCAACCCCACAGGGACAGCTCGGGAAGCGGCACAGTGGCTGTGTTCCCACTGTCACCGCAACAAGTGGCACTGAGGCATCTGTGTCCCACCTTGTCGGGGGCGTTCTTGCTCAGCATCAGGGGGAACACGCGCTGGCGCAGCCGTGTCCTGGTGCCGTCCCCGCCAGCATCACAACCATACATGAAGACGTTGTTCTTCCGGCTGTGCCCATGGAAGTCGCAGTACAGCAGCACCTCCCGCTCCGCCAGCATTCTGCACGTATCAGGATATGGCCACCAGCACCGCCACAGGAGCGGTCCCGTCCCACTGGTTCCCCAAGCCCGCCTCACCTCTGGACCATGGCCCGCAGGTGCCACACGCCGGGGAAGGAGCCGGGAAGCGCCATCCCGTAGGCCCTGTTGGGATCCCGTCCTGC
Organism: Hylia prasina; assembly: GCA_013397195.1. Taxonomy (NCBI): domain Eukaryota; kingdom Metazoa; phylum Chordata; class Aves; order Passeriformes; family Sylviidae; genus Hylia; species Hylia prasina. The sequence goes on along the minus strand of VYXD01001824.1, from coordinate 721,085 downwards.
CAGGGAGCAGCGGGAGTTGCCCACCACCACCCCGTCGGGGTTGAGCATCGGCACCACCTTGAAGACGAAGAGGCGGCGCAGGAGCCGCGCGTCCGCGTGGGCGCTCAGCAGGAAATCGAGGAATCCCCTCATGGCCCAGGAGCCACCGCTCTCGCCGGGGTGCGCGCGGGCGCTCGCCACCACCACCCGCTTGCCGGTGTTGCCGCCTGGGCTGGTGACGGTCAGCAGGTACACAGTGTTGCCGGCCAGGCTGCGGCACAGCACCTGCACCGTGCAGTACCGTGAGCGCTCCGGGTCGGCTGCCAGCGCGCGCAGGTAGCGCTGCAGGTCCGAGTAGGTGTAGGGGTAGCAGGCGGCGAAGAAGCACGTGTCGCCGTCGTGCGGGAAGCGCACCGTCCAGCTGAGCCGGAACATCGGCGGCTCCCCCGCACTGCCACGGTAGTAGCAGACATCGGTGCCAACCCGGCGCCAGCCTATGCCATGGCTCTGGGCATCCCGCTGGGAGTAGAGCAGTGGCCGCAGGCCCTGGCTGTAGAGGCTCTTGGGCTTGGCCATGTTGGCGATGGTGAAGCGGTAGAGCGGCTCCTGCCGCGTGTTTTGGACACGGAAGTAGAACCACTGGGTGTGTTTGGCCGTGTACAGGTCTGGCCGCAGCATCAGCACATACTCGTAGGGCCCTCTGTGCGGAGGGAAGGGCCATGCTCTGGATCCAGGCCTGACACGAGAGGCCCCGTGCCCCCCGGCATCTCTCTTACACCTTGATGGCCTTCTGGAGGTTCCCACTCTCAAAGCGGGACTCAAAGAGCAGTGTGGTGTCCTGGGGACCCTCCAAGGGGGCTGCTGGCGAGGAGAGTGGCCCTGGGGCCCCCCCGACCCGAGCACGGATAAAGCGGGAGCCTTGGAGCGCTGTGGGGGGAGCAGGGACAGTGGTGGGGTCTGGGGAGAGTGGAGGCGCTCAGGGGTGTGCCCCGTGCTCTGTTACCTGGGCTGGAGTGGTAGACAACAGTGCCCTGCTCCTCACCGAGGGTGTACAGCTCCTGCTCCGGGCCCATGGGTGGGCAAAAGGGCTCCGGTTTGGGGGGGACCCACTCTGGGAGATGGGGGGGACACAGAGACAAATGCCATACGCACAACGGGTCTGGCATGGGGGTGAGGCAGGGGGACAGCTGAAGCATCCCCTCACCGATATGCTCCATTGTCTCCTGGATGACTTCACACTCCACAGGCCAGCGGGGAGGTGGGAGGGAGAATGGAGCCTGTGCTTCTCCTCGAGACCTCCAGGGCTGTGTTGAGGGGGCTGGCCTGCCCTGGTGGGCGGTCTGCTCCAGCACCCCAGGGGCTGCAAGAGCACCGGGAGGGGCTGGGGGTCTCCAGTGTAATTGGGGTAGGGGCATCCCCCAAAACCAAGACAGGGACAGGGAGAGGCCCTCCCACCACACTTGCTGTGCTGGGTGACTGTGAGGGGTGGCAGGGTCTCACTCACGGTTTGGCTTGTGCCCAGGACCTCGCTGCCAGCCAGGACGGGTGTTGCCCATCGTGGATACCTTGGGATGTTGCCCAGAGGGTTCCCCCGGGGACATGGCAATCTCTTCATCACCAGTCTTCTTGTCTTGGGGAGAAGAGAGCGCTGCAGCCAGGGGGCAGGAGGGGACAGGGCTCAGGGACAGAAGGGGACACCCAGGGCTCACCTCGGAAGTAGCCATAGAAGCGCAGGTGGGCGCGGATGAAGCTGTCATAGGGCTTCAGGAACTGTTCCCCACCAAACCCCCCCGGAGCCCTGTGCCCTCCCTGGGCAGTGCGGCTCCCCACAGGCTCCATGCCTGCCAGAGCTCCGGGAGACCCGGAACAGCAGTGGCAGTGCCAGGGCTGGGCTGGCATGTGGTTGCTGAGCTACAGGGAGGAACAGGGCAGTCCTGGAGCAGAGCTGGGAAAGGAGCCAGAGGAATTTCATAGTCATTAAGGTTGGAAAAGACCTCCAGAGTCATTGAGTCCAACCTGTGACCAATCCCCAACTTGTCGCCCAGACCAGAGCACTGAGCACATTCCTTGGACACCTCCAGGGCTGGGGACTCCACTACCTTCCTGAGCAGCCCCTTCCAATGCCTGACACCACTTTCTATGAAGAAATTCTTCCTCATGTCCAACCTCAACTTCCCTTGGCAAAGCTTTGAGGCTGTTTTCTCTTGTCCTGTCCCTTGTCCCCTGGCAGCAGAGCCTGACACACCCCGTGGCTGCACTCTCCTGTCAAGGAGTTGCGGAGAGCCAAAAGGTCCCTCCCAAGCCTCCTGTTATCCAAGCTGAGTCCCCCCAGCTTTTCCTGGGGCTCCAAACCCTTCCCCGGCTCCATTCACTTCTTCAGACAGCCCCTCTCTTCCATGAGGGCTCCACATCTGTCCCCAGGGCTGGAGGTGGCCCAGCAGTGCCAGAACAGGGGACAGCCCGGGTGCCATTGCAGCTTTTCCTGGGTGGGCTCACCTTCAGCTGCTCTCACCTTCAGCTGCTCTCACCAGCACCCCCAGGGCCTTTCCCAGCTTTCCAGCCTCTCTTCCCGCAGCCTGGAACATTCCATAGGGTTTGTGTGACCCAAGTGTAGGACCTGGCACTTGGCCTTTACCCTCACACCTTTAGCCTCAGCTCTTCAATCCAGCCCATCCAGTTTCTTTTGTAGAGCCTTTCTGGCCCTCCACAATCCACACACCCATCCAACTTGTAATTGTGGATTACAGGGGTCTGTTGTGCTCTCCATCCCCATCTACCACCTGCCCTCGGCAGAATCAATGAGACGGTACTTCCCAAACTGCTACAATTTATTGGACAATGGTCAAAGGAACTGTACATCTGTAAAAAAAACCAAAACAAAACAAAAACCCGCAAGAGGTGAGCACAGCACTGCATGCCTCATGTGCTCGAGGCTGTTTTCCTCCGCTTCAGCCGTGAGCGCCAGTCCTCTGGCAGTGCCTCAAAGTTGGCGTTCCTCTCAGCCATGCCACTGCAGGAGTAAAGCGGGATGTCAGCACCCATCTGGCCCTCTCATGGATCCCCCACCTTTACAAAGGACAAGGAAATGTCCTGGTGCCAGCCCCCGGGGTCTGTACCTCATCAGCTGCTGCTGCTTCCACTCCTCGATACGCCGCTGGGCTGTAGTCTCCCGGTCCTCCTCACTGGAGCTGGAATTCTCCTCCTCATCCAGCTCCCGCTGGATACTTTGCCACTTCTTCACCAGTGATGGCATCTTTGTCTTGCCCTTCTTGCCCTGTGCCACAAAAATAACAGTGGTGAGTGCGGCTGGAAAGGGAGGAGGGAAGGAACGGTGCTGATGTGGGACCACCGCCCCGGCCTACCTTGTCCTTGCGCCCCTTCCTTGGCTTCTCCTTCTCTGGAGGCGGCGGCGCCTTGGGGGTGGGCGG
>VYXD01001824.1:680449-705085 GCA_013397195.1 Hylia prasina | reverse complement strand
CTCCCGCAGCGCCTGCAGCAGCTGGTCAATGGCAGTGTAGGGAAGCCACATTGTGGGGGATGCTGGGGACAGAGGGACCTGGAATGGACAGGAACTGTCACATCACGTCCCCAAGGAACATTTTGCCGCATCCCAACAGTGGGTGAGCTCACCTCGATCCCAAAATACTGGTGCCCTTTGCCCAGCACAGCATCCACGTACTCCAGGACCAAATCCACGGCCTCCTCCAGCAGATCATAGTTCAGGTACAGGCGCAGCAGCTCAGCAGCGTCCACTTCCTGACAGAAAGAGGGAAACTCAGCCAGGGAATGTGACCAGGACTGGGATCACGCTGAGAGAACCAGCTCTGAGCCTTGGTATTGGGCACGGAGCACCTGGCAGGTGTCCATGGAGTGAGGGTGATCCAGCAGCTCTGGGACAGCTGGAATTTTAGGGTTTTTGGGGACAGCTATCTCCCTGTTCTCACCTTGTAGCTGTTAATGAGCCAGTTGGGCAGAGGTATCCCGTGTGCCAGGAGCTTGTTGATGACGCAGCGATGGTACAGGCTGTTCTGGGATGGGTAACGCTCCAAGTAGGATGACAGCAGCCTCCAGGCTTCATCTGTGGCACTGCAAGGAAACAATTCCCCGTGGAACACGTGCCAGCAGCTCCTGCCCCATCTGTGAGGCCAGGGTGTGCTCCAGGTGATGTGGGGACAGGATGGAAGCACAGCTCTCCTCACATCCTGTGCCCACAGTTCTGGCCTAAGGGGTTTTAAGGATCCGTGACCCTCCTGTCTCCAGATCCTCCTCCTCCTGAACTGTGGAGATAAACCTACCTGGATTCCTTGGTGGTGACCAGGGCCGAGAGTTGGTTGGCTGCCAGCCAGTCCCAGGCCTTTGCCTGTGCCGCTTCCCCTCCCAGCTGGAGCTTGATGCACCTGCACAACCAAAAGCCATGGGAAGGTGGGTCCCTCCAGAACTCAGCCCTTGCAGGACTATTCCCAATGAACAACCCAGCTGGACCAGCAGGGAAAGAAGGCTCTTGGGCACACCCGAGGCCCTGCATCCCTCCAGCCCTGCGTCCCCTGAGGTGGGAGGGCACCTGGACGTACTTGAAGGTCAGGCCCTCAAAGATGGGCGTCAGGGGCAGCTTGAAGGTCTGGCACAGGGTGATGGCCGAGTCGAAGAGCCCGGCCCGGACCAGCAGAGACACTGTCTCCTCGGGTGTGGAGTTGCCTGAGGGGGAGGAAGAGCAGGTAAAGCCTCCCTGAGTAACACCCCAGTGCTCACCAGGGCCTGTGTTATTTATTGAGAGATGCAGCAGCAGGGCACCAACAGCCTCCACCACCCTGCAGCAGTACTCCTCAATCCATGGCTGGAGCGCTCAGGAGCTGTCCCTGAAGGGACTGGACAGAGCAGCTGTGACCCACAGAGCTGTCCCTGATGGGGCACCAGCTGGAGAGGGACTGGAGAGGAACACAATAGGTAGCAATACATGACAGGAAAATGCTGTTGCTGTTTAGAACCATTGAATTGTTAAGGTTGGAAAAAGATCCCCAAGATCATTGAGGTTAGGGAGGGGACAGCCTTATCACAGGTCTGTATCCAAGCAAACAATGCATCAGCTCTGCCAGCACAGAAACTGTGGCACTCGGCTCCCTGCGTCACCACTCTGCCCTCAAAGCAGCTGTTCCATCCTTTCCCTGCAATCCCTCACTGGGAAGTCACCTCCTCCTGACATTTAGAGGGGAAAGATATGGACATGTTGTGTAACTTGTACCAGAGATACTAAAACACCCCAGGTGGGAGAGTTAGACCTTCCTGCTCCCCAGAAAGGAACAACTTTCACAACTTTTTAGCACCATTCCATGAAGCAGGATTGTCCAGGAAAATAAGTTTTTCATCAATTAAAAAGGTTGGATTTGATGATGTTGGAAGTCTTTTCCAACCTTAATAATTCTATTTCCAAAATGCCTTTTTTGCCCAACGCAGAAGCTCATCCCACGCCCACTGCAGACCACCAGAGCTTGGGAAAAGCCAAAAAAAGGTGGAAAACTTAAAATTGGCTCTCCTGATGTGCATCTCAGAACCTGCTGAAGTCAGTGGCTGGATTTCATGGTAGGGATGGGAAGGGAATTTGATGGTACCTGGCAGCTTCTGGGTTTGCCTCTGGGACAGGACAGAGTGGCTGAACACCCCTCACCTGCCACTGCTGCTGCTGATACGTCGTGTTCCACCAGGGTCAGCCGGATCCGCGCCAGCAGACATTCCCTCTCCAAATCCTCCAGCTCCAGGATCTCGATCTGGCGAGTGGCTGGAACAGATGGATACTGGGCTCTCAGCACTTCAAAAAGGGCTCTTTGGGCACTGTGCAGAATGTCATGGAATCACAGAATGGTTTGTACTGGAAGGGACCTTAAAACTCATCCACTTCCATGGGCAGGGACACCTTCCAACCATCCCAGGTTGCTCCGAGCCCTGTCCGACCTGACCTTGGACACTGCCAGGAATGGGGCAGGCACAGCTTCTCTGGGCAACCTGTGCTAGGGATTCAGTACCCTCACAGGGAAGAATTTGTTCCCAACATTCCATCTAGTCCTGCCCTCTGTCAGTGTGAAGCCATTCCCCCTTGTCCTGGCACTCCATCCCTTGTCCAAAGCCTCTCTCCAGCTCTCTTGGAGACCCTTTAGGCACTGAAGAGGCTGAGGTCTCCCTGGAGCCCTTGTAAAAGAATCTCTACACCCCTCTGCCATCCTAAGAGGACTTGTATCCCCAAAACCACCAAAGGAATGATCAGGATTTTCTGAGTCTTCCCTGCTCCCTTGACTGTGCTTATGTCCTTCATACCACCCTCCTGCTCCTCCTCCTCCAGATGTTAGATAATATTTGGGAACAGCTGCTGCTTTGCCTGCGAGGCACATGCCAAAAAAAAAAAAAAAAACCAAACCCCACCTCTTCAGAAAAAGCAGGTTTAAAAATACCTGACCTTAAATTTTCCTACTGGAACACTGAGGACAACCTGATCCCACATCCTGGGCTGTGGCAGACACAGGCAGAGCTTATTCCTGACAGGATTTCCAAGGGCACAAACAGCCTTGAACCATTAGAAATTGCCTCAAAAAGCTGGTTTTGTTTTAAATTACAAGTTACTTCCACTGAAAGAAAGTATTATCAAGGAATTAAGCTATTAAGAGCAGGCACAGGAGCTCCTCGGGGAGTAACTATTCCCTCAGGGAAATTGCTGTATTCCTTGGGGAACAATAGCGGCACGTTGCAACTGGGAGACACTGAGAGAGTTAATGACCTTAAAATCCCACAAATTATTGATCTGGTGGAGGCAGGAGCTGCCTTGAGCCAACTCCCAGCTCACATGGGAGCTGCAGAAAGGCTGTGGAAACTCCAGAGGCATGGGAAGGACCAGGACTGGGCACTTACTGGGAACAGCCATGCACTCCCCATCGTGGCTCCTCTTCGGGGATGCTCCTGGGCGCTCATACTGGCAGGAAAAAGCAGAAAGAGCATTTATACCCAGCTGGTTTCTGAAGGATCAATCACTGATAGGATAAATCCCAACAAGATCTCTCCATTTCAAGCCTTGATTCAGACCACGGAAGCTGCGCAGTCCCTTGGGAACTCAGGTTATTTTATCCCTGGCTATCAGGAACATCAGGATCAGATGACCAGGCTGCAGCTACCACCTCCCTGAGTCCTGACTGGGATTTGAAACACAACCTGTTACACTCACTCTCCTCTGGACTGGTATTCCAGCCCTTCACACTCCCCAAAACATTTGCTGTCTTCAACACAAGGTGATATACTCCCCTACCTATCCACCAGCCCATTCACAAGTTATCCTGCTTCCCCTCTGCCCTAAAAAGAGGGGAATGGCACAAGGGTGATGGACAGGGTCGATGAGCTGGGCAAGACAGCTGGCCACGAGCAGCAGATTAGGAAGTCCAATGTCTCTGTTCCCACCAGAAAAGATTTTGGAAGCTCTTTTTCAGGAAGCTCAACATTCTTACCACAGCTCCAGAGGCTGGCTGCACTATCCAGGCGTATTCTGGGCGGATCAACCTCAGGCAGTTAATGGCAGCCAGGAAACAATTTCCCTGTTTCTGGAGCCCTCGGAGCGTCCGCACCTCCCTGCCCAGCCGCATGCCGTACTCAAACATCACTGTTCCAGCTGCAAACAGGGAAAAGCGCATCAGCCTACAGCCTGGAGAGGCCACACACCTGGCAGGGGCAGGGAAAGGGTGTCCCAGGTGGGTGGGCAGGTACAAGGCGCCATCCCAAGCTTTACCTTTCCGGTAGTTGTGCCGGTACACGTGGAAGGCGTAGAGCAGCTCGTAGTAGTTGTGAGTCATCAGATCCACGGCCCGAGCGTGGGACTCGATGATCCCAACGACCTGCAGCACATGGAGGCTCCAGTGGCTCCATAATCCCTTTAAAGGAAGGGTTTTGCCCCACCCCAGCCGTGATCCCAGCACAGGATTACCTCATTGTGCAGGTTCACATAAGGGAATTCCACCAGGTCCTGGAGCTGGGAGCGCTCACAGAGAACCACCACTAGCTGGCGTAGGCAGTCCAGCTGCCTGCAGAGGGAAGCACAACCCTTTGGAGGAGCAGGAATAAACACAGGAGCAGGAACAAACATGGGATTTAAGCCACAAACAACCACTCTGTGACAAGCTCCTGCTTCTGGATGCAGGTTTTTTCAGCACTGCAGGTTTTTTCCTGGCTTAGAACCAACTTAAGCCTTCAAGTTTCTCCTGTGCTGAAAACAGAGATCCTCTGGAAAGGCCTCTCAGGAGGGCACTCTCCCTCCTTGAATCAGTTAAAAAGCATTCCTATTTCTCCCTTATTATTCTAACATTTTTCTCTGCTAGGATAAAGCTTTACCCAGTTCACTTTCCAAACTGAAAACTCAACACTAAATCTTTCCTTTATTAAACAAAATCAACTTGGCTCCTACAGCTTTTGAATGTACGTAGAACGCTACACACGATCATTCAGTCTTCTCTGTTTTTTCCCCTTCCATTTTCCTCTTTTGAGAGGGTGCCAATCGCAGGTGTCCTTCAGATGAAAATCCAAAAATGAACTCTACATTTTTAAACCAACCTCTACACATTAACTTTACACAGCAGTCATGCCCTCCCCTAAAGTGTAATTTTCCTTTCAGTTTCATGGAAAAATGGGACCATGGACCTCCAACCAAGGCATAAGCCTGTCACCTACCTGCCTGGATCTGGGTTTTGTGTTAAGGCTACATAGGCTTCGCTGTTGTGCCCCAAATCCAAGTAATGTTTGAAGATGCAGGTCCTCAAAGTAGCCTGAAAGCAGCACAAATCAGTTATAAAACCAGCAAGAAATTCCTGTGGGAGAGGTTCCTGAAGAAACAGCTTGCTGGGAAAGAAGTGGCTGTACCTGGCTCCTCCAGTCATCTGCTGATTCCATGATGGCCAGGGTGGCCAGCTCGATGACCAGCTCCGGCAAACCCAGCATCTCCAACAAGCGAAGGACCTGGGGGGGTGAGAACACTCCACTAAAGAGCTGGCAGGAGGGTTTTCTGTTGGGTTTTTTTAGGAGCTGTTCTTGTCCCTAAAGATTTTTAAGGGATTAGACTTAAAAAAAAAGGGAGTATTTGGGTAAATCGCAGGGATCTGGATGAAATCCCAGCACAACAAAACCAGGTTGTAGCTTCTCTGGAGGATGCACCTCTGTACATGGGGGACTTCTGAAGTATTTCAGCATTAATGATTAGTTTTCTGGATCCTAAATCCAGGGAATCCCTCACCAAGGGCCCAGCTCCAGGCTTGCAGCCTGCCTGAACCACAGCACTATGCAGAAGAAAGATCCAATCTCAATTTAAATGTATTCATTTTGATTTGCCTCAGAGCTTAGTAACCTTTGCCTTAGGCAGCATCTTACATCGAGCCTGGACATGTCTGGCTTCTGCTTCCAGCAGCTGGATCTCATCCTGCCTTTTTTTGTTGGATAACAAAGTCCTTGGCTATTAGGAAACCAGTAGCTGGAAAGTCCCTAAATTTCACACACTCGGCTTGTCATTACCCCCATATAAGGTAAAGAAAGTATAGATGTTTTGCATTCTGAAAGCTAAGTTTCCTGAGGCTCAAGTGACTCCCCCCACAGCCAGGGATTGAGCAGGAATTCCCTCTCCAGTGTGGAGGGACTTGGTGCCAGTTTACCTGCTCAGGACCATACCTTGTTGTAGTACTGCAGGCGTGGCGTGGAGACCACCTCACCCTCCTCGGGCTGGATCAGCCTGTCCAGGAACTCCTCTCTTCCCACCTCAGAGGCAGCTTGGCAGAAGCAGTCCAAAGCCTGGAAGCAGACCTGGAATCAGCTCGCTGTCCCCTCAGATGACCGAGCCACCTGCTGTACAGGTGAGGGGACAATACTGCCTGTCCCATGCTTGTGAGATCTTCCCAAGAGCAGATTGCACCATGCCACTCCAATCCCATCCTTTTCCAAAGGAGGCAGAACTTGGGAAGGAGGTTTCCTGTGCATCTCCTCCCTCCCAAAGGAAAAGGTCCCAGATCCCCGGAAGGAGATCAGGGAAGGCCTCACCTTGTGCCCTTCACCCATGACAAGGTAGCACCTGCCCATCATGAAGCAGCAGGAGCCCATGTTCACGTGGCACCATGGCTGCAGCAGTCGGATGTATTCCTATGGGAGAGAAGGAATGGGAGTTTGGATTCAGTCAGTTCTCGCTTGTGATCTGCAGGCCCCCAGGACCAGCAAGTTTTTGGCAGCCCCTTCAGCTACCATGCTCAGACAAATCCTGCTTCTGCAGCTTGAGGGCTGGTCTTTCCAGCCCCAAAGTCCCTTGGATGCTGATCATGGAATGCTGGAATGGTTTGAGTTGGAAGGGACCCCTTAAGTCCATCCACACCCATGTCCCTGTGAAAGGCAGGGACACCTTCCACTAGACCAGGTTGCTCCAAGCCCTGTCCAGCCTGGTCTTGGACCCTTCTAGGGATGGGGCAGCCATAGCTTCTTGGGACAACCTGTGCCAGGACTTCAGCATCCCGACAAGGGAGAATTTTTTTCCAATACTCCATCTAGCCCTGCTCTCTCAGTGTGAAGCCATTCTTCCCATCCTGTCAGTCTAGGTCCTTGTCCAAAGCCCCTCTCCAGCTCTCTTGGAGCCCCTTTTGGCACTAGAAGAAGCTCCCAGGAGACCTTGGAGCCTTCTCTTCTCCAGGCTGAACATTCCCAGCTCTCTCAGCTCTCCAGAGCAGAGCTGCTCCAGCCCTGTAAGGAGGAGATGTCCCCCACATGCTTCTGGGAAAAAAAAAACCTGCTCTAAACAGCACCAGTGTAAAAAAACCTGCTCTAAACAGCACCAGTGTCTGTATGAAGCACCTCAGAAACAGCTCCCAACATGCCCAAAAATCAGACAGGATTTTTCCTACATCCTGTTGCAGGGAATTGCAGGGGAAATGTGGACAGAATGTGGAGGGCAGAGCGAAGGCTGCAGTTAAATGGGCAAGGCAGGTGCTAGAAGGGGAATACCTGTGCAGGAGAGGGCCAGCAGCCAAGGAAGCACATGGATTACAGCATGTGGGAGGGAGTGCTGGTGGCACTGAGGGCACAGATAAAGCGAGATGACGAGCCTGGGCCTGTGCCAGCAGAGCATCCTCGTCATCCTTGGAGAAGCAGCCATGTCCTGCTAGCAGGGCCGTGAGACTCAGCAGGAATTGGGAGGAGGAATCAGGACTTGGAAGTCAAGGCACCTCTACAGGTGCACAAACCACCAGCACCTCTTGCCTCACCTTTCCTGGCCACAAGTCCCCTCAAAACCACGTGGCGACGCATCCGGAGCCCGGATTCACTGCCTGGATTAGCAGCTACAAGGGATAAACCCTGCTCCAGCTTGTCACACACAGTGAGCAACACGGAAAAGTCTGGCCTGTGTCCCGGGCCTCTGCTTTGTCACCAGACCATCCCCGTGCCTGCCTGCTCCTTGCAAGGAGCTTCCTGTACCCCCACAGTTTGGGTCACCATGCTCACAGCAAAGCTGCTGTTATCTCCCTGGGGTCAAGGCACTTAATCCAAGTTTCCGTGACCGACTGGGATCAGGGAGAGGAACAGAAGGCAGCAGGGAGGAGGAGGAGCTGGGCTCTGTGGAGATAAAAGCCTGGAGGAGACACCAGTGAGGCGAAAGAAATGCAAGGAGATTCAAATCCTGCACATATGCCAGGAGGGAGAAGATGCTGCTCCAATCTTGGCATTTCCTGGCTCAAAAGCTCTGAAGAATTGAAATTCTTTTCTCAGTTCTTCTCAGCAGCAACACAAAAGGAAGCAATTCAGCCCCCAGGTATGAGGGACTGGGAGGATAAAAGGTTCTGCTGAAAAACAGGTCGTCACTAAGAGCCTGCCTGGCCCTGGTGCCTCAAGGAATGCCCAGACAGGGATAAAGCATCACATGGAGCTGCAGACAAGGAATTGTGCGGGTCAGAACAAGAGCACAAGCAACTCCAGCTACTGAGAGCACAGGGAGAGAGGTGAAGGAACAGTCATCTGAAATACAGCAGTCTAAAACACCTGGAAATCAGGAGTTCACCGTTCCTGCTACTGGGATGCCAGGAGCAGCCGGGGGCGGGGAATGACGACAGGTGTTTCTCACTTTGTTTTTTACTAATAAGGACATTCAAGAAATAGATGAGCCCTTTCTGCGCTGAAGAAATTCTTCTGAACCCAGGTCCCATGGGCAGTCATGCCAAAGGTAGTACAGGAAAGGCTGTGGGCACACCAGCAGCCAACAAGCTCTAGGATTGCTGGGATATTTAAACAGGCTCTGCAAAGATGTTTCGGGAACGTGGCATCACGGGGTCTGACAAGCCCTGCGAGAATGAACTCCTCCATGGAAAGGGAATAGCATAAACCTGAGTATCTGGATGCTCTTGAAAACAGATGAAAGAGAAAAGGCAGAAGATTACTCCCCCATGGCGGGGGAGTGGAATGAGATGAGCTTTAAGGTCCTTTCCAACCCAAACTGTTCTGGGATTCCACAGTCTTAAATCAGTCCCCATCAAAAGCCCTGTTGCGTTGTCTCAGCTCAGAGAGCAGTGATTAGGGGTGGTGGTTTTTAACTAAACCAGGGGAGATTTACAATGGATATTGGGAAGAAATTTTTCACTACAAGGGTGGGGACTCAGGCTGCCCAGAGAAGCTGTGGCTGCCCCATCCCTGGCTGTGTCCAAGGCCAGGTTGGACAGGGCTTGGAGCAACCTGGGATAGTTGGAAGGTGTCCCTGCCCATGGCAGGGGATGGAACTGAATGAATTCTGAAGTCCCTTCCAACCCAAACCATTCCAGGATTTCATGATTAGGGGAAAGCAGAACTCCAGCAGTTTGAAAGATTATGTTTTGGGGAGTTTTCCTGCACCTGTGAGAGGGCTAGCATGATGCACTCACCTGGAGCTGGCTGTACTGACAGCTTCCCATCAGGCACTCTGGGAAGAGGAAGCTGGGATTGCTGGGCCATCTGAGCAGAGGTTAAGGAACACAGGAGAATCCAGTCTAGAGAGCTTGGAGAACTAGTCTGGAAGCCAACATGCCTCTCATGCTCCATTTGTGGGGGGAAAGGAGAGATTAAGCTGCTTTTTATACAAATCATTATTCTGTAATAAGATTTATCCATATTAGAACAAAATCACCAGTACATCTAATCCCCAACTCCCGTTACCCTTCCAAATCCCCCAGCATCCTGCACCACCAAGTCAAGTAGTGTGAGCTCAGGGGCTTAAAGTCAAAAACTCAAATCCTTTATCGTGCACCTAAACAGGATGAAATCTGTGAAATCTTAAAATACCCACAAATCCCATTAATGCAAAAAACCTCACTGCTTCAGGAGGCTTGTCTTGGAAATTTGGGGGTGGAAAACTGATTTTCCACCTGAAACTGAGGCGGCTCAGTGGCAATGGATTCACAGCCAAGGATACAGGAGAGGCAGAAAATCAGCCACTATTGAGGTGATAAGGTGGGGCCAGTTCAAACTTGTCTCAGCCAAAGAGGTGCCTGGTTGCAGGAAGAGTCGGGATATGATGTGTTTTCTGGCCACTTCCTGAAAGAAGAGCTCCACGATTGTTTGAGGGCCGGATACTAAAAGTGAAAGTTAAAGGAACAGTGAGTAGAGAGCCTGCAGCAGAGATCCCAGGTTTTCCACCCTGTCCTGTGCTCATCAGCCCAAACAGCACAGATTAAGTCAGGGCAAACCAAAAGCACGTTCCACACTCCAACTTGCTGGTTTTGGATTTCTCCTGCTGTCTGGTTAAGTCAGAGGGAGCAGCAGGAGATCAAAGTGTCCCATCCTCAGTGTTTATTAACCACAGCTCAATTAAAACACACAAAAAAAGGGCTCTGCTCCCTCTCTATTTGTTACTCCCAGCCCAGCTGAAACTTTCCATCACGACAGGACTGAAGGAGTGCTGAGCTGGCTGTTCCATTCCCTCCCTCCTCATTCCAGTACCCCAAAAATCCCCCCTTACTGTTCCCAACGCCTCTCCCTGAGCTGCCACCTCCTTCCCTATGTTTCACATATTTTTCCCCAAAGAACAGTGGCCAAACAGGACTTTCCTCATGAGCCAGCCAAGAAATAGCCCACGACACACACAAAGGAGGTTTTCAATTTCCCTGACATTTCCAGATGCCTCCTGCACCCAGACTCTCCATTAGGGAGAGCTCAGGCTCTGAGGATCACCGATGTCAGAAAGTGGAGGAAGCTCTTTCCCAGCTCACACGTGGCACTGCTGCCTGTTTGTCCCAGATTTCCCCAGCTCCCTCTGAGTATCTCAGCCTCCAAGTGCTGACTAGTCACAGCAGGCTCTTACCTGCATGTTTCCTTCCCATCCCTGTTCACCTCCTCCCTCTGGAACCACTTCAAGGCCCACATTTCCCTAATTAAGCTGCCTTATATTCTCCCAATAAAAAATTAACCCACAAGTTACATCTTTGCAGCAAAACTTAAAAAATATGAACCAAATATCAGCTGCAACGTTTTGGGGAGGTATTTTCACATTTTCAAACGTGTTTTGACCAAGTACTTCTACATTTTCATTCTTCCCTGAGCTGCTGCTCCTGATTGCTGTAGGGTGAAGGCTGGAGAGCAGGACAGGTTGGATTGAGCAGGTTGCTCTGAGACACTCCAGCTAGTGGAAGGTGTCCCTGCTATGGCAAGGGGTCGAACTGGATGAGCTTTAAGTTCCTTCTAAGCCAAGCCATTCCAGCATCCTGTGACAGACCTGGTCTGAGCTACTACAGCCACTGTAAAGTATAAGAGGGGTGAGTTTGGCTCATGCTGAGAGAGTCAGAATAAAAAAAATTTGGCTGAGTGAAGCATTCCCATCCTTTTCAGGCAGACAGTAAAATCCCAGTTCAACCCTCCAAGAGCTTTTATTGTTGTTTCGTTTTGTTGTTGTTGTTGTGTGGGTTTTTTTTGTGGACAGCCTGACAAACATCCCCACTTAAATCAGGGTCATTCAACCACACAGTCCATTAGCTCCCTGCATAAAGCACTTCCCTCAGGTGGCAGAGACAGGCTTAAATAACAGAAAGGGAGAGTTGATGATCCGTGGACACCTTACCCAGTTTGTGTGGTGTCAGAGCCGTGGTGTCTGCTAACTCCAACACGGAGAGATGCTGCAGATTAGATTCCCTGGGGAAGAAAGGAGCCATCAGTGAAGAGACAACAAAACGCCTCCCGCTTTAATTGTGCTCATTGTTCAACTCCCACGGAGCACAGAACAGCGGCCATTCCAGCATCAGATTTAGCGCAGGGCAGATTTAGCACAAGGCAGAGTCAGCTCAGAACACGGGAGGCAAAAAAACCCTCCCCAGTGCTCCTGGAGTGATACTCCCACAGCAACCAGCTGCCTTCCACACCAGGAAGGGCACTTCAGGTGGATTAAGGAGGGATCAAAGCCAGGCCAGGTAGAGACTTACAGCGTGTCCACAGGGACGTCGGAGGCCAGGCGCTGGCTCGCCCACCGGATCAGGAAGTAGGACAGCAGCAGGGGAGAGGTGCGGTGCAGCAAGTCCTGCTGGGACTGGAAGAGCTGTCCCCCTCCCAAAACCATCTGCAAGGAAAGCACAGAGCTTGGCACACTCGGAGCAACGGCAGGACAAGGGCAACCAGAGAGGTTTGGGCCAGGCCCAGTTTGTCCCTTCTGTGAACACCAAGGTGCTCAACAGCCTGGCAGGAGCCCAGCCCTCCAAGGGAACCAGCAGGACTCTTGTCCAATGTCTGGAATTGTTCAAGGACAGACTGGAAAGTGCTTGGAGAAACTTGGCCTAGTGGAAAATACCCCTGCCCATGACAGGGGCTTGGAATGAAACAGTCTTTAAGGTCCCTTCCAACCCAAAGCATTCCAGGATTGTTGTTCCTGAGACTGAAATCATGGCTTTGCTGCAGAGATCACCTCAGGATCTCCATAAGCTCCAGCAAAGAGCATGAGTCACAGGAGATGAAACAATCAGAGCTTCTGAAGGACACAGGTACGTCAAGGTATGTCAAGGTGGGAAAGCAGCAGGTCACATGCCTCATGGTCTGAGAGAGCCCAGCTCCAGAGGGCACCTTGCAATGCACCTTAAATGCTACCAGGACAACCTTAACCAGGAAAAAGGGATTTATTTTCAACCAGGAAACTCCTGGCTATTTCTAAGTAAATAATATTGGTTTAAACAAGGCTGTCCTTGTCTGGGGACTTGTTCCACATCCCTGTGTCCATGCAAAGCAGAAGCACCGTGCCTCACATGGCCTCAGGCCTGATGGAACAGACCCAGACCAGTCCATCCCACCACTCTAAACACATCGTGGGGGCTGTTTGCTCTGGCTGGAGCAGCTTCCAAGGGGCTCAAACTGCAGCCTTGGAGTGTGCTGCCAGAGAATGGAGCTGTCATCGGTGCTGGGAGAGGGACAGGGGATAGCTGCATATGTGCTGATTCACACAGGAGGCTGGAATCCGTGCCCTCCTCCCACAAATACAGCTTGGCTTCCTGCTTCCTGGATGCTCATCAAGGAATAAAGGGAATTAGGCTGCTTTAGAAGACAAAAGCAGCTACAGGAGAGAGCAGGACCTGCCCAAGCCTCGGGCTATTCCAACAGCCTTGTGGGAAGAGACAGAGCTCCGCCCTGCACCACCAGCATTCCCAAGTCCCAGGAGCACGGCACCGTGCAGGGGGCTGTACTCACGGGATCCCCGAGGCGCAGCAGGAGCTGCTGGAGGATGAGCAGGTCCCGGCAGAGGAGGAAGCGGACGGTGCAGATCTTGGCCACCCCTCCGCACACCACGTGCGCCGCGGTGCCGCTGCCGAACAGCTGGGACAGGCTCATGCGCAGCGCCAGGTGAGGAGCTGCAGGGAAAACCACCCACGTGAGGCAGGAGGCATAAAGGCAGGAAAAATTCCCAGGATAAACACACTTCCTGGCGTTTCCCAGAAGCTGGTGAAGAGCTTTCACCTCTTTCCATGTCAGCATCCGTCTCATAGTCCATCTCTCGGATGAGCAATCCAATGGCATGGATGGGGTTCCTGATCTCCTGCAGTTTGCTGTGGATATCCTCCATCACATTTTCCCTGCAAAATCAAAAAGATCATCATTACGAAAGGCAACCTGAAGTTTCAGCTGAAGAGGGCTCCCTTACACTCCCTTCCAGTGAGGATCAGTATCTGATCAGCCTGGACATTCCTAACTGGAATCCTTGGCCAGCTTGTGAGTTTTATTACAGTGCCTGCAGCGACCAGTCTATTTATTCCACTCCCTCAGGCTACCAGGAAATAACAGCCAGATAGTTGGCATTCCACAAGGAAATTTTGATTTTGGATTAGCACAGGAACCACACAGGATCACACGGTTTGACCAAGGCTTTGACCTCTCTCCCTACTGTCTCCAGGCACTTTTTTCCACACCTAACAGGAATTTGTCCCTCTTCTCTCTAGGTTGTGCATGGAAGACCCTGCTAACGACACCAAACCACGGTCCTCATCCCTGGAAAAGTCTCCTGCAGCACAGGGCAAGGAGCCCACGCATCTCCAGTGCCCTTGGATGTCAAGCAAGGACAGTTCTGGACAATCCCAGCTCAGCCTCACTGAGAAGCTTCTGGAAAACACATCTCCTTACGTGTCATTAGCTATCAAGTCCTCCAGGATCTGCTCTGCAGCCTTTTCTGGAGGCTGGAGGCGGGAGCAAGCCATTTCCATGATGAATGCCATTTCCATGGAAATTGATTCTCCGATCAGGCGAAGGCACTGGACAAGACAGACAACATCACGAGACATCTCCAAATCTGCAATGAAAGAATCTAACTGTGTATTTTCCAAGAGATTTCCAAGGGAAGGTGGGAAGACCATGCAAAAGCCAGTTAATTCAGCTCCTATCACCAATAACAGCAGACTGGTCCCACTTCCCTGCACTAAATCTCCCCTAATAACAATGAGGCTAAATTAAAGCTCAGGAGTTGACAAGGGACAGATCTGGGCTTTATTATTTGGAAAATAAAATTGATGGAACAATAAAAAAATTTTATTTCCTCCAAGGGATCTTTTCCAGCCACAGGTTGAAAAGAAATAATTAGTGCAAAAAAATATATGCCGGAAAAAATAGCTCAGTTTGGCTCTGCAATCCTTTATGGGTGAGATTTTAAATTAAATCCCATTTTTTGAGACTGTGACTGTGTAAAACAGCCAGAGCAGGAACTGCTTGGGCTCCCAAATCCAGCCCAGGCCTCCAGCTTTCCTTCCCTCTGCTCCACAAAAAGCTCAACCAAATGGATGACGATCCTGCTTTATAAAAATATATAAAAATCACTCAAGCATGAAAGTGGAGCTTAGGTAATATTTTCCATTGCCTTTTTCTTAGTGAAACGGCATTCCAGGGCCAGCAAAGCACAGAGGGCACTGTGGTGACAATATTAATGACATGTTTTCCGTACTCTGGCATTCACTTCCTGGAGACAAGGAACACCATGGCCCCTCTCCACAGCTGATGTGAAAACATCTCATAAATCTGGGAATGGTTTGGATTGCAACGGACTTTAAAGCCCATCCAGTCCCACGCCCTGCCATGGGCAGGGACACCTTCCACTATCCCAGATTGCTTCAAACCCTGTCCCTGGCACTGGACACTTCCAAAGATGGGGCAGCCACAGCTTCTCTGGGCACCTGTGCCAGGGCGTCCCCACCCTGACAGGGAAGAATTCCATCCAACCCAAACAATTCCACGATTCCATGATTCAATTGGCAGCCTTGACACTATTTTCTAATTGCTGGTGTGAGCATGAAGGCAAGTTTCACAAAATAAGTATCCCTGCAAAGCCAAAATAAAACTATCTCCATACAACTGTGCATCAGGAGCTCTTCAAGGGATCTCTATGGAAGCTTCCTCATCTCTGACAGGAGGGAAGAAAGTCCAGGTATTCTCACCTTCAAAAATGGCAGCGTCATCCTCGGTCAGGAGGTGCTCGTTGGAGAGGAGATAGAGATGATCAACCAAGGAGCAGGGCACGAGGAAGGACATGGAGCCCTGAAAGGTGAGGATAAAGTCCTTGAGCTCCCCAAATGCTCCAGAGAACCTTGGTCAGGGAATCTCACCACCACCCAGCCTCACCTTCTTTAGCAGGCACACCATGCTGGTGTAGGGGTTCAGGTGCAAGGCCAGGGGCCGGGAAAGAGCTTCCTGGTACTGCAGGCAGCAGGCATAGAACTTAGACCAGAATTCCACCTGCAGCTGCCAAAACTCCTCTGGGGAGCACTCGTATTCCGTCACACTGCCCTGGAACTGGTGGGAGCAAAACAAGGGAATCAGGAATAGCAGAGTGAAATAAGAACAGAATAAAACAAGGGAAATTCAGACCCAAAAAGAACACACGTCTCTCAGGTAGGTCCCCTAGTCATTGTTATTTGGATTATTTGGAAAATAAATCCCTCCATTTTAGATTCTCCTCTAAAATGATGAGCAGCTGCTCTGCATGGTGGTGGTCTGGGCACCGTGTGATGGGTGAGCGAAGTGCACATAGGGAGCAGAGACAGAAAACCAGGATTCCAAAAACCCAAGAGGGAAAGGAAATCCCAAGCAGGAAGAACAAAGACTCATACTTTTTAAAGTTACATCATTCCCTTTGGAGAAATAAAGGATAAACCAAGGCGTGGGGTCACTTGGCACCTAAAACATCACGACAACATGTACAACATGATATCCTGGAAGGAAAATCCATCTCACCTCGTTTTCCACGGCTAAGGTGACCTCTTTCCTTAACTCATTCCACGTCAGATCCATGTGCCTCTCAGTTCCTTGAGAAAAGATCTGCAAAGCAGCACAGGAAACTAGGATTTTAAGGCAAAATAAAAGTCTCAGCAAGGGTTCAAGCAGCACTGAGTGAGGTAAAGCAGGACAAGAGCATCAGCCAGCACTTTGTGTGATGGAAGTGTTAAAAGAAAGGGCTGGATGCTAAATTTGGGATACATGGATGTGTGGCAGTGTGCAGCCACCACACCTCAAGGGATTTAAAATCCATGTGATGTGGCACTTGGGGACATGGTGGTCTTGGCAGTGCTGGAGGGAACCTTCAGATTCCACCACCTCAGAGAGCTTTTCTGACTTTAGTAATTCCATGATTCCATGACATATCCTGACTAACAGCACCACAGTGGGGTGCTGAGTCCCCATCCTCCTGGCTAAATCAGCAGGAATGAAAAACAAGCTCAGCAACTTGCTGTGCTATCCAAGGGGGAAAAACCCAATTATCTGTTTTCCAGGTTCCACCTCCGGCTGCAGGCACACAGCGGCTGCAGTGCAGCCCAGCAGCCACCAACTTGCTCCAGGGACTCCCCATGAAAACATTCCTTGGCAAGAGCTCCAAGGAATCCTGCTGCCTCACATCTAAAGGGCCACGAAGAGGATGAACAGAGAGCATCCCAAAATCCCTGTCACTTACCTGCAAAGCCTTCTGGATAGCTGCATTACTGAACCGACCCGGCATGAAGAGATATTCCAAGTAAATTTCCTGCAAGAAAGATCATGACTTAAGGAAGCTCAAGGATGAGAAGAACATTTAAGCTATTGATCCTGGTCTTTCCTCCCATTCTCAAGGTCATCCCCCGGATCTGTGTTTCTGTCCACACCCTGCTCCAAACTGGAATCAAAAATGGCTTCCTGCATACTCCTGACTTTGTTTATTCCCATTTTCTCTCCTGAGTGACCTTGTTATTTTTTGGTGCTGTTCTACAGCTGGCTCACCCTGGGGTCCTGATCCTGTCGGACTGTCACCTCCTCCTCAGGCAGCGGCTGCACAAACACCTGGTTCCACTGGCCTGCAACATTCCTGGAAGGAAACAAACCTGGAATCAGCTTGGTTTCCACCTGAACCGAACCTATCGCTTTCATCATCAAAACCAGCCCCCTGGGTGTGGAAACAGGAGGTTTGTGCAGTGATAAGGCACAGATTTTGGCAGGAGAGGTTAACTGTGGCATTCCTAGCCATAAACTGATGGAACAGGTGGGAATCCTTCATTTAAGTCAACATTCTCCCCCATCCCACAAGCAACTCTCAGACTGACCTGTAGCTTCTTCTCCTAAAAGTCGCACACTTACAGTATTTTTCGTCCACTGTTCAACTCCCTGGCTCTGCAGCAACCCACCCTCTCAGCTTTATATTCAGGGGTGATCCTTTCCCATCACCATCTCCCCAAAACATGTTTTTTCCTGGAAGGGACCATCTGGTTGTTTTGAAGGAGCTGTGGGGAAGCACAGCGCTCCCTCTGCCATGTTCAAACTCCACTTTCAGCTATCCTGCTGCCTAGATTTTTACATTTTCTATGTTCTGGCAGCTGGAGTATAAATCTCTAAGTTGAGGAGCTCTGTCAGGGTTTTCCTGGAGTTATCCCAGTGACCCATGCCCAAAACTCACTGCTCAAAGTTGATGTATTTCACAACAGTTTGGTTCTCCTCATTGTGCCACAGTGCCCAGATCTCGGCAGAGGTTAAGGCAAAGTCAACCAGAGTCTCCTAGGAAAGAGAAAAAGAGACAATTTCCTTTTTTATCCCCAAGTTAGAGTACAGGAGAGAAAGGTGGGTACTTAACAACAGCAAAACATCCCCTTGTGGAATTTAACAGGCTTTGGGAATTGTTCAGCCTAGAAAAGAGAAGGCTTTGGGGTGAACTGATTGCCCCTTCCAGTACCTGAAGGAAACTCCAAGAAAGATGGAGAGGGACTTTGGACAAGGGCTTGGAGTGACAGGACAAGGGGGAATGGCTCTAAACTGAAAAAAAGGAGTTTCAAGTGGGATATTGGGAAGCAATTGCTCCCTGTGAGGGTGCCGAGGTTGCTCAGAGAAGCTCTGGCTGCCCCATCCCTGAAAGTGTCCAAGGCCAGGTTGGACAGGGCTTGGAACAACGTGGGATAGTGGAAAGTGTCTCTGCCCATGGCAAGAGGTTGGAACAAGATGAGCTTTAAGGGGTTCCTTCCAACCCAACCATTCGGTGTCTCTATGATTTAAATCCCAAAGTCCAGGCCCCTCCCTCCTGGAGGCCAGGCCCAGCTCTCACCTGCGAGGAGAACAGGGAGGAGATGTGGTCAAGGCTGTAGCGGTTGCTCTCAGTGCTCACCAGCTGGAAGACACAAAACTACAAACACACCTCATAAATCATTTCCTGAACGACTAAACCAACACATCTCAGGGAATCTCATCATTCCAGTCCATTTCCCTGCCTGGTGCTAGGGATAACAGAACACAGAGAACAAGAGGGGTGAGCTGAGCACACCACTGGACCCTCTGCACAGACATCCTGGCTTCACCCTTCTCCCCAAGGACATTCATCCCTGCCTGGACCTAAAAGACTCCCAGGTCTTTCCAAACACTAAACCTGAGAAACTGTAAGACCACCACACCTGGCACTGATAATGAGCACAAGATGTGGGAACACTAAGGTGGAAAAGCCCCAATTCCTCAGCTGCAGGCCCAGATCTGCGTGTTCTTCCCAGAGCAGAGCACAGCACTCATGGGACAGCAGGACTCATGTTACACACTCTTGTTCTGTGTGGGAATTCCCTGGAGAAAGGGATAAGCTGTCCAACAGATGAGCCTGGTTTGTGCCGTCATTCCCCTCTTGCTAAATTTATCGTTCTCCACAAAAAGTTCCCCCCAAGCTGTAGATGCATCCACACGCTCCCAGGAGCCTGGCATAAACACACCATCAGCATTTCCACACTTTTAGCTCCTTTTGGACCTTTCCTTTTCCCACGACACATCCACGCTTTCGGAGCAGGAGGTAAACAAGTCAACTAGCCCTCACACATCAGCTTAGTCACACAGGGAATTCTACTCCCAGGGCCTGGGCACACATATCCTGCAATGTTTTGAGGGGAAAAGTGTTTATTTAG
The DNA here is from genome assembly GCA_013397195.1 of Hylia prasina. Taxonomy (NCBI): domain Eukaryota; kingdom Metazoa; phylum Chordata; class Aves; order Passeriformes; family Sylviidae; genus Hylia; species Hylia prasina. The sequence continues at coordinate 685,704 of VYXD01001824.1, read as the reverse complement.
AAAGCACTGATCCATCTCCAGAGGGTCCCACGTGAAACTTTCCGCCATTTCTTGCGTTCTAGGGGATGACTCCTCTTCCCACAGCCTGAAGAGCCTGTGGCTCCATACCTGCCCTCGCTTGGGAGCGTGCATGTAGACTCCCAGGTAGAGGCCCAGGGACTGGGAGAAGGCCAAGCGCAGGCGGTGCCCGGTGCCGGCTGCCAGCCGCAGGTCCCTGCTGACCGGCATGAATTCCAGCAGATCCGCCACCATCAGGCACATCTGATCCTGCAAACAACAAAAGTATCAGGAGGACGGCTTAGGAAGTACTCTGGGTTGAGAAACTGCTCGTCTCCCTCGTCTCCTTCCGCTTCCGGACAACATCTGCCCAGAATTTTCCACAACAGATGTTAATTAAGTTTCCATACATTTACCTAAACCACTCCTTGGCTTCTCCCAGCTCACCTGGGCCCCCTTCCCACCAATCCCACGGGCTGCCAGAGCCCAGGCATGTAGGATAAAGCTTCCCCTCCCTCCCACAGCACATTCCAGTGCCACTGAGCCGTGAAAGCGCCGTGCTGCTCCATTAGCTCTGGCACTCAATAGACGGAGCAAGAGGCTTTTATTAACTTCTTGTTGACAAAGACACTTTCATTAGTGCTGAAAACAGGAGAATATCCATTTGGGATGGCTCCTTGGGGCTCAAAGCGCTCCTGCCTGCCTTCTCAAATGCTCCAGTAGGTCTGGACACAACCCTTATCCCAGGAACAAATCCTGGGCAGGAAATCCATCGCTCCACAGACACTGCTACAAACACACACGGCTGTTCTCACATATTGTCCCAAATCACAGCGTGCAGAAGCCACAATTTAATGGGAGACAAATCCATGCCAAGCACTCACCCGTGATTCCTTGGGCTTCATTTTGCTTCCCCAAACCCAGGTTCTGCTCACCTTGTAGGACCACATCCGGAGCTTATGGTCCTGGCAGAGGGCGAAGAGGAAGGCGTCATGATCCAGGCAGTGCACGGAGAGGCTGACGGGCACATCCGAGGGGCCACCCTCGCCTCTGGAAAACCAGAGGTGACATCAACACCTTCCAAGAAAATTCCCCATCCCTGGAAGTGTCCAAACCCATACTGGACACTTGTCTAGTGGGAGCTGTCCCTGCCCTAGGCAGGGGGTGGGACTGGATGAGTTTTAAGGCCCCTTCCAACTCAAACCACTCCAGGATTTCATGACTCTAAAATCATGGCAGGTGCACAAATCCAAGGCAGTGGGGTTCCACCATCATGCTTAAATCCAAATAAACCCGTGGATGAGATCAGGAGAAAGGAATGTTTCAGCATCCAATGGAGCAGAGGATCCCACCACACCAGTGTCACTCAGTTCTTCACTTGCTTTAGTGGAACTGAAGTACATTACCACTTCCCCATCCCCAGCCTGCGACTTGCAGAACACAGATGAAGGATCCAGAGGGGAAAAAAGGATCCAAGCAGCCCCCAGCATGGATTCTGCCAGCCCCCAGGCAACAGCCCCCACTGGTCAAGGGACATCAGGGCATCATGGGACTCACTCCCACTTCCAAGAAAAAGGCCCTAAGATTCAGCTGTGCACTCTAAACCACCCTAACAATCCCAACCCTAACCATCCCAATCCACCACGGAGCATCCGTGTGATCCCCATGTAACCTCTGCTCGTCAGGAACGCGCCTGGCTCCTCAGCACCAGGGCACAGTAATCCCTAATCCACGCTGGCTGCGAGCCACGTCCTGGGCAAATCCTTGGAGGCCAATTACTAGAGAACATATTCACGGACACATGGAATCAGCAGGACCCTGCTAATCCAGCATTCCACCCCCAACTTCCGTATTCTGATAGCTCCTGTGACCCCGTTAACTTTTTTTGGGGTGGAGTATTTATAGGTGCCTGTGCGACTCGAGCTAAAAATTCCAGGTGAGGGGATCCAAAAGCCAAAATTAGCTCCGTTTATCCGTCTCCAGGCATTCACCTGATGGCAGTCGGCATCCAGCCCGTGAGGAAACGCTGCACCACCGAGCTCTGCTTCAACTCCACGACAGAAACGCTTCCTTCAAAAACAAAGGGAAAATCAGAAGTGAAGATTAAATGAAATTCCAAGATGGCAGAGGGGGTGTAGTGCCCAATCCTTACCTGGAGCATCGGGAGGAGGCAGCTTAAGGACAAAGATCCCTCCCGAGGCAGAGGGAAGGGCGAAGAGAGCCTCCCCCTCGCTGCTCAGCCAGGCTGCGGAGGCCACAGAGTTGGGAGCCAGCCCCGGCACGCTGGGAATCACGTAGTAATTGGAGGGATCCCTGATGTGGATTTTGCTGATATCTGTAAACACGGACTGCACTTGGCTCTCCGTTATCAGCTCCTGGGGGGAAACAGGAGAAAACAGCCTCAAAGTTTTGCCAGGGGAGGTTTAGGTTGGATATCAGGGAGAATTCCTTCACGGAAGGGGTTATCAGGCATTGGAACAGGCTCCACTGGCAGAGTTCCCATTCCATGTGGATGTGGCGCTTGGGGACATGGGTGGCCTTGGCGATGCTGGGGAATTGGCTGGACTCCGTGATCCTAGAGAATTCCATAAAAGATCAAATCCTGAGCACACACATCTAAGGCACAGGAAAAAAACCCAAAACCCACCAAACAATGATGGAATGGCAACTGTCTCCTTGATAAAAAGGATTTTTCCAGTAAAAAAATCTTTGGGATAGCTCAGAGAAAAACGCTGGTGACAAATCCCAGGAAGAGCAGCTCTGTCACAGCACAGGGAAAGCTCTTCCCTTGGGAAGGCTCTCCAGAGCTCTAAGAACAGGAGAGAAGCTCTCCAAAAGGGGAAAGGATCCTGGTAAGAAGCAGGCAGAAGAGGAAAAGTCAGAGCAAATGGGGAAAATCATGGAATCCCGCAATGTTTCAGTCAGAAGAGACTTTAAAAACCATCCAGTTCCAACCCACATCCATGGAAAGATGGTAAATGCGATGTAGATCCTGCCTAGGATCCATCTACCACGTGAAATGTAGATTCCAACCAAGACAAAACCAGCCTAGAGCCTTCTCAGCTGAGGAAAAAAAAAGACAATCCAACCAGGAAGGGCTCTGGAAAAGCCGAGGCTCATTCCCAGCAGCAGCTCGACTCCAGTGTCATCACAGTCCATATGACACAAGCTGGACGTCCAGGCAGGTCCTGAGCAAAACAGGGCTAAATTCCCCAAACCTCCACTTTTCTTCCTGTTCCCGATGTATTTTGGGTCACCTGCCCACTCCCAAGCCCTCCCTGTGGTGACGGGGTCGCCTGTCCCGGGCCCCCGGCGGCATTCGCGGCACTCACGCTGCGGTAGAGGCGGGCGGGGTGCGGGAGCAGCAGCCGGTGCACCGTCTGTGCCGTGAGCAGCAGCACTACCAGGTGACTCTGCACCTCGCACAGGTGGATCCCGCCCGGCAGGAACGGGCAGCCCTGGATCCGCAGCCGCACCGCGTTGTTCAGCAGGTTCACGTCCAGGGACTCCTCCACCAGCTCCACCGTGTCCCCCGACGTGCTCCTGCGGGAACAGAGGGGCAGACGTGAGGATGATCTGAGGGGCAGGAGGGTCTCAGAAGGGCGAGAAGGGAGAGGTGTGGACGACGAGGGTCTAAGCGAGGCAAGGCGGACGGGGGCGTGCACTCACCATCGCACCCAGCGATTCCTGGTGGCGGCCCCGAGCTGCGCGCTCTCCTGATAGCAGAAGCCGCCGGCGCTGTCGCTGTAGCGCCCGGCGGGGAGCGGGGCGATGCCGGGGGGCATGAAGAGCAGCTCCTGCGGGGGTCGCGGCGGGGCCCGGCCGGCCGCACTCAGCTCGAGGCAGCTCCGCGCCGCCAGAGCNCTACAGGGAGAATGGATATGGGGAGAAGGTAAAGGGGATTTGGGGAAAGGGTTTGAGGAGGGTCAATGAAATGTGGGGCAAGACATTGGAGGGGAGAACAGGAAGTCTGTTTTAGTGAGAGTGTGTGCCCTCAACAGCACCCACCCTGCCAGCTCCGGACACCCACCTGTGCCTATACCTCATCCTGGCGAAGCTGCCACAGCCACCTTCCTGGACATGTCCAGCACACTGGACCCAGCCACTGGCAGAGCAAATGTTCCCATAATGGTGAGGGCCCTGGGGACCCCCCCAGGGATGCCACACGTTCCCCACAATATCACACAGTGCCAGTGCCAGTGCTGGGCCTGGCCAGGCTCCCGCTCTACTCAGAACAATCCGGCCTTTGAGTGGGATCCAGTGCCGGCGGCATGAGGCGCCTGCCTGTAGAATGGGCCCATTCTGGTGGCAGGTGCCATGAGGGGCTGGGGGTTCCAGCTGGCCCCCAGCTTTATCGGGGGGGTTGAAGCCCCCCATGTTGGTGTGGGGAGCTGGCACACAGTGGAATTTGGGGGCTCAGGTGTCATGGCAGTGCCAGAGCTGGGTACCAGTCACGGAAGGGGCTGAGGTCGGATGGAGGGGCACTGGGATCAGGCCCCACCGCGGGCACCCCTCCTGCCTTGGCACTGAGGGGTGCCCTGCATGCACCCTGTGGCTGGTGGCAATGGGTGTCTACGTCCCTGCCTGTGTCCCCTTGGGCAGGAATGGAGGGTATCCATGGCTGGGCCTGGGACCCCTTTGGGTGCTCATGTCCCCTGGGAAGGGACCCCACGGGTGACCCGGTGGCTGCGGGCTCCCATCTGCCATGCTTGGTGCACCCCGGGACAGGAGCAGGACCGTCCCGGGACCGTCTCGGGACAGTGCCTGGACAGTACCGGGAGACCACGCCAGAAGCACGCCTGGTTCTGTACCGGAACAGTACCAGGACCATGCCAGAACCGTGCCGGGACAGTACCTGAACCATCTCTGGACCGTACCAGGACAGTACCTGGACCATACCTGTGCTGTGCCGGGACCGTGTCAGGACTGTACCAAAACTGTATCGGAACCATGCCTGGACCGAACCGGGACTGGGACAGTAGTGGACCGTGCCCCGCGGTCACGCCCGGACTCGCTGCGGTACTGTCCCGCTCCCATTCCCGGGAGTCCACGTTCCCGGGGCCGGGCGGGGCGGCCGCTGTCCCCGCCCCGGGGCGCTCCCGCCGCTTCCTGCGGGCACGGCCGGGACGGGGCGGGTCGGGGCGGCGGCGGCGGTAGCGGAGCGCGGTGAGTCCGGCCCGGGCGGGAACGGGGCACGGCCGTGGGGTCCACGGGAGGGGAGCCGGGGGGCCCCGCCGGGCGGGAGGGGGCGGTCCCGT
>VYXD01001824.1:660647-671189 GCA_013397195.1 Hylia prasina | reverse complement strand
GCTCCTGCCCACACATGACCCCCACATGCCCCTCTAGACCTGGTGGCACCTGTACAGGCGCTGCACACGCATGTCCTTGCGCACGCGTGGCCCCGCTGGCGTGACGTGGGGTGTCATTCCCCCTCCCCTGCCATCCAGGGGGGTTATTTCTTTTTTGGAAAGAAGCTGAAGCGTTTCTCCTTGTCCTTGCGAGGCAGGGCGGCTTCAGGGGGGGCCGGGGGTATGGGCAGGGGGAGGCTCTGCACCTTCCCACGGCTGCCCCGACACTCCGTGATGGCTGCGCTCAGCCCCTGCAGCCAGGCCTGCAGCTCCTCCTGCGGGCACAGTGGGGTGTTCAGAGGGGGCTTCCCTGGCCCCTCAGCAGTGTCCCAGCCAATCCCAGGGCCCCCTGGGTGATCCCAGGTGCTACAAGTCTTCCGCAGGCACCTATGCCCCTTGGGCACTGCCAGCCCCTCACCATGTCCTCATGGCACCCCTGGCTGTCCCCTTCCGCTCTGCGTATTGCTGGCCACTGCTGACCACGGCCCCCTGCCATCCCTGCATATCCCAGTCACTGCTGGACACCACCACATCCCCTGGACAACTACAGCCACCCCACATACCCCTGGGCACCACTGGTGTCCCCCTGGAAACAACCAGCCACCACCCTGTGTCTCTCTGGACCTCTCTGACCACCCATGTCCCCTTGGGCACTACTGACCACCACCAGATCCCCCAGCCACCCTGTGTACCCCCTGGGCTCCACCAGCCACCCTGTGTCCCCCCAGGCCACCCCTCACCTCATCCTTGCCATGGAACAGCCACTCACTGCCATTGCTGAGCCTAGGGACAGAGCACAGACACCAGTGCCACGCATGCCCACTGCGCCACCCCACAGCGCTGCACCCTCACCTGAGCTTGAAGACGTGTTTCTTCTTCTTGTAGCCCGTGGGCACCTCACAGCGGGCGTCCCACAGCCCCAGGGGCTCCTCGCCCTGGCACGGCAGCCCCAGTGCACGGCTCTTGGCGTCCTTGAAGAAGGCGAGCTGGCCGCCCCGCAGGACGCAGTATCGCGTGCTCCACGACCTGTGCCAGCACCGTGTCACCCTGGGGACACCGCCCCTCTGGGGACACCGCGCTCGCCACCACCGCTGCTGTGCCTACCGGTTGGATGCGCGCTTGGTGGCCGCCTCCAGGTCGTGCTTGCGGCCAAGGTAGCCCTCCAGCTGGACGCTGCTGACGCGGGCGGGCAGCGTGGCCGGCTCCTCTGGCTCCTCCCGTGGTGGCCGTGGGGTCGGTGACGCCGGCTCCTCGTCACCGGTCCTCGGTGCCAGCTGTTGCGAGGCAACGGCACTGTTATGCTGCAGTGTCACCCACCCACTGCCACTGATGGGCCCGCGGCAATGCGTTGTCCCCTCCCGTGGTGGCACTGTGCACACGGGTTGCTGTCACCAGTGGGTCATGGACCTCACTCTGGTGGCCTGGGGTAGGTCACCTCCAGGTCTCTGTACCAGTGACCTCACCAGCTCCAGAATGTGGGAACTGGTGTCTACTGGGAGGACCCAGTGAATGCTTGGATGCCAAAAGCCCCACTAGTTCTGATAGGTGGGAACTGGTGACTGCTGGGAGGACCGCTCAGCATCCCCATCCCAGATGTGATCCCCCAGTGAGTGTATGGGATCCTGCAGTGAGTCCAGCCCTGGGACCCTCCATGCAGTGCCAGTGACCCCACCACATCCAGTGTGTGGGAACAGATGGTTATTGGGAAGACCCCAGTAAACATCTGGGACAAGATCCAGCCCTGGGACTCAGTGCAGTGTCAATGCGTGTGTGTGTGTCCACATGTTCAGCTCCAGCGTGCAGGAACTGGTGGATACTGGAGGACCCCAGTGAGTGGCTGGGACATGGTCCAGCCCTAGGTCCCCTAGATCTCAGTGCCAATGACCCCACCAGCTCCAGTACGTGGGAACCGGTGGGTCCTGGGAAGACCCCAGCAATCAGCTGGGACCCTCAGCACAGTTCCAGTGAAGCCACCAGCTCCAGTACACAAAAACTGTTGGCTACTGGAAGGACCCCAGTGAGCGGCTGGGACATGGGCCGGCCCTGGCACCCTCCAGTCTTGGTGCCAGTGTCTCAGATTTGGGATGATGAGGTTGAACCAAGGTAGATGAGCAGTTCTGGGAGTCACCTCAGTGTTGTTGCCAGCCCAGGGGACATGGTGACAGTGAGAGGTCTGGTTGGGGACTGTAGCGTCAGTGCCATCATCTCAAGCCATCAGTGGTGCCTGATGAAGGGGACACCCATCCAGCTGGGTGCCACAGGAGGGGCTTGGCCAGGGCCCTTGTCCCCAAGGAGCCAGGAAATGCCCATGTCCCCAAGCAGGCAGTGATCTTGACCCCAGATGTGTAGTCAGGGGTCTTGTCCCCAAGCAGGTGAATGTGATCTTGTTCTGAGGGAGGCAGGAGATGTCCCAGGTAGAGGGGGGTCCTGTCCCCAAGCAGAGAAAAGTGTCTGTTCCTGAGCAGGCAAAGACCACCCTGTCCCCAAGGAGCCAGAAGATTCCCATGTCCCAAGAATGCAGAGCAGGACCCTGTCCCAAGGAGATGCCCATGTCCCTGAGCCAGCAGAAATGTTCTTGACCCAAGCAGGTTCTCAAGGATCCCATCCCCACGCAGGGGAAAGCGATCTGATCCCCAGGGATCCAGAGGATAGCCATGTTCCCAAGCAGGCTGGCAATAAGCAGAGAGCACTCCCGTCCCCAAGCAGCTGAAAGTAGCCATGTCCTCAAGCAGGCAGAGAGGATCCTGTTCCTGAGTAGCCAGAAGATGCACATGTCCCTGTGCTGGCAGAAATGATCTTGCCCCAAGGAGCCAGGAGATGCCCATTTCCCCAAGCAGGCAGAAGAGGCAGAAAGGGTTCCTGTCCCCAAGGAGCCAGAGGATGCCCATGTCCCTGAGTAGGCTGGCAATAAGCGGAGAGAGCTACTGTCCCCAAGCTGATGAAAGTAGCCAGGTCCCCAAGCAGGCAGAGGGATACACTCTTCAGAGTAGCCAGAAGATCCCCATGTCCCTGATCAGGCATGAATGAGCTTATTCCCATGTAGGCACTCAGGGATCCTGTCCCCGGGCAGGGGAGAGTGATCTGGTCCCTGAGGAGATGCCCATGTCCCAGGGAAGGCAGAAGAGGCAGAAGGGGTTCCTGTCCCCAGGCAGGCAGAGCCACAGAGAGCCATCATGTCCCTGCGCAGGCAGAGCACGCAGGCAGAGCACGTGGGAGGAGCAGAGAGCTGGCAACGAGCACAGGGGCTGGCACATGGTGACAATGCCCTGTGGGCGACAATGCCTGCCTCGAAGGGTGACAGTGCTGCAGGCTGTAATGATGCCCCACAGGGTGCTGATGCCTTGTAAAGTGACAATGTCCCACAGGGTGATGATGCTCCACAGGGTGACAGTGCCCCATGAGGTGACAATGCTCCATAGGGTGACTGTGTCTCTTGGAGTGACGATGTTCCACAGGGTGATAATGACCCACAGGGTGACAATGCCCCGCAGGGTGACGAAGCCCCACAGGGTGACGAAGTCCCATACAGCAATGATGTCCCTCGGGGTGACACGGTGGCCCCAGGGCAGACACTGCAACTCTAGCTGCTGCACAAATCCCAGACATACGCATACATCATGGGTGCCACCCCCCATGTCAACCCAGGATTTGGGGCAAAGGGGACCTGCAGTACCCCTCTGCCCGCCTGGCCTTTTTGAGGTAATTCAACATTTATTCAACACAAGGCAAGGACAAGGTGAGGGTTGGGAATGTGGGGATCTGTGAACACAATGAGGTCATGCTCATGGCGGGGGGTGCCAGGAACTGTGGAACATGCAGGGACACCTTTTTGGTCGTCAGGGAGGGTAAAAGCTAAACTCAAGAACTGACCGGCTCTGGTCCATCTGTAGTGGGCAGCGAAGTGTCCTGTGTGCTCACATCCTTCTTCTCCTCCTCTTCCTCCTCGGACCTGCACAGGGAGACAGCTGGTCAGCATCCCTATCCTAGACATGATTACACTTGGGATGGAGCTGGCTGCTGCTCTCCTGTCCCCCCTGAGGGATGAAAGCCCTGTGTCAGGGGAAGGCTTGAACTTCATCTCTCCTCTTCATCAGCATCAATTTATTGCTTGGAAAAGGCAAATTTCTAAAAAGCCCCTTAATGCTAAGAAACATCCTTAATGGTTTGAGAAGAGGGATGTGGAAACAGTGTCGCTGGTCATATGGAACGATGGTGGCATCCCTTACCCAGCCTCCAGCTCCCCATCCAGATCCAGGCAGTAGTCGGGAGCTTCAGAGCGCGTCATCCCGTCCCGCACCACTCCCTCATGCAGAGACCGCCCGCCCAGGAGCTCCAGCTGCCAGGCAAGGAGTGAAGGTGTTAAGGGATGGGGGGGAGACTGTGGCAGGGCAGGCAGTGGCCTCATCCCGAGCCTTTCTCACCGTTGTCAGCTTCCTGAGGGCGGCAATGCGCTCCTCCCAAGTGGCGGAGGACTTCTCAAAAGCCTCATGCCGCTTCAGCAGCTTCTCCACTGCATCCACTGTCTGCCCGTAGTCGCTGCTGGCCAGGTAGGGCTCCTGAGCCATGAGCCACGACTCGGCCACTGAGGCATCGCGGGAGAACTGGCACACCTCCAGCACTGTGGGAGGGACGGGCAGTGCTCAGCCCCTGGACCACCCACCCCGCTGCTCCCAACACTGCCACGCTCCTCCCCGGCACCCCTGGCACACTCACGCAGCCGCAGCCGCTCCCAGCGCTGCTCCCACGTCTCCATCATGGCTTTCCTCTTGTCCACCAGCTCTACCAGCTTCGCCTTGATCTGTGAGGGGAAGCTGTTAGGGGGTGGCCCAGATGGCATCACCCGCACCGCCCCTCATCCCTGACGAGTCCCTCACCTCTGGTGAGTCCTGGTGCTTGCGCTGCAGCAGCTTCTTGCCCAGCTCGATGCAGGTGGTGAAGTTCTTGCCCCGAGCATCCACCTCAGCCTTAATTCCCTGGTGGTATTTCATCAGCAGCTCCACCGAGGAGACATCCCTGAGGACATGGAGGCGCCAGGGTCAGTGGTGCCATCGGTTCCATATCCCATCCCAGGTGCCTGCTGGGTGCATCCGTACCTGGGTTTCTCCTGTGTCTCAATCTGCCGGACAGTGCTCTCCATCCAGGAGAGCAGATCCCGTGCCATGCTGAAGAAGCGATGCTTGTCAGCTGTGTCCACCAGCCGTGCCCGGCGTCCGCTGCACGCTTCCAGCAGCTCCTGCAGCGCTCGGGACACCTCCTGCTCCTGCTCTTGGATTCCAGCTGCCTTCTCCCCAGCATAGGCGGTCTGCAGGCGCGCTGCCGTCTCCCGGAACTGCTGCACCTGCATGAACCACAGAACAGCTTGGGTTGGAAGGGACCTCAAAGACCATTGAGCCCAGCCTCCCACCATGGGTAGGGATACCTTCCACAAGGCCACAAAGGATGCTGAGTGTTGGCATCCATGTCCGGTTGGAGCCTCACCTGTGCCTCCAGCAGCTGGAGGTCCCTCTCAAAGGCGCTGTGCATGCGGTGGAAAGCCTCCACCGTGCCGGCATCCTCGCCCAGATCCTGGGGCAGTTCCTGGCGCCGGGTGGCGATGAGGGCCAGCAGCTCAGCACCATCGTAGAAGTATTTGTGGAGGTCATGGGAGGCAGCGAGGAGCTGCATGCGGGTGTCGATCAGCTCCAGGAGGTCGGCCCAGCTCTCGTTCAGCCCGTCCTTCCACTCGGCTATGGTGGCTGCCTCGATGTGCCCCGCGTCAATGAGGTCCTCAATGGTCAGATTCACCCGGTCCACACGCTCCTGCCCCACATTCCCTGTCTCCCGTGCAAACTCACGAAACTTCTCCCGCAGCAGCTGCATGGAGGGAAGAGTCAAGTCACCCTCCTCAAGCCACCCCCCGGCACCGCCACATCCTCCACTGTGTCACTCTCACCATGACATGGTCCAGATCCTGCCCCATCTCCGGGGAGGAAGCAACCACATCGCGCTCAGCAATCCACTGCTCCAGCTCTTCCACCTCCCGCTTCAGCTGGAAGAGGTGGGACATGTTCTCCAGGCGCCGGCGGCGCTCCTCGGCCGCCTCCTTCAGCCCCGCGTAGTGCTTGTCCACCTGGCCCTGCAGCCGGATGATCTGCTCCCTGCGCGGCCCCGGCACACAGACACCCAGTTCTCAGCCATGAAAAAATGTCCCCAGGCCACCCGTGTTGACATCCAGGGGGGGTTGGGGGTGAAGGACCCACTTTGTGCTCCCCATATCCCTCTCCGACCACCTCCCTGCCCAAATGGAGCAGCTGACACTGCCAGAGCTCCAGCCAAACCCCCACCCACGTGGTGTTGAGGGCACGGGGTCACCCCAAAGGACAGGGAACACGTGGCGTGGCACCTACCCCTCGGGGTGGCCAGCAGAGAGCAGCTGCTGCGCCCTCCCCGCCAGCTCCTTGATGGTTTGTCCGTAGTCCTCGATGGAGCACAGCTGCCGGACATGTCTCTTCAGCATCATCAAGCAACTCTCCTCATCCTATGGCATGGAAAACATTGGTGCCATCAGCACCTGGCATGGTTGGGGGACAGGGACTAGGGTCTAGATTCAGCACCTGCCCTTCAGGAATGTCCTGGCCCTGTCATGCCAGAGGCAGCAATGGTGAGCTCAGTGGGGCATGGCATGCAACGGGATGGATGGTGTGTAATGGCATGGGAACAACACATAATAGCAGGATACACCTCGGTGTGTCACGTGTGGATGATGTTCAACAGAACACCATGGCACAGCCTGGGTCAACGCTGGACATCCCAGCAAGGCACGGCCCAGTGCAGCACAGACCCCCCAAACACCGAGCACCACAGGGAATCGCTCCTCACCTTTGGTTTCTCCTCGGGTCCCATGAAGAGCTCCTGCTCGCTGACCCAGGCCTCGGCCTCATCGGCATCCAGGTAGTACTGCTGGGCCTCTTCGGCCTCCCGCAGGCGCCGGTGCCGAGCGGCCGCCTCCTCCTGCAGCGTCTCCCACAGCGACCGCAGCTCCTGTGCCTGTGCCGCCAGCTCCGGGCCTGGCTCCTCACCGCTCCCCGCTGCCTCTCCCCGGCTCAGCACCTCACCCAGGCGGGGGGCATGGCCCGCCAGCTCCTTCTGCAGTGTCTGCCAGCACGAGGGAAGTCACAGTGAGAGTCACCCATGGGATGGATCCCAAGGGACCACCCGGGATGGTGGCTGTTGCTGCAGTATCCAGGCTCACCTCATTCCTCTTGGTCAGGCGCTGCACGCTTGGGAGGTCAGTGCCGTGATCCGTTGACCTCGCCAGGGAAAGCCGCTCTTGCACCCACAGCTGCGGGAAGGAGCACCCACTGAGCCCCCTGCAGCACCCAGGGGTTCCTACCCCTAGACCCTGGCCCCTACAACAGCAAGGACACTCACCGTTTCATCCTCCAGATCCCGCCCCAGCTGGTACATGGCCTTGGCAGTCTCCAGCTCCTTCCTCTTCCTCTCCAGTGGCTCCAACAGCTCAAGGACTCGCTGCCGGAGCATCTGCTCCTGCCTCGTGGTATCTGGCACGTTCCCAGCACCAGGGGTGCCCTGCCTCCCCAGTTCCTCCAGCTCCTTCATCCATGTTCTCACTTGCTCTTCCAGTCTCTGGCAGGGCAAATCCATGTGAGTTAGGGATCTGAGCCGAGACGGAGAACCCCAGTCCCATTTGGGAACAAACTTCATCACCTTGGACCTCCTGCCCCTTCCCAAAGGACCCAGTGAGGTGCCAGTACCCACCGTCAACCTCTTCAGCAGCAGGTTGGTGGCGGTGAGGTCCTTGACCTTCTCAGCATGGCGCAGCTCCTCCTGCGCCCGCCCCAGCCAGCTCTCCAGCTCCCCGTAGCTCCGGGCGTACAGCGCCGAGCGCTCGGCCTCGAACAGCTGCCGGCCCTTGTCCTCGGCAGCGCTGCGCAGCTCGGCCCAGCGCCGGCGCAGCTCCTCCAGCCGCTGCGTCACCACCGCGCCGTACTGAGGTTTGCGCGTGGCGAGCTCCGTCCCCTCCTGTGGCAACGGCAGAGATGAGGGTGGTCACTGCATGGGGACACGCGTGGGGCATGGGGACACCCCACCCCTGCAGCAGGCTGGGAGCATTCCAGAGTCCTGGAATCGTTAAGGTTGGGAGCCACCTCTCAGGCCATCGAGTCCAACCATTCCCCTCATAACTGCCACAGCCACCACTAACCCATGTTCCCAGATGCCACATCCACACGGCTTTTAAATCCCTCCAGGGACGGGGATCCTACCACTGCCATGGGCAGTCTTTGCCAGGGCTGCACAACCCCTTCCCTGAAGAAATTTTCCCTGATATCCAATCAAAACCTCCCCTGGTGCAACTTGAGGCTATTTCCTCTCGTCCTTTCCCTTGTTTCCTGGGAGCAGAGCTCAACCCCCAACTGGCTGCACCCCACTGTCAGGGAGTTGTAGAGAGCAAGAAGGTCTCCCTGAGCCTTCTTTTCTCCAGGCTGATCCTCTCAGCTCCCTCAACAATTCCTCATGCTCCAGGCTCTGCCCCAACTCCGTTCCTCCTCTCTGATCACGGTGCTGGTACCCACAGCCTCAATCTTCTCCAGCCAGCTCTGGTTGGGTGCCAGCTCAGCCATGAACGCCTGGTGCTTCTGCCACTTGCTGTGCAGACCACGGGCTTCTCCATAGGAGACATCCTGAGCCATCAGCATCTTCTCATCCACCCAGGCATCAAACTGCAGGGAAGTTGTGTCAGTGCTCAGCCCGTGGGGGACCCCCAGGGATGCCACCAGCCATGCTGCATTCCTACCTCACGGCAGCTCTGCAGGAAGGTCTGTAGGTCATGGTTGTCCTGCATCAAACCCGCTGCCTCTTCCACTTTGTCCATGACGGCTCCATGCCTGGCAGGGAACCATGGATGTGTGGCAACAGCCCCGCTGTCCACACACTGCCCACCCACCTGCCGGTGCTGAGCCGGACTCACCGCTCCTGGAGAGTTCGGCACTTCTCGGAGATCTTCTCAGCAAAGATATTCTCCTCAGCCACCAGCTTGGTGCCACCAGCCACCACCTCCGGGACCTTCTTGGCATTGCTCTCCACACCAGCACGGAAGTTCTGGAAGCGGTGCAGGGCAGCAGCCGAGCCCTCCAGCGTGGAGGGCAGCTCCAGATGGGACAGCGTGTACTCCTGAGAGGCACAGCAAGGCAATCAGCGCACAATCACCCGGTTTTGGGGCGCCAATGAGCCAAGAGACCCAAAGGACATCGCTCGATGCTCGAGCACCCACCTGCTTGGTGAGGAGGATCTCCGCCTGCTTGGTGTCGCGAAGGAACTCCTGGAAGTTGCGGCACTGGGTGAGGAAGCGCTTCCGAGCCTCTGCCATCTTGCCCAGGGCAGCCCAGCCGTCCTTCACGCCGCCCAGGCGCTGCCGCAGCTGCTCGTACTCAGGGTCCGTCTGCCCCCCCAGCACCCGCTCCCCCGCCTCTGCCAAGGCGGCGAAGGCTCCTGCATGCTCCTCGGCATCGCGCCGGGCTGCTTCGTGCCGCTGCAGCATCTCCTCTGCCTCTCCCAGCGAAGCCGGCACCTCATCGACGGCAGCCACGGCTTTCTGGGCACCGAAGAGCCATGCCTGGAAGTCATCCAGGTCCTGCAGGAAACTCCGGAGCTGCCCGGCCTCCCCCAGGGACGCTGCGCGCTCTGCCAGGGCTGCCTGCAGCTCGTCCCAGGCGGACGTGGCCACCGCCAGCTTCTGGGCCACCTCCGTGGCCGCCTCGGGCCGCTCCTCGGCCAGGCGCTCGGCTTGGGAACGCAGGGCGGCCAGGCGGTCCTGGGCCACTGCCAGCTCCCGCTCGATGCCGTAGAGCTTGCGCTGGGTGGCCAGGACGCCGGCTAGATCGCGGCCCAGCTCGGCCGTAGCCTCCACCGCCCGGGCTTTGCTCCGCAGCCATTTCTGGGTCTCCTCGGACTCCAGGTTGTAATTGAGGAGGCGCAGTGCCGAGCCCACCGCCCGCTGGCGCTCCGACACCAGCTCCCGGAATCGGCCCCACCTGCGGGACAGAGGTGGGGGATGGCGGGGACGGCACTGTCACCGCGTCACCCGCCCGCCCCGGCACCGCCCGCCACCGTACCTCTCGTTGAGCTGCTCCCGGCACTGCCGGACCTGGGGGCTCCGGGGATGCCCGCTAGCCAGGAGCCCGTCGGCTGCCTGGTTGACTGCTGCGATCTGGGAAGCCACGGTCTCCATATCTTGCTCCAGCCCGTCCAACCTGCGGGAACGTCCAGGCTTAGAACGAGCAGCAACTCAGGACAGGGCACGGCAGCACCGCCGCGGCAGGGGCTCCGTCCTACCTGCGCTGCGTCACGTCCAGGTCCTCCAGCGCCTGCGGCACCTCCAGCTCTCCCAGCCAGGTCTCCTTGGAGCCCATCCAGAGATGGCAGGCGTCGCTCTCCCCGAAAACAGTGTAGAGGTCCAGGGCATCCTTCAGCTGGCGGCCGCGGCGCTCGGCCAGCGCAGCCGCC
>VYXD01001824.1:623953-645112 GCA_013397195.1 Hylia prasina | reverse complement strand
ACGGAAGGAGGGCGGGACTCGGGCGGCAGGGCCGGGAAGGGAAGCGAAGCGAAGGGAAGGAGGGCGGGCGGAGGCGGCCCCGCGGGCGCGTCACGGCGCCGGAACCGCCGGGCCCGACGGGGGCTGTGGTCCGCCGGGCCCGCGCTCGCTCAGGGACATTTGGGGCCGTGTCCCACGGGGCTCCGTTCTCTCTGGGACCCATCAGGAGCTGTAAGAGTCGTGTAGTTATGTGCTCAAGCGCCACGCTAAGTAATGGCATAATACTCTCACCAGTGAGTGAGTCCAGTGTGTGACCTCAGAAAGTTTACATGTTGCCCTGGGCACGTCAACTCAAAAACAAACTTGTGCAGACAACACAGAAATTATTTCCACGCTGTCTCACGGAACACCGGAGGCGGTGTATTCTACAACAAGATATCTACTCTGGAACAGTTCAAACGCTTCCCCCCATCTTTTTTCCACTAATAATCTCTTGGTGTGAGGCACCCTCATTATGTATTTATTATAATGTGTTCCCTACAGGATATCACAAGGCACTATAAAAATAAATAGCGCTACTGAAACACTTCAACATGACAACAAGGACTTACTGCTTTAATTTAATTTAAAAATTGTAGCCTCCAGACAAACTATAAACAGAACTCTCTAACATTATAAATCACTAGACCAGTTCTGAGTTCCCTCCTAGCAAAAATAGGAAAAAGATTTCCCCAAATCATTCATTAAAGTTTCTATTAGTTATAACTCAGCCTACTTTAAAAGATACTTTCTCACTTTTGGGTTTGGGTTTTTTTTGTATGTGTGTGAACTTGGCAAATATTTATGCTGAGTTCTATAGAGAATCAAACAAAATTAGTTTTGAATATTAACGTTCTCTCATTCATGGTTAGCCTCCTGCAAGCACACAAGAAATCACCTCATGACATTAAACAACAAGAACCTCAAGAAATCACCTCATGACATTAAACAACGATTTGATGGGCTGAAATAGGACTAAGCTAGTCTAATGCCCGGCTACTGCTGTATTTCTGCACAGAGGAATCACTCCAAACAAATACTTTCGGCCATTATAATCCTTGAAAAAGCAAAAGGTATTCTGCTCCTAGTTATTAGTTACACGATTTGTTAAGGATCCCAGTTTGGTGGCAGTCCCAGCTGATATGTTTGTGGTAGTTAATTATGAAAAATCCATTGACAGATGTGATGTAAAACCCTGTACAAGGCGAATTCAGTAAGAGCTTGTCAGGGATGCTAATCTAACTTCCAGTTAATTGGATCAAAATCTAATTTTATATCTATGCATTTATGTGCTTCATCATAATTCAAGTGAAAAAATCTTATTTATAATAATTGTTTAATTGAGACCTCTGGAACACCAGGATATCATCTCATACAAGAGAATGAAAGCTGCAAAACAAGGATGGGGGGGAACTGCCAGGGGGTTTTTCTGGGTTTCTTTTTGGTTTTTTTAACACACCTTAGTTCAGGCCAGAATTTGGAAACATGGCTGCTTGGATCATTTTTGTACTGTATAATTAGCAGTCGGGCTGTTTAAATGTTAAGATGAGTTGTTACACTACTTATTACAATAATTGAGTTTATAAATTATAATGGCAACCTGGCACTGAAGCAGTCAGACCAAATTGGTTAATTATTTCAGTCTAACATGAATAATTGGATTATAGGAAACTGCAAATGAAAACCTACTCTCTTTTCCTGTAGCTGTACTTTCAGAGACATGAGTTGCTGTGTGCTGTAATTATGGCCATGCTGAAGATTACTACACAAACACATCTGAGCATTGAAGAGAGAATTTTGGGGTTAATATTCACTCTTGAGTTTTATGGAACACGTAGGCTTTCATATGTCTCTGGAGCAATATGTTTGCGATCGCCATCTGTTACTCAAGAGTATTTTTATAGAAAAATAATGCAAATTACTTCCCTCTTCAATTACACTGGTGCTTTGCAATGGTGCGTTCTGTTCTGATTTGGAAAAGTGCCAGTTTGCCACATTCAAGGGACAGATGTTTACTCAAACCACAAACTTTAAAAACAAGAAATAAAAATTAAGTTGTGATTTTTTATTTTCTAGAATATGAAAAAATCCTGTAATTGTTCAATTGTATAGCTTGTCGTATGTTAGTGAAACTTTGAGGAGTACTAACAAAGCTGTTAAGGTTCAATAGCCACACCTCTCTGATACCTGTTCCATGAAAACACTTTGGAACCCAGTCTTCATTATTGCACCAAATTGGAAAAGTTAACATTTGGTTTATATTGCATTACAGTCAAGTAGATTCTTTACTTTTTTGGCATGAGAGAACCACTGAGGGAACACTGAACATGCAGGAAATAGAAGAGATCTGAAACTACCTTTTGTCGCTATGTAAAAGCAGATGGGACTGTAACAGTTTGATTCTGTTTTGTACATTTCAAAAAAGCAGAATTTTAAAACCCTTTACAATCCCTAAATTACTGCCCTACCATTTTGCCTGAATAGAATTAGAGAATCATTAAGGTTTGAAAAGAGCTCTGAGATCATTGAGTCCAACCTTTGACCAAACACCACCTTGTCAACTAAGCCAGAGCACAAAGTGCCATCTCCAGTCCTTTCCTGAACACTTCCAGGGACTCTGTCACCTCCCCGGGCAGCCCATTCCAATGTCTAATCACTGTTTCTGTGAAGAAATTCTCCCCAGTGTCCAACCTAAACCTGCCCTGGAGCAGCTTGAGGCCATGTCCTCTCATCCTGTCACTTGTTCCCTGGGAGAAAAGCCTGATCCCCATCTGACTACACCCTCCTTTCAGCAGTTGTAGAAAGTGATAAATTCACCCCTGAGCCTCCTTCTCTCCAGGCTAAACACCCCCAGCTCCCTCACCTGTTCCTCATCAGACTTGTGCTCCAGACCCTTCCCAGCTCTGTTGTCCTCCTTTGGACTCGCTCCAGCACTTCAGTGTCTTTCCTGAACTGAGGAGCCCACTGGATGTGCCCCCCAACAGGGGGGGTTGGGCACTGCCCTGGTCCTGCTGGACACACCATTGCTGCTACAGCCCAGGTGCCATCGGCCTTTTTGGCCACATGGGCACACCTGGGCTCACCTTGAGCCACTGTCAACCAGCATTCCCAGGTTCTCTTCTGCTGGGCAGCTTTCCAGCCCCTCTGCCCCAGCCTGTGGTGCTGCAGGGGCTTCTTGTGACCCAAGGAGAGGACACAGCCCTTGGCCTTGGCCCCTAGATCCAGCCCGTCCTGATCCCTCTGCAGAGACTTTTTGTCCTGCAGCAGATCCACACTCCCATCCAACTTTGTGTTGTCCATGAACTTCCTAAGGGTGCCCTCAATCCTGTCATCCAAATGATCAATAAAGACCTTGAAAAGGACTGGGAAACACCACTAGTGACTGGTCCCAACTTGATGTGGCACCATTCACCACCATGCTCTGGGCCCAGACATCCAGACAGTTTTGAACCCAGCAAAGAGTCCCCTGCCCAAGCCATGGGCTGCCAGCTTCTCCAGGAGACTGCTGTGGGAGGCAGTGCCAAAGGCTTTGCTGAAGCCCAGGCAGACTGCACAGCCTTTCCCTCACCCACTAGGCAGGTCATCTGGTCATAAAAGGAGATCAGTGCCATAGCTCAAGCTTGTCCAATAAACAGGTGACTCCTAATCAAGGTATGGCAGAATTCCATTAGTCACTGGGGTGTAGGTAAAGTGCATCTGTTAAAGCCCTCAGGTTAAGAAAGGAGCTAATAGGAATAGCAAAATGTAATGACTACCTCAAATCATATGCACAAAGTTCAAAAATCCTTACACATTAAAAAAGCCAGAAAACACGTGTTTACCAACACCATTTTAAAGAAAAAAACATTATATTGCTACTCCATTCCCACTCTCATTTTTAATTTCTCAAATGATAGATGTCCTTACTTTGAGGTTTCAAAGATCCTTTCCCCCCCACTTTAGTTCAAAGGTGAGACTGGTTAGGTAAAAAGACAACGGTGTGAACATCTGTTTTCAGTGAAGCTCTTCTGCTCAATGCACACAAAAATACAGAAAATTCTGCCTCTTAATTGCTTAAGTACAAGGTTGAAAAAACCACTAGAGTTTAAAACATGTTGGTAGAACTAAGATCCTGATATTTTGGCACTATCTGGAATAAACAGGTCCAAGTCCCATAAACAATAAATTTATGAGGCAGTCCTGCCCTGAATGCAAGTCATTAACATGAGCTTTGCTCCTTAGCTTTTGAACTCTGCTACCCAATATAATAATACTTTCAATGCATATCTCTAACAACTCTGACTTTGGCAGGTGCCTCTGGAATTCCTTACTGTAAACGACCATCATGTGACACTCTTTTAAGAAAAGTCACTTATTCCCTGTTTCCAGTAAATATGTCTTTCATTGAAGGTGGATACTTCTGTGTTCTGTTTTACTGCATTTGATGGGTTGATATGTCCTGCTTTTAACTCCTAGTTTTAAGATCAATGCACTGGTTTAATGTACAAAGAGCACTTTATTATAGTGATCTAAATGTATGGATTTTCTATGTGGATATACTGCAGAACTTTATATAGAAGAATTTAAATGAAGTCATTATTGGGGAAAAAAAATTACACTAAGTATGTACAGTTCAGTTCCAGAAGGAAAAAACACTATAAGATTCTTATCTGCAAAATCCATTAATTTCAAAGTTTGCCATTACAGTAGTGTTAAAAGTGGACTTGCTTCTGTTTCCACTGCTAATCTAAACTATCTCAGCACAAGCATATTTAAACCAAATTATTTCATGCCACAGTTCACACCATTAGTTTACAATCAATTAAAACTTATTCTGCAGTACAGGCAAGACCACAGACAGGCCACATTCTGGATCAAACATACCACTTGAAGTGAACTTATTTTGAGTGCAGCTTAAAAGTGGTTAGCAAAAAGAAATCTAAATGCTCTTAACAATAATGTTACAGAGACACCCATCCCCATCTTAATATCCTAGACAATCAGTATAAGCATTAGTAAGGTGAATTTGGGTTTTTTTAAATCACTCACTACACACTTTGTCAGTGACCACAGGCAGGTTAGACCGAGGTTCTGTAGTAAAACCTCCCAAAAGCCATCAGATAGTGTCAGATAGCAAAGCCTAAGGAGCTACCCAAATTCAGGTGCAAAAGAGCACAAATGGAGCAGAAAAGAAGCAGTACCAGGGGCAGCAGGTGCTCATCACAGTGAGGGCTTGTAGGCTGTCCCAGCCCAGCAGGAGCCCACCACAATGCGTGTCCTCAGAGACACAGGTTCAGCTGTCAAACACAGGAGCCTGACACAATGCAGGAAAAAAACCAACTATCATTATGTTGCTTTAAAACATTTCCAGATCAGCTTTTGGAATTTTTCTGTTGTCATTCTAGCAAACAGATAAAGTTTCTTGCTTTTTTCCCTAAAATGAGATCAAAGTCCTTGCTTGCTGGGAGAAGGCTGGAAAGAGGAAGTTGTTCTCTCAGACCTGAATCTATCTGTGTCTCAGTAGGCCAAGCCACTGCTGTACAGACAGCATTTCTCTCCTTGCTGACACTTAAACTCCGTGCTGCATTTCTGTTTTCTAAAGAGTACACTTCATAAAAAGCTTCAATTGCAAGATGAAAGGTAATACATTAGAATTGACTCATACAGCAGGTCACTGAACTACAAGCTGTTACAAAAAGGAAATGAATCTACAAGCAAAACCAAAATAGAGAACCAGAGGAATGTGTCCAAAGCACATCCTGTTTTCAGATCATCCTGTGTGCCCTTCCTTCCACCAAAGCCAATTTCTAATGTGACTCCAAAGTCTTCCTCAGGCTCCAGAGGTTCTTTGCAAGAAAGACCTGTAAGGGAAAGCTAGAAGAAAGAGGTGAAGTTCTGTTTTATTGTAAGTGGTGCTTTATACATAGTGAAGGCATTTTATTGAACACAGAACAACATAATTCTCCTTCAGTTACTAAATCAAAAGCCTTAAGTGATTATTCTCTTTCCCTTCTGCTTGCACATAAATAACATGGATTTGGAAAGGACAGGAAGATAGTAGGAACAGCTAAGACACAAGAACTGACTCTGTGCTGGTAACTGGTTTATGTTCTTAGCTTCACAGGACAGCATGCAGAGGAAAGTATGAGTCAGAGCCCTTCCTATTAAATTCCCCATGATACAACAAGAAATACTTCCAAAATACCTCTATCTGTGTGTCATCACCACACCAGCATAAGGAAAAAATGCTAACACAGCATTACAGTGTTACAAGGCTGTGACAGTGAGAAGAGGAAAACCAATATAATGGCTAGGAGCACTACAACACATGGAGCTCTTCTGGCAGAATAATGTAAGAGTTTGGGGTGGAAAGTATTTTGGAAGTTGTTATAGTGTCAGCGCTGGAGAGACCAAGCCCAGCCTTGAGAATATCGTTGTGAGAATGATATGCTTCTGAAAAAGTACATCTTAAGTTGTGCTCATGGTGAACTTTTCAAATAATTTTTGCTAAATGCATCAGTTTCCTCTCAGCCTCCTGACATGTTCCCGTTGGACTTCTGGGAAGACCTCACAGCAAGTGATTTTTGTAAAGGTCTGTTGTGCCACCAGGAGGATTTCTATTGAACTACACTTTTAAATGTTCCAGGATAAATACGTGTGATTTTACAGCTTACATTTGTGATTACTGACTTACTGAAAGAGCACTCAGCCTTTTACTAAAAAAACCCTGATTTTTTATTTTAATTTCCACTATCTACAATATTTTTATGTCTCGTAAATTCTCTAAATTGATTTAAGCACATGAATGATAACTAACAGAAATTCTTCCGCCTTCTTCTTTTTGACTGGGATGGGAAACTGCAAAAGAACATGCTCACAGGTACAACTTCCTGCAGTGTATCCTTTACTATGAAACAACATACACAGCTTCAGTTCTGGGTTCCTCAGAACGAGAGAGACAGGGAGAGGGTCCTGCAGAGGCCCACAAAGATGCTGAGGGGTCTGGAGCATCTGTCTTATGAGGAAAGACAGCGGGAACTGGGCCGGTTTAGACTAGAGAAGACTGAGAGGGGATGTAATCAATGCATATAAATATCTTCAAGGCGAGTGCTAAGAGGATTGTGCCAGACAGTGGTGCCCAGCGACGGGACAAGGAGCAATAGCCATAAACTAAACCACAAATGGTTTCATCTCAGCATGAGGAAGAACTTATGTGTAGGGTGGCAGAGCACTGGAAGAGCTTCCCAGGGAGATTGTGGAGTCTCTCTCTGTGGAGACATTCCAAACCCACCTGGACACGTTCCTGTCAGCTGCTCGAGGTGACCCTGCCTGGATGATCTCCAGAGCTGCCTTCCAACCCTAACGATTCTGTGATTCCGTGCCATATGAGTGATGATTTAGTCCACATCTAGCGCGAAGTCGATGCAGTTCTAAGCGGCATTTATAACNGGCCCCGCGGCCGCGCTCGGGGCAGCCCCGGGGGCCCGGCCCGGGGGCCCCAGCCCGGCTGCCATGTGGCCGCGTAACGCGCAGTGCGCTTTTCCTCTCGCCCCACCCAGCTGGCCAAAGACCTAGTGCATCCCTCCTTAGAGGATGAGAAGAGAAAACACAAAAAGAAACGTCTCGTGCAGAGCCCAAACTCCTACTTCATGGATGTGAAATGTCCAGGTAAATATTTGAAATGTTCATATGCTACAGAAGGAACAAAGCTAATTTTGTATACTGTTCATCTTCATATAACGGTTGTTTGGGGTTTTTTTAACTGAGTTTGGTTTATCTATTCTATAGAGGAAAGGGTCTGTATATTGCTTTGGGTTTTTTTAACAACAGAAGTGTTTTTCATCTTTGGATAACGTTTATGTAAACAAAAGTCAGACTTTTCTGGAGGCTGGCATGAGGGCTTCTTTAGTTGGGTTTTTTTCCTTTATAAAACCCTTGCAAGTAGGGAAAAACCCAACCCCCCAGATTTGCATGTATAAAAAGTGAGATTAAATGGACGCCTTAAAGCATCCATAACACAAGTTTTGAACAGAAACCAACATTGTTTTCCTCCTTCTGTAAGTTAGTTCTGGAAGGGCAACTGGAAAAACTTTTGACAAGGATACTGCACATAAACATAGAAAGTAAAACATACACAGCTGGGGTTTTTTTTTTGCATGTTGCTGTTAAGAACTAAGCTGCCACCTAGCTCATATACAAGGGTTATAAGATGTTGTCTATGTCCAGTTTTCACAGATCTTCATTACTTTGGCTCAGAGACATCTGTATAATCAAGTTCTCTTTTATAAACTAAACTGTGGGATTTTCTAGCACCATTACAGGGATGTGCTCTACCAGTGAACAGCTTTTTTATTCAGCACAGTTACACCCATTTTGCCCAGTGTGACAAATTCCTAGAAACTGCTGCAGCATAAGAAGGTTCTAGCAGTCAGAAAACACTTACCATAGTGATCTTCCTGACTTAGAAGCAGGGAATTGTTGAGGTACTCAGGTTTTCTTATCATCTTATTCTTTCTTAGTAGCCTAAGAAGCTCTGAGATACTGTATTTCATCTGAAAGTGAGGCAAATTAATTTAAACAGCTTGAAAGTAAACTGTGGGTGCTTTTAAACAAATACAGCCTTGAAGGCTAAGCCTCTGGGCTTTTTTTTGGTTTTTTTTACATTTTCTTTGAACCAGGGTAAATGAATGCATACACTGTGATACAGTTAATGTCAACATAGACCATTGGTTATCTTCACTATTGTTGGGTTAATTGTTTTTTGTGTTTGAGGGATATATAGAGCAGAGCAGGAGATCTTCAATAATGGTAGAATCCTATGCACAAGGCACTGAAAATAGCAGATGGCCTTAAGTGTCCCTAGGTCAGTGGAATTGGAAGTCCCTACCTAGATTCTCAGATGGGTTGGGCGCGTTTCTCTGCCAAACCCACAAATGTCAAAAGCTCATCAACCTGAAATTCCACATTCAATAGGGGAAAACCAAAATTGGCAGTGATTAAATTTTAGCTGTTAGCAGTTTTTCACAAGCAAAGATTTCTACAGTTACTCTTTGTGACTTACAGAGATCTGTTATTCTGTCTAATAGCACTTGTCCCTACCAAGCAGATCTTTCATCAGAGGACCCTCCTCACAACATATATTCTATGTTAGCTTTCTGATCCACATGTGCTGAAAGTGCAATCTCTGCTCACCTTTGCTTATTTATTTTGTGTATCTGCATCCAGATTAAATCCTTTACAGGTTTTCGCCCTCCAAAAATACTTCTTGGCTAATTAAAAATACGTTTCAGGGGAAAAAATTGAAAAGCAGTGAAAATCCCATTTTAAAACCATGTATGAGTGAATACATTCTTTCTTAAGTCATAGAATTTATAAGTTGTAGACAAAAGCATTGCATAGGGAATTAGTGAAGTTATTCTGTGCAAGACTTCCCATTTAAATATTACGTTAGTTCTATAAAATGCAACCAAGCCTTACATGTACCAATTATTAAACAGAAAGCAAACACAGGTTGGAACAGCAGTATTTATATTCCCAGCTGCCAGACTTTGTCAACAGCAGTGTTCTACTGTTACAAGTTAAATATTTCTCCAGCTACATGGGTTCTTCTGTTCAGCAGAGAAGGCTAATCTAGAACTGCTGAACTTTGCAGGAGATGTGATAAGCAAATTAGTGCTTGTCAGCCAGCAGGGTCTGTTGATTTTCATATGGGAGTCATAGCAGTTCCTGTTACCTAACTTGCTTTCCTATGCATGGAAGTAATGGCAAGCTCTTGAGAACACAACAGTGGTTTGCTTCATTTGGCTTGGTGTGTTGTGTAATGAAATACAGATGCATTTTGGACAAGTGTATTTAGAGTTCCTGATTCAATTAACACATAAAAAATGATGCTAGAAATACCCAGTGGAAGGTTTCATAATGCTGTTTTTCAGGATGCTACAAGATCACCACTGTCTTCAGCCATGCTCAGACAGTAGTTCTGTGTGTAGGGTGCTCAACTGTCCTGTGTCAGCCAACTGGGGGCAAAGCCAGGCTCACAGAAGGTAAGGGCAATGTTACACAACCTAAATATCCCACTTATATAAATGCATTTTATAGCCTGCAAAGATTTTAGCTTTGATTTTAGAAACTGATATTGGAACGCTGATTTTGGAAATTGCTTAGTTTTGGCTAGTAGAAACATTGTCAATAGGCCCAGAATTTGAAATTTTTCTTCAGATTCTTTGTTTTTAAATGGCTATACAGATATGCCAGGCAGCTAAACACCTACATTGTCATCAAACACATCGTTTTAGGTGACTTGTCATTCCCTTCAGCTTAGGTAATGAATACTGCTGTTTAACTCTGAGCTATGTTTAGAGTGTTAAAAAGCACCATCAAAGGTACTTTTGCCAGGCTAAAGTAATTCTGTGCCACTGCTAGTCACTAATGTTTGTTTTTAAACAGCCCTACTGTAAAGCAGCTCCCTGGCTCAAAGAAAATTTGGTTTATATAAATTATAAGGGAACAAATAACCACTGATAACTGGTATAACACCAGTCTCTTTGAGTGCAGCCAGACGTCTGGGGTATATGAAAAGCCGTGGAAACACTTTAGGGTTTAAAAAATGTAAAAAATAATCCAGATTTTATTAATTTCTTGTTTAAAGGGCAAAAGGTAAACATGTATACAAGTTACACGTAGCAGTGCTTATAGAATGTGCTACTACACAGGGGTGGTAAATGTGAGGACAGAATACCTGAAGTAAGGCTGTTGAGCAGTTGAAATGGTAACACACACAGCAGCTGTTTCAGTTTGGGGTTTGATCACTAAGGGATGGAACAGCAGACTGAAATTTTAAAAGGCATCTGGAAGAAAAGAAGTAGTACACCTTAATCTTATTTTAAGATGAATTGCATGGCAGTCATGTTGTTGAGGCTGAGCTAGAGAAGGCTTACTCTTCACCTCTTGTGGCACATGAAATTTAAATTTAATCCATGAATTTTTCTACTTACATAGGATGGACAATTTTTCAAGGCAGTCTAACAATTGAAGGACTGTTCATAGCTCTCCTCACGTGGTTTCTTTGCAGGCTGTTCATTTAGAAGAAAGCAACACTGAACAGTTCAGCATGTGATTTTTGGATCTGTGTTCCTGAAAGCCTTACCAGTTTAAAAATGCCTGTTACAACAACAATGTAATTATGATTGATTTTGTACAAATTACACGCTACTGCTGACTGATCTGCTGGAATCTCTTTTTCAATAAATGATCTGAAGTGCAAGTTTTTCCTGTAAGTTTGCAGACAACCGAGCTCTATTTTTGTAATTTTATGTTGAACACTAGAAACCTTGGACTTCCTGCACCCTTCCCCTTGCTAATCATAAACTACAGCAGTGTCATGCATGTAGTGACAGAAACTGCTTTAAGAATGCATTTTGTGTATTTTATTACTGCAGCTACTGTAACTGCAAGGGTTGCAAAAGCTTGGTAAGATTTAAAATGGCTCATTTGCTTTCAATGTTGCTGTAGTCCCTTCCCCATCTTGGGTAATATGGTGGTAAATAAAAATGTCAAGTTACTCACCTATGTTCAGCTGTTTCTCTGGAATGCATGGATATTCCCTCCTGCTAATTTGATCTCAAGACTGCACTTGGTATTCTAAACTGACATTTCTATTAAAAAAAAAAAGTAGTCCTTTGCAAAGCACTGGAAACATTCAGTATAGGGAAGGCAAGTGGCATACAAGCAGTTGTAAGGCATGGAACTACACTGGGAGCTGTGAACAGCAAACCCGTGCATATTGTTAGCATTAAATACTGCCATTAAATAATTGCCTTCTTGCAATAAAGAAAAGGGTTTAATTAGTTTTTGAAAGCCATGACTTTCTAAATAGCTGGTAAAAATGGATTTTAACCATGAGAAAATATTCAAACAAAATCTTCATATATCTTGTTTTACTATCTCAAGTTATGCATCAACATCTCTTTAAAAGTATCAGGTGTCTTGGTGAGCTAATTATTGTTGGGATTTTCTAATGAACTAGTATTCTTTTTGTGACTTTGAAAACTCATACATGTCTAGTCATTAAAATAAACCAAAAACCTGATTCTACAATTTATTGTGTTTACAAGGCAAGTTTTATTTCTGTTATTTCAAACAGCAAACATGTAATTACCATATGCAGGAGGTGTTTGATACAGAAACAGGTGTACCAGTGGAATACACATGCCTTCTAAGAAGAGTGGAGTTTGTTTCAGTGCCACTCACAACAAGGGTTCACTCACGAGAAAATTTATCATGAAAGCTGCTCTTAATTGCCCAGACAATTTCCCACATACAATCCCTGCACATCAAGTTACTGGTTTTAGAACAAAGATCAAAGTAGCAATATTAATTGTGACCTGAATACATATGCTAAGGCCAGATTGATTCCTAGTTTCTCATATTTCTGCCTTCCCTACCCTAACAGATAAGAACTCATGATTAATTTAATATGAAAGCAGGGACTGTCAGGGACACATTTTGTTCCAGGTGCTAGAAGATGAAATGTAGACATCAGAGCATCTCCAGGACTGCACATGTAACATCAGAGGCTTTTTAAAAGCCTTAAGTTACAGGAGATCAAGTACAAAGAACATGGTGTGCAAATAAAAAATTGGTGGCTAAACATATTCTATGTGGGGAGTGAGACACTGGCATTAATATTGTGGTATTGGCAATGCCTTAGTTTTACCCTTACTCATTTTCATACATATTTCAAATATTTACATTTGTTAATGTTTGGTCAGATGCAAACAAGCATTACAGTAAGCCTACACCTTCTACATTCTCAATCTTTGTCTAAATCCACACACAGCAGTCAGCAAGTGAAACTTGTTTTATCTCAAGTATGCAAAATGGCTTTTTAAAAAAGAAACACCATTTGCAAAACAGGTGTATCATATGTTAAAAATCCTAAAATAAGTGTTACTTTTCAGATTTTCTATATTTAAAACATTGTGTTTGGTCTATTTCTATTCAGAAATACCACCAAACACAAACCCAGAAGTGCTTATTCTCATTCCCTGTCTAAAACCAGCACTGACTTCTGCTGTTTCCCCAGATAGTAGATGCTTAAGACTGGGGGAAGAACCCCAGTACTTCTATATTGGAACTGTCAGAGAGAACCAAAGACTTCAAAGGAAGAGGAGATTATTTATTGCCTGACCAATGAAAGTTCATTCAGAGGGATTCTCTCTGTTGTTTTCACTGATTGGATACTCTTGAGATAAAGACAATACATTATTAATGAATAAAAGTGACATTTTGGTGAGCAGGCCAGAAACGCAAAGCAAACAATTTTTAAGGTACAGTAATGGTTAAAATTATGAAGAGTATACTAAACTAATCTTACTAGCTCCAATTAAAAATCTAGATAAAACACTGACCCTTCAAAATCCTGAATTTCCAGGTTTCTTGGTCCTGGGTAATAAATATTACCATAGGCATAGTGGGAACAGAGATGGCAGCATGCTGTATCATCACAGGGAAGGTAACAAGTATAAAGATGATACTAAATGCATTAGTTTGGGAAAGAGGCAGGTGGGGCTGTCCTCTGCTAGCTGCCATCCAAGACATCTTGCTCCTTAAATTCAGAGAAGCAGAGCTGCTAAGCAGTGCAGGAAAGGAAGGATTGAAACCATTTCTTAAAGCTACTTCTCTCTTGTCTCAGCCTGGAACTACTGTCCAAAGTAACTGCAGGGAAAGTGAGGTGGGGGTAAATCTTTGAGATGACAGAGATCTTCCATGCCATTGTGAAATATATAAAAAGGACTCTTCAGATGCTACTTTATTCCCATTGTAAAACTGAAGAATAGAAAGTCTCACACCTCTAGTCCTGTGTCCAGCTCTGGGCCCCTCACTTCAAGAAAGACATTGAGAAACTGGAACATGTCCAGAGAAAGGCAGTGGACATTCTGCTATTTGGGTGGATTTGACTCTAGAAATAATACCTTTATTGCACAGTAAACTAATATCAAGCATTCTCTGTGTCCAATAAAAATGGATGAGAAAACATTGAAATAACAAAATGATTTGTACCTACTTTGCTCTAGACTCATTCTTTTCTAGCTCTTAATCCACAGCTCTGATAAAAGCCCACTTCTGGTATAAATCTGCATTCTGGAGGTAGCTTCAGGGTTTGGGTTTTGTTGTGTTTTTTTAAGCTAAGAAGGGAAGTGGTATGTGAAAACAAAAAGCAATGGTGACACAATTTTTCATTAAAAAGTAATACTGAATAGTTTTGGCAGACTGGAACTGTGAGAATAACAAGCAACATAACTTGTGTGCTCAAATCAAGATGTGGAATTTTTCACAAGTTTAACATTCAAGGTAAATAATTTGTACTTCTTAGTGCAAAAAATAATTTTTATCTCGATCAAGTGTTTCAGTAGTTGGTAAAAATAACCTGCTAATATAATGATACTTTACAAAGGTACTACAGAAAGTCACCTTTGACTGTTACATTCTCATTTTCTGTAAGTTAGGAACTTCCCTGAGAGATGAATTCCAGTTGGACATAAGTTTAGCACCACTAGCAGAGGTTAATTAAGCGAATGGTTTATGCTTTTTTCTTCCCATATTCTTAGTGACCTTGAGGTCCAGTTACACCCTTCTCCCTTTGTTTTTCAGTACAGTGAGTTCAGTCACTCCTTCAGCCCATGTACTGTGCCCGTTTTTCTTTCTCGAATTCCCTTGCAATCTTTAAGGCAGTGCTGTTGAGCGACACCGATTGCATATTACAGATAATGGTGACAATCACTCCTCTGGGGGGTGCCCCTGGCCAAGGACCCAGAGCCTCAGGGTCCAGCTCTTCAGGCAGGATGAGCAGCACACTGCTGGCCCCCACGGCCCCCCCAGTGTGGGATGCATAGTGTCTCTGCTGTCTGCAGCAGCCACACTGTTGGTTTTTCTCCACCACAGCCCAAGCCATGGCGTATTTACCATCCCTGTCCCACGACACTTCTGTTTTTGGCACTGGGGTCCACATCATTGCAACCGTGCCTGGCTTGAGGTACCCTGGAAGAAGTTTGCCATTCCTGTTTTGGAATTCCCCGGCTTGATAACTGTACAACAAGGCATTTCCAAATTTCAGGAGGTCACCTACTGATGACAGAAAGCCACCACCAGCCCACTTGTAGGAGTTGTCCACATATGGTGCATTTACCAGCCGTCCCTTTTTGTTGTAAATGTAACACCTAAAATTCAAGAAAATTCGACTTGTCATTCTCATATACTATGCACAATGATTTTAAGCTGCCCTACCTTAAAGAGCACACTGAGCATGTATTATTAGCTTGTTCTCACAAACATTTAAAGGGTTTTTAAAACGTATTTTTAAAATATATTTCTTGCAGAAAAACCAACAAGTAATTCAGAAAAACAGAAATTAAGGTGACTTCTTAGGTTAGAAGCTTAACTTCAATAAAAGTACTAATCCTTCTACTTAATCTTAGGATATACTAAGAATAAAAACAATGTACTAATAAGAGATGTGACAGAAATAAATAGATCAGCCAACACAGATTTTTTCTTAAAACCCTGTACTAGATATGAAGTGTATTAAAGAACAACATAAAGAATTCTACAACTGAGGCTTAGGTGACTGCTCTCAGACAGTAGTTTCCATTTATGGCTGATTTCCGGTTGCCATACTCCACAACAAAATAAGGAGCATTAAAGCCTTGCATAACACACACAATTCTTTGATCCCTCCCAGATTTCAGTTTATAAAAGGATGAACACATGTTCTAAAAAACCTTCACTGTACAAGGCTGATAATTCATGAGAACATCTCTGTCATCCAGATGAGCCTCTGAACCTACAGCCAGAGAGCCTCTGAAATTTTGCAAGTGAACTAAACACCAGCACAAAACATCTTAGAATAGAGCAGTAAAGCTCTGTACCAAAAGTAAATGTAAACTTTGAAGTGACCCCTATTACTCCCCTCACCTCCCATATTCACACTTAGAACCAGAAATACTTATTTCCTATTCTGTAATTTTATGTGCTAATTACAGAACCTATACCACGGCATTGGAACCAGCTACAGGAGTAATGCTGAGGTAACATACAACACTTCATTCAAATGTCTGGGAAAAGAAAAATCACACATTCTTAATTCCCCTGTCTTAATTAAAATAGAAAGGGCGACAGTTGTCATGGAAAAATTAAGAGTTCCACCCCTGTTTACCTTGCTCTGTTATATATCATTGCTTCATTGTCATCTAGGACAGTTGACAGCATATCCAAATCACGAAACATCTTCAGCATATAATCTGTAAATTTTTGTCCTGAAGCTCTCTCCACGACAGCACTTAAGAGAGTAAAGCCATATGTTGAGTACAAGAACTGACTACCTTGAAGAAACACAGTGAGAAAGGGAAAAAACCACATGTTAATTGCATGATGCTTAAATGGAATCATATGTGCAAATAAAATTATATATAGCAATTAATAATCAACCATTGCTGATCCTAGGCCTAGGAAATTCTGTACTGCAGCAGACACAGATCCTGCTAAGAGAACAGCACTAAAATCTTCCAGGGATCTCTGCACGGTCAGGTTTCATGCCAATGTCAACACTGACATTTAACATCCTTTCCATGAGATTTACCACATCAGGTCTAACAAGGATGTCTGGATTTGGAAAGCTGACACAAACCATAAAATTACTGCTTAAAAGATGCTGAGCTACCATGACTTGTTTGTGTGTCCACACCCTGGAGAAGGGAACACAACAGCAGTACTCGCATTTTTCAAGGGTATTCATCACTTTTAGCACCGTGTTTGTAGTTCTAGAATATCCCAAAAGATTATGTGAACACAAGCACGTATATTATTTAAGACAAAAGAATTTATTTACAAAACATTGTTTAATTTTTTAAAAATCTCATCCTTGTGCTAATACCTTCTATGAAATATTTCCATATTGAGCAACTGCTAAAGTGCCTACAGTTAAGACAGATCTCTTACTTGAAGTGGTTCCTAGAGCTCTCCAAGACTGTGAGTGTTTAACTTCTCCCTCTTCCTACCCCTCTCCCCTTAAATGCACATTATTTACTGTTTATCAGCAATGCATGTAATTCACCTTAATCTAACTTGTTTAAAACTTACACATGAAGTTCCCCAAAGTCCTCTCCAGACTTAATTTAAGTAATCCCAACAACAAATTACTTCAGTAATTCTGTAATCCTATGTTTTTTCTATAGATTTTTTTAGGTCTGATTTAGTGCCTCAGTAAATTTTTTGCTTTTGGGTCCTATCTAGAAGGCCCAGAACATGACTACAGCAAGTTGGTATCTGCTTACAAGATACTTTGTAGATACAAATTTGTTACCAAAATTATATTCTGCTTTAGCATTTATAAATCCACTAACTGGTATGTTTCAGAGCACTACCTGCATTGCTTACTGCTCCTGGGAGAAAAGTCTTACACATAAATATTACGTGACCAGGTGGTTTGTGCAGAACAGACCAAATACTTCTCTGTTGAGTTTTTAATGTGGCATGTGAAGAAGAAAAAAAAAAGGGAGGAGGGAAGCAGAACAACCCAAAACCCCCAGACAAACATTCATCACTGGACTCTACTGTCATCATTACATGTAAAACTATTTGAAACAAAACTCTCACCAGAAGAGCATATTTTGGTCTACATTAATAGAAACTCACCTGGTTTAAAGAATAAAGGATCATTTTTAAATATCTTCAGTGATTCAATCACACTTTCAAATTTTTCCTTCAAATAATACTCTTCCTGTTCAAACTCCTTGTCGTTCCTGCCAGGCTTTGAATTTCGGCTTTTTGTCTCACTCTCATGTTCTTTCTTCTGTTTGACACAATCAGTTTTTTCAACCCCTTTACCTTCTTTTTCTTTTTGTTCTTTATCCTGATGGGATTTTGTTAGCTTAAGTGCTCTGTTTGCTTTTTCCTTTTCTTCTTTTACTTTTGTAATATCTTTTTCATAGTGACGAATCCCACTCAAGTGTGAAACTAACAGTCTTGTGGTAATAGTCACCTAGGTAGACAGGATAATGTGAGCTCTCTTCATTAAAAGACAAACACTAAATCACCAAAAAATTCACCGTGACAAAGAACAGACAGTGGTGTAACACCTTTTAAATATCACATATTAAACACAGTATTTAAAAAAAGTATATATGTGGACACTACACACTTAATATGAAAGTGAAGATCCAAATATGCTCTTTTGAGCAGGAAACATCAGTACTTGGCTAAATGATTATGAGTTGTTTTGTAGGAATAGGTCCAGATCAGGCACCTGTGCACAGATAGCTATGTAGTGACAGGAACAACAACTTTTAAAACCTCTTACCA
Organism: Hylia prasina; assembly: GCA_013397195.1. NCBI lineage: Eukaryota > Metazoa > Chordata > Aves > Passeriformes > Sylviidae > Hylia > Hylia prasina. The sequence goes on along the minus strand of VYXD01001824.1, from coordinate 626,758 downwards.
ATAAACAATTACATACCTTTTCACCCTCGTAGACCTTTTCTGGAAATTCAGGGACATATTTCTGCACTGGAGCATCTAAATCCAGTTTCCCCTCTTCCCAGAGTTTGGCAACAGCCATCATTGTAAGACACTTGCTGATGCTGGCGATGCGCATGATGGTCTCTGGCTTGCACACCACACGGTTCTCTACGTCAGCATAGCCCAAACCTTTAAGGAAATAAAAACACTCTGCTTTGCAGAGTCCTTTGCACAGAGATCTGCTGAATTAATTACATGCAATGAATTAGATTTACTGGCCCTTTAAAATACTTTTCCTCCAGCTAAACTGGTATACGAAGCACTGGACTATTCCAGCCCTTGCTTCAATTCAGTTAATAACATTTTACTGTAGCAGTAGCAGTTAATCAGAGCCCATTGAGTTAGACAATGGCATCACAAGTTGCTGATTAAGACTACAAAAAACATAATGATGAGATTAAAGATTAAGCCAAAATTTACACTCCTGAGGTCAAATATTCAGCGTAGAAAACCCAAAGAGACCAAAATCCAGACCGTAAAATAACTGACCAACAGTCATTAAGCACTCCTTTTATTGTTCTGAATTACTGGCTGAGCAGTAAAGGGTCTTACTTTATCAATACAGAAACCGAAAGAGGAAATCACTCACAAATTCATACCAACTACCTAAGCTGTAAAGTTTCACAAAACTGAGGTGTTACCATGTTTCAACATCACTCAGCAGGACTTCAATTAAAATACAGCTTAACAGGCTCTGTAACAGTGTTTTCCTATGTAACCAACCCACAAGTTTGGTAGCAGGAACTGGAATTAACAAAGCATTAGCAAGCTACCAAACCTAGCATTCAGTTTGAGTCAGGTTTGAAGGAAGTTCAAGTGATGTTGCAGCATAAAAGCAAGAAAATGCAGCAATGGCATATTTGCAGTTTTCAGTACAAGAAAGGCCCAAAAGCAACACACCTCTGTCCATATAAAACTGTAGTTAACAATGAAATGTGAAGAAGAAAACCCCAAACTGTGACAAAGTGCAAGAAATAAAACAGATGACATAACGTGCCATTTGCCTGAGACTCTTTCTCTTATACAGTTGCTACTCAAGTGCCTGGTGCTTGTCAGTGCAGGTGCTGTTCCCCTCAGTGAAAACACCTTCCAAACCTCACACAGTTCCCATCAGCAAGAAAACAGGTTTAGTGCTGTGGTCACAAAACCATGCAACTTACACCTGTTCCTACTTTTCCCATGGAGAAGGGAGGAGACCCAAGCAACCCACAACTGGGTTTTTTGAAACTCATGTTTCCGAAAACAGATGCACATTTTGATTTTTTTTTAAAACATCAAATGTCTACATGATATGAGAAATACTAACAGACTCTACTTAAAACTAAACTGTGTTACCAGAAAAATCAATTGCAATTTCTGAAAGGATAATGCCTGTTAAATCCCAGTACCTTCCCAGTAAAACTATACCTCAGCCCACAAACAGGAGACAGGTCACCAAATATAAGCCATTATTCCTTAGACTACTCAGGAAGTTCCTGTGGGGAGAACAGTTCTTTACCTCCTACATATATTGCTACCAGACCACTGTACAGCTCTATGCCCAGAGTACATTCAAAGGCTAATCTGAAAAATTAATGGAAGAAAAGTTCTCCAATCTAACTCTTGAGACATACTAGCATATTCAGGAAGTTAACAAATTATGAATTCCTGGAAGGTGTCCCTAAGCACCCATTTCTGACTACTGTCCAGACATAGGACATCAAGTAGATGATTAGCTTGTCTGAATTGTTCATTTTTAAAATGTTCATCAGTTCTTGACAGTATGCACAACTACTATTCCCACATACTAACCTTCTGACCAGACCTCCTGTCCATCTACAGAAACTCCAACTAATATTCCTGGGATTCCTGCTTCATCCTGCCAAAAAACCAGGACAGAAGATATTTAGAAGGATCTTTACATTTAAAAAACACCTCCTCCCAAACCCTTGAACTGAAAAAGCTACAAACCCCCTACAAATAACCCTGCGTATTGTCAAATTATAGTTGAAATTTTGTTATGCACCAGTTTGATTGAACTGGTACAAACTGCTTTTGCAAAGCTGACATTTTAACTCAGCTATTGGAAAAAACATACCTAACAAGAATAGCAAGGTAGTATTTTTTTCTTTAATAGTTCAGTTAAATTAGCGAAGAGAACATGCAAAAGAAACAAAACATGACACAGTTAATATGCAACCAGCAAACTGCATCATCTACTAGCAGGCAAGATTAACTGCATCACCTACTAGCAGGCAAGATTTCAAAGACGCCTCAGCTGGATTTTTGAAGCGACTACAACGTGCTTTTTAAACAGAATCACAGAATATCCTGAGTTGGACGGGACCCACGGGGATCTTAAAGGCCAACTCCCGGCCCTGCACAGGAGAACTCCAAGAATCCCACCCTGTGCCTGAGAGCTTTGCTCAAACGCTCCTTGAGCTCTGTCGGGCTTGCGAGCCGTGACCACTCCCCTGGGGAGCGTGTTCAGTGCCTGACCACCCTGTAAGTAAAAAACTTTTCCCAATATCCGTCTAAACTTCTCCTGACATAATTTCCTGGTATCACAGAACACAGAGATCAGTGCCTGCCCCTCCGCTTCCCCTCATAAGGAAGCTGCAGCCCGCAGTGAGGTTTCCCCTGCAGGCTGAACTAAGTGTCCTCGGCCACTCCTCGTATGGCTCTTGCCTCTCCTTCCTACAGCCTTTAAGGCCCCCCTTGTTCTCAGACACCCCATACTGTGCCACA
>VYXD01001824.1:595127-623927 GCA_013397195.1 Hylia prasina | reverse complement strand
GCTCGCCCGCCTGCACCGCGGGCTGCTGAGGGGCTCGCTTCGCCGAGCGGGACACGCTTCCCCGGGGCTCGGCACCACCTGCCGGCCAGGGCGATGAACAGAATCACAACAACGATTAGGCTGGAAAGGACCTCTGCGATCAGCGAGTCCGGCCTGTGACCGAGCACCACCTCATCAACTAGACCATGGCACCGAGTGCAACGTCCAGTCCTCCCTTGAACGCCTCCAGGGTCGGTGACCCCAACACCTTCCTGGTCAGCCCATTCCAGTGTCACTCTTCCAGTAAAGAAATTCTTCCTAGTGCCCATCCNCTCCGCTTCCCCTCATAAGGAAGCTGCAGCCCGCAGTGAGGTTTCCCCTGCAGGCTGAACTAAGTGTCCTCGGCCACTCCTCGTATGGCTCTTGCCTCTCCTTCCTACAGCCTTTAAGGCCCCCCTTGTTCTCAGACACCCCATACTGTGCCACAGTTCCACAGACTCCTGTATCAAGCTGCCCTAAAATGTGTCAGCACCGACAGCCTGCAGCGGTCCCCCAGCTCAGCACCTTGATCCTCCGCACCAGGTCCCTGCTCCTCTCCACGGCCGCGCCGAAACCCCGCGGGGGCGGCTTCTCCTCCCGCCCGCTCTCAGAGTCGCCTCCCGCGGGCGCCGCCCGAACCCCCAGCGCCAGCCCCAGCGCCAGCCCCCAGCCCCAGGGCCGCGNGGGTCGGTGACCCCAACACCTTCCTGGTCAGCCCATTCCAGTGTCACTCTTCCAGTAAAGAAATTCTTCCTAGTGCCCATCCTAAACCTCCCCTGGTGTAGCTTGAGACTATGTACCCTTATCCTGTCGCTTGCTGCGTGGGAGTAAAGTCCGACGCCCACCTGGCTGCACCCTCCTGGTGCAGGGAGTTCTAGAGGGCAATAAGGTCTCCCCAGAATCTCCTTTTCTCCAGGCTAAACATCCCCATCTCCCTCATCTCATCAGACTTGTGCTCCAGACCTTTCCCCACCTCCATTGCCGTGCTTTGGACCTACTGCAGCACCTCAGTGTCCTTCTCATCTTGAAGGACACAGATCTGGACACAGCGCTTGAGAGGTGACATCACCAGTGCCAAGTACGAGGGACTCAGAGCTGGTTCCTTTAGTTAACCACCAAAAGCCACCAGCTGTCCCTGTGAGTCCTCCCCAAAGACTCACTCTTTGAAAAGTTTTTGAAGCACAAGTCCTCTCTACTGGGTAACTAGAATGCCCAGAGCCCCCGGCAGGCTCAGCACCACTCACTGCTCCTCCTGATGGAGGTGAGGTTGTAACTCCTACCAGCACCAATGTGGCTCTGACAAAATAACCTGGTTTTAACCAACACTTTCATTGCACTGATGCATAAGAAAAAGATAGAGAAAGTGATAAGAGAAAGTGATAAGATAGAGAAAGCCACAAAGTAATTTCTTAACTCTGCACTCTCCAGCAAATGTCTGCAGAATCAAATGAAAAAAATCTGCTGCTAAACATATGCCAGGCAGAAGTAGAGCAAGCTAGGCTAACACCAGATAAAACCTTTTAACTGCAAGATGAGCATATTTGAACCAGGTTTGTTAGGAATTACTTACAACAGCTGAATCTTCCAGCACTGGCTGTAGTGTCTGTCAGGTTTCAGCCTAGAAGAGTGTGGATGGCACAGCTGGCATATGCAGAGTTCTAAAAGGACAGACTCTCCACTTCTGCTTACAAGTATGGCTCACTTTTTTGAGATGCTAACCTAGGGATTTCAATCTTCTTCATGTTCAATGATCTCAAAACTTGCAGGATTTGGCAGAAACTCAGACCAAATAGCTTTCATGTGTGAAGTCAAATGCAGAGCAGATGCTACTCTTTTCACTGCAGGCATTTAGTGCTCATTACTATCTTCTCAATAAAACTCCATTGCTTATCACAGTACAACTTCATATCAAACTGGTACAAGATGATGTATTTACTTTCTTGTAAGTCATTTTCACAGTGTTAAACTGTCTCTGGAAGCATTTTGGAGCAGGACTCTGCATTCTTACATAAACCTGCTCAGCACGAACACTCTTTGACATCACACTTTTTAATGGGCCAGAAACAGAGCTTGCCATTTTTCTCTGATTGCCTTAATGAAGAGCTTCATGCTAAGCCCAGTAGCACAACTTGGCCTATTGTTATCTGTTTTATCTTCTTCTAAACTGCTGGGTTTGCTAACTTTGAATTGAGGTATCCAGCTTACAATGTTTTGAGGATTTTCTACTCTTTTTCTAATGATAGCAATAGAAAATGAGGACAGCAAGCACTAGGCTGATCCAACTCTAACTTAACAAAAAAGACAGTGTTTTTCTTCTATTCTTGTCCATCAGTGACTCAGTAGAGGCACGGAGTCTCAGCTGTAATGCATCTTCTTTATGTAACACAGCCAGAAAAGTCAATCTGGAGCCCTCTCTGGCATGGTGGAAAAAACTCCACATGGTGGGTTTAGCAGTAAACCAGCTGATTTTCCCCTGCTCTGCTTCCTTGATAGGCAATAGTTGCTGGATTTGTGTTGAGATATTCCCAGTCTGGATGATAAGGAATGGTGTGACACAATGGGTCTCTCAGCAAGGCAGGGCTGTGCTCACTCACCTCCACCTGGGCCCAGTTCTGGAGTCTCACCATCAAGAATCCCTTAAGGTTTTAGAGCCTCTAAGACAAACACCAAATGCTCAATAATGCAAGATCTTTAAACAAAGTGCTGGTGTATCTTCCCAGTTACCTTGCTCTTCAGTTGTATGCTACAGCATTCACTGGCTTTTTTATAACACTGGCATGATGTGAGCTGGGGAACCACAGGAAGTGGGGCAGCAGCTTTTGTGCTGTTCTGCAGTGGTGCAGCCCACCAGTAAAAGGTACAATATGCTCACTCTGCTGCTGAGGGTCACCAGTTTGTGGAAACATCAGGCGTTTGCAAATTGTGAGGCTTCATCAACATTTCCTGAAGCATAAAAAAAATAAAAAAAAAATCAGGAATTTTGAAAACAACTTCATCGCTTCCATCAGTCCCCCCCTCCATTTCTGCAAAGGCTTTAGTGGATTCTGATGTCTCAGCAAGGTTTAACAGATGTTATTATGGCTGTTCCTGCTTGTAGGTCTGGACTTTGATCATATTATTTTTTGCTATAATGATCTCATTTGCTTTTCTAGTTTACTGACAAACTCTGCTGTGACATGCCCCTAAATGTAACCCTTCCATTGAAAAAATGGTAATATTTTTAACAAACAACAGGTAAGGTCTGAAGGTTAGAAAACAAGTGATTAGTATTAGTATTCCTCTGATAAAGGGCTGGTCAAACCTGAAATCATGAACCCATCTCTGCTCTTTCATATTATTAAATACCATTTGTGACTGCCACAGCCCCAGACTGAAGCTGGTAGGATGGTGTAGGAAAGGGCTTTTAAAAATTAAGAAAGTAATAGTGTAAGGAAACTCCTTTGTTTTCTTTTTTGGATTTATTTTGAAACAGTGAAATGGTCCATGAATCCAAGGGATTCCCATCATTCCAACTGGATTCCAATAATTAAAGACTAGCTTCTGTAAAGATTTCTGGATCTAAAAGTGATTCTAATAGAATATAATTAACAGACAAGAGCTAAACTCATCAAAATGGACTGTAATTTATAGTTGTACTAGAGGAAATGAAGAAAAATAGGAAGACAGCAATTAAAATATTACCTACGTATACATAGATATGTGGAAAATCTATGCTGATGGAAATTGCAGAGTGAAGGGATAACCTTGATCAAGCCTGATATTTCTACTCTCAGCACAGGAAGGAAATAAAAGACCCAAATCCTTTCTGAATTAGAAAAGACGATAAAGGGAATATTAGATGTAGAGAGAAATCAAGCACTGCTTTATCTCTCTTTTCAGAAGCGATTTCATTTATTTGAGAACCAAGAGAAAGCATTTTTATTTCCTTCTGGCTTGAAGCATTTGTACAGTAGATGGCAGTAAAAGCCCTCACACATTTAACCAGTTGCTCGCAAAAGGCGTGGTTCCACTGCCCTGGGAGCTTCCTTGGTTGTCACAGAGTTACTGAACTCAGTTATTACAGTCTGCTCACTCACATACATTATTTTGTTTGGTCTTGGTCAGTATAGCTGTTCTGAGAGTATTATTATTTATCCAGTAATGTAAGAGCTGCATGATCTCAGTGTAGGTAGCACTGCAGTAACAGAGCTGCCCTACCAATGTAGACCAGTAACATTCCATGCTAGGACAGTCAGACCCAGCCATAAACGCAGACACGATCCCCTAAAGGTACAGAAATAAGGGCACACTCACAGCTCGAGTTTAAGATTAAAATCTTCCCCGAGTTGTTTGGGTTGGTTTGGGTCTTCTCCAAACTAAGGTCATAAGTCAGCTGAAGCATTAGTCAGGAACAAATCTTTAAGCATGTAAGACCGAGAGAAAAAGTAGAACTAAAAGCAGTGAGTCTTCAGACAGTGAGATCAACATGTTTATCATCAGCTCTCTTTCACTCCATTTTCCTGTGTACTCAGGATGCATCATCTGGGCATTATATACTTTCAGTAAAATAGAATATGCAAGTTTTATAGTGCCACACTGTTACTGCCTTAGTTTCAAAAGTTGCATGCAGTCTGGCACAGTTCCTAAAAAAACAGGATGGGAGTTTGGAAATATTTTGCATGTTAAGAAAAGGAATGCTGAAAAGACCATGCTGCGGTTACAGATCAGCCAAAGGGCACACACACTTATTTTTCTTCTTTGCAAAAACATTAGTTTTAAAATTCCAGTTTTGCAGTGGTGATTTCCTCATAGTTTTAATTCAGGGTCTACTTGAAACGTTTTCGGACTCAGAGGAAAAATAATTTTCATCAGCTGAAAGTATGTAGTGAAGGAACATTTGTGAAATACATCAGTGTAAAAAAGAGAAAACCACCACACACACACTCTCCCTCCAAAGAAAAGAAAACATGCAGAATTTTTTTTCTGTTTTTCTTGAAGTTATTCTCCAGGTAACAGTCTCTTCTGGTAGAAAACAGCACAGAGGACTGAACAGTTTTGTGCCTGAGAATGTATTGACATTTATCATTAGAATTCAGTTGCCGTGTGTAAGCTTTTTACCCTCTCCAGCTTTTCTCCCACTTACTGGGCAGAGGTACAAGACACCATGGAAAATGATGGTGTGCATCACCACTGCTCAGAGTGCCAGAGGCACCACCACACAGCATCAGAGAGTTTGACTTTTCCAGTTGTGTCTTTTCAGACTCAAGTATGTTGTTTCAAAATAAAGCAACCAGCCATGGAAGGTGTAAAACACCTGGAAGATTAAACATATTAACAAGGTATTGTAAGACTCACATGCCCAAAGATAGAATTACATGTGCAGGCACTTGGGAAAGCTTTCTGGCTTGCTCTGGAAAGAGCTCCTCACAATTGGGTGATAACTACCTCTCTTTCCACCCTTTCTCCCCAAAATACAAAGCTTAATGAAATGAACATGCCCCAGAATCTGTGAGTCAAAGATGTGGCTTTGAGGACTTTGCCAGCCTGACACTGGTGAGAGAAGTGAGCCAGGCAACTGCATTCAGGCATCCTGAAGTGCTAGCACCGAGTGCCACACCCGCAGCACGGCAGCTGTCTGCAAGTCAGGAAAAAAGACAACAGGCACATTTGCTTGGACAGATAGAGCAGCAGGAGGAAGGATGTGGTTCCAGATGTTCTGTGTGAATCTTCAGGCATACCCTGTCTGAAGAATACAGTGCTGATTTGCATTTACTGTATTTATCTGCTCTTGTAGAGAGAAGGCTCTGGGTCCTGCTCAGTACCTCATCTAGCAGTTTTTCCAAGCCATTCAACATTATTTGAAGCCCCAGCATGTATTTTTACTAATATCTACTGCCATAAGCAAAAGGCTTCTCTGCAGTTTATTCCAAATACTCAGCTGTATGTGCAGTCTCGTTGCCAGCCCATTTTCCACACGTTTACTGACCATCCATTCTGTGCTTTCACCTACCTGTGCTGCAACCACACCTTAATTTTGCTTTGCAGACATGTTCTGTGCCACTAAAATTGCTCTTCGTGGGAAGAGAGTACAGATAGCTTGAGAAACTGCACAGGCTAGTAAAGAACAGGAAAAGGACTCTTATCAAATTAGTAACATCTTGGGTATTTGGGTGAAGGCATTTGGCACTGGGCTTGCATATTCTTGTGGGAGTGAGTCCATGCATACAACGAACTCCATTCCTTTGCTTTGTATTTTTCTTCCCAAACTTAGATACATTTCAAGAGAGCCCCTCTAAAGACATCTCATTACTATATGCTACACAAATCAGCAAGAAGGGATTTTATTTTATTCCCTTTCCATACAGGATAAATCAAGTTAATGACATTTGCACATGTTTATACTACAATAGGCCATTTGCAAAAACTGAAGTAGATATTTCTTTTGTACCTTTGCAAGCAGGGCTATGGGAAACAACTAAGAAAAGTTTTAAAACTTTGCTACTGAGGGAAGAAAACTGGGATGAGTGACTTCTCTATATGCCCTAAGTGTAAGACAGTTCATCTCTTGTGATTTGGAGTAACTCATCAAGTGCTTGAACTGGAAACACTGTCATTTATTTCTTTTACCTTGAACAAACCCAGGACCATTTCCTTGTTTTAGATGCTACTTGTACTTTCTGGTGTATAGCAGTGTACATCACACACTTAACTTATAGTTACGCCTTAATGTGATTAACATTACTCAGCAGAACAGTTTTACTACCTGCGCACTCATCTCAATGTCTGCCACTCAGCTTGGGTTCTTTCCATCCTTTCATCACCAATAAAAGCAATCTGAAGTGTGAAGGTAAGCAAGATAAGGACACATTCATCAGAGGAGAATCAGGCTCAAGGCATGCTGGTGCTGGAGGGGAGGCTGTGCTCTACTTAGTGGATGATGACATTTTTTCCAAGTGCTGTAATGAAAGCTAACAAGTTCCTACTCGACTTAGTGCCTGGCAAATTTAATCAACAGGTGTGAGTAAAATGCATTTTTTATGTGGGCCTGTTGTGTTCTTGTGAATTCTCAACCAGGAAAATAAAACAGAAGCAAAGCTAAATCCCCATGTTGTCTGAGAAATACATCTTTAACTGATAAGTGACACACCTGATGTTAGAGAGTAATGTCTTCATTGTTGATTCACAGGCAAAACAGACACGGGCAAAAGAGGAACTGGGAAAACAGATTTTAGGGCTTTCTGCATTTAAAGTAGTTTGAAAAGGGATTTCTGCCATCTCACACCTTTAATACAGTATGCAGGTGCCCTACTCAGATCAAAAGAACCCCTCAGCACTTCCGAACACCAGCTTTTTCTTTTGAAATTGAAATATAACATTGCACTGCTCACTGTGGGCAGCTGTTTGGTTTTTAAACCTACATACCAAACGTCACAGCAGCTAAAGACCCAGCAGCTTTGACACAAGAGAGAACTTTTCATTGTGCAATAGCTATTAAAGCTCAGTTCTGCAACACTGAGACTTTGCTCTAATGGAACTGTTTGTTTGACTAAGGCTTAGTCAAACAGGCAGGCCTTAGCTGTATGTACTCCATATGTGTGTATGGCCAAAGCTGTGTATGCACCTGGGTGGTTTGGTAAAATGATCTTTAAAACAACTTAGCTGAAATGGCCCAAATCCCTACACAACCTGCACTCCATTTAAACTTGGATTTTATAATTTTTCTTTAATCCAAGCTGTTAATAGCTTGTGATTCACAAATATAATGGACCTAGAGTAAACCCTTCCTATCAGTCCTTTTGCCAGCTGCAGTGTTCCGACTGCTGGCAGCACATACACTGAAGGAAATGCAGAGGGAGGAGTCAATAACTTAATTGCTCAAAATGGCAATAATGTCTGTATCTCCTGCACACAGACATGTAAGCTCATGTGCTTTTCATTCCAATTTATGACAGTAAGTCTCAGCACTGAGCACCTCCCATGGACTAACAGCCAGTTTGGGTCGTTAGTTGGGCTGTCTCTTGTACTCACAATCCCTCCCAGCAGTTGTTAATTTCCTGGAAACGCCTTGCACTCAGATATAGCAGCATGTGAATATAATAAAGACACATACATGTGTGCCACATGTTTGCTACCTGCTGACAAGCAGCAAAAAAATGGTGGGTTTGCATTTTTACTTTTATTTTTTGAAGTGTTGTAATTTCCCGGTTAAGATGATTGATAATGAAGCCCTAGCATAGAGAAATTTTACCCAGACTCTGCCGATGTGGCAAGAACCACTGAAAGGATTTTTACAGAAGAAGTTCCTGCAGACTTTAAACCCAGATGAGGTTAACAAAGAATCCCTGTTACCTAGACCTTGCCAAACATCTTTCCCCCTGGCAAAGGAATGTGGTGGCTGCACAGACATATGGAGGCTGCCGGAGCAGGACAAAGCATAACACCACAGCAGCATTTAGAGGGGAGGATTCATCCCTCTGTAGATCACCTTCATGTTCTCCATACCCTCTCAAATGGCCTTTAGCCCTCATGTCCAATTCTGTCTTCTTGTTTCCCTTCGTATTTTCTCACCTAATTCATGTTCCAGATTTTTTTTTTTTCTGGATAGCCTGCAGAAATTACATCATCCTTTTATCCTATTTCATAGTCTACATGTGTACAATAAAAAATAAGGAAGTAGCACAGCAATCCAGATTAAGTAGAAAGAAGTCTGGCAGGCCCATCCTTGCTGGCTGCAAAAAAAACCCATAATCCAGGAAATATTCTGAAGCATTTTCCCAGGCGATTTCTCCAACTAATATTCTTGTCAAGAAAAACATAATAAACTATTGGTTGGGCCTGCAAAGAAATGCTCAATTTTTAAACAGGAAACTCACACAGATCTCCATGTTAATATCAATACCAATGTGTCCCAAGTTAAAACAACTTACCAGAGCTTTGCAGTTGCAGCACCCTGATTATTCTTTCACAAAATGTACTGCAGAAACACCAGATCTGCAGTCTTCCTTAGTGGCACAGCCAACTATCACTGGGTGTAGCACTTTGCAGGTTTTAGCCAAGGAAAAACACTGTTTGCCACGAGCTTTGGCTGTGACAAGATCACATGGACTCTTCCTTGATATTTCCCTTTGTGTCTCAGGGCAAAGAATGAAAACTACTCAAAGAAAGGAACAATCCCAAGAAGCAGATTATAGTTCATAGATCTATTCAGGCCCTGGAATAGAAGGCATTCAAAATACTGTGCTGGATCATGGCCTTAAACATGTATCAACCCTTTATACCCATGATCTGTATAGTCTTGTGAAGAATTAGAAATGTTCTCACAGCCCTGCATGTCAGTGTGTTATGATGTGGTACTGGCAGTTGCAGCTGGTTCTGCAGGACTTGAGGTTCTTGTGTGTCTTTGCTCTATTTTTTTAATGAAAAAGATGATGCTTAATCTTTACCCAGTTATTCCTCAAACCAGCAAAGAGACAGGAAGAAGCCAGTGCTGTGGTGTCCTTAAAGTCCACAATACTCAAATCCAGAATACTATGGAATGCCCTTTTTATTTTGGTGCATTATGAGTCAGGAAATAACAAATGGAAAGGAGTGAGGGGTTTTTATGTCTGTAAGACTTCTATCTGCTTCTGTTTCCCATTGTTTCCATTTGGACTATCTAGATTGCTCACTAAGCTGCTGGCACTGAGGGGCATCCTACATTTATGCAATTCTCAGCTGCAGCTTATGAATTGGCAAGGCTCTGACTTACAGAAAACTCGATGGGTTTGCAGCTGAAGCCAAGAAGATTATGCAAACGTGCACAGATTCTATGTACCTTGGAAAGAACACAACACACACTGAAGACAGTAAGTTATACAGCTTCCCTCTATTAAAAGAGCTATTCCTGTGTGCATTTTCAAAAAATCCTCCAGGAAGATAAAAAGTATTATCCTTGTTTCCTCTGCTCTAACCTTTTTGCTGCAAGTCCCACTTAATCTTTCACTGATGTTCCTGGTTTATTATTAAAAGAAGCCCACCCTGAGGAACACCTGAGGAAAAAAGCACTCTATTTTCCTACGTGCTGAGTCATGTAGAGTATTTCCTTCCCCAGTTTTAAAATTCAGTTGGCTAATCACTTTCTTCTTTTGCTGTCACTAACAAACATGACAGCAGTCATAGATAGCCCAGTGTAATAGATATTCCTGAGATATTAACAGTATAGTGAAGTCTGACAACCCAGATTTTGAGTAGTATTTAATACACATAATACCTTACAGATCCAGAGCTGAGGCAGTGCTCTATAGGTACAGCCTACTCCTTCAGCCTTGTTTCCTAATCTAAGTTCCTTTTCTTTCTTATCTCTCACCCATTCAATAACTCTTGATTGAACTGATTGACCACTCAGAACCCTAAAAGATAAAATACATTTCTCCAAGTTTTGTGAACATAAGGAATCATTAAGTTAGAACATGCCACTGAAGGTCATAATGGAAGGAAAGCACACCCTGCAGCATGCCTTTTATTATTCAATATCAGAGAAATGCCAAGAGGGAGCAGGAGACACCACCAATGTCTCCATATCTGGAAAATAATTCATTCCAAGTTTACAGCCAGCCATGAGCCAGGAACCTGCAAGAAGGTAGGTTTTGCCAGTTCTGGTGCTCTCAGAACTACTCATTTCATTGAGAGAGGTCAGCTCAAAAACAAAACCACACAATTACAGAGCATGGCTGCACAATTAGGATATATTTTAAACTGCCAAATGTGTTTTTGCATTAAAAGAAAGGGTAATTGTCCAAACATCTTGAGGAACACTTAATGATGCAGGGTTCTGTGATTTAGCAAATTTTTAGTTAAAATAGCAAAGTAGCTGCAAATTTGCTAGAATGGGGTTAAATCGGGGCTCACCTTGCTTGTTTTTACAAGCCAGTGCTCTGTAGCTTCACCGAGTTTTGTTTGATTACACACTGCATCTAAAGAACCCAAGAGGGGCAGTGGCTTATGAGATATGGTACAAACAATTTTACTGCTCCAGCAAATACGCCCTTATGTGTATTTATGTGTCTGTTGCTAGCTGGCAAAAAAGCCACTTGGTGTGACTCATCATCATCACGTTCACTGCTCCATTCAGCTCTCCTTGAAACTGGAAAGCTTTTATTTACCTGTTACAAAGCTTTCTGGATTCATCTGTAACAGTGCACTTTGGGGAAGTCTACTCTGCAAACAGAACTTTTTCAGATTAATTCTTATCTCCTGACTTGCACATGCTTTCCCTATTAATGGTGACATACCATTAAGAGATATGAAACCACAGCCTTCTCGTACCCTTACACACAGCGAGAGTTGAACTCAGATTCCCCAAACCACAAAGCAGTTTGTGGTCTCCTGCAAAGCAATTTTAAGCAGCAAACAAAGAGTCTGACTTCACTCAGACACATTGTTTAGGACTCAAGCACGTAACAGCAATCCAGTGGAGCTGGCAGCACACTCGGCTGTGTAAGACTCGTAGCCCAGTGCCAAGACTGTTCCACTCCTCTGTTCTCCTCCTGCACAGCCTCCAGCTCTCTGGGTGGCCTTGGGCCCTACTCTACAAACAATTCCCAGCACAGTACTTCATTATGGGAAACCCTCTTGACTCCAGCAGCACCAGGGGAAGCCACACATGCACAGGGACTTGAACTCTTAGAGCTCAACTACCTGACACTTCATCCTTGTGCTAAGCAAGGAAGGAGCAAGAGATTAGAGTAACTTACCTCTGCACTGTGGTTGCGGTTTTATCTGTCAGCCTCCAGTACAAGCTAAGGCCTTGCAGGAGCCCTGTAACATGTATTTTACTCCCCAAGAACACAAGAGAAACATGAAGCCAGGGATTTAATCCTTTCCATTTAGGCTGACTTGGCAGCAGCCAAGAAATCACACAAAAGCTTGTAATGTTACCAAGTTCCTCCCTTTAAAACACGAGCAAAAAAAGCCAGGCTCGTACCAGTACATTTTCCCTCTCTGACTCCCCCTTAACCTGAAATTATTGTGTATTACTTTACCCCTTTACCTGCTTACACCAGTAGCTGATAAAATCATCTGTTTTCAGTTGCTTGCTAAGGGTCCACTAATGGAAATTCTTTGGTGATCTGGAAGGTTATCTGTACCTGTCTCCTACCAAGTTGCTTGCTGCTAGAGGGATGGACAACATCAGCTTTCAGCAATATACTACAGAAAAAGAAGGAATAAGTTATTTTTCAAGTCCTGAAGCTGCCCATTGACAAACCTCACAATTCAAATAAAAACACGTAAGTAGAAATTAGCAACCAGTAGTGAAAAGTTGAGTGAAAATATCTCTTATGAACGTGATACATGATTTTTGAAGGTTTATCATTGTATTGAAGTAAATCAGCACATATTACCAGGTAATATATACAAATAGATAGTGATGTTTCCAAGAGCATGGCCTTCAGGACTCATTTCATAAAGAGATCTATGGGACTTCTGCAAAGGTCTTACCAAAACCATTTTGGTCAATGATGAGTAATGCTGGAAAGTTCTATCACCTACTAGGGGATAACTGCATCCTGCAAGCACCTGGGCATGCAGTCAAGTGACAGGGACAGCTCAAAGCTACAGACCCACATCTGCCCAAAGCACCACATTTCTGTACATTGGCCTAACAACACAGAAAAGACCCACAGCAGTGTGTTAACTGTGTTTCACACAATGAGAGACACTGCACACATGCAGCGTTTACACAGGGATGCACAGGAAACTCATGTGATGAAAAACAAACCACAGGAGAACAAAATTTAAAAAATGTCCTAAAATGTGCATTTTATTTCATATAATTATACAATGTTTACATACAGGTATACTTTTAAGACTGCTCAAAGAAAGTGTGAAAAAAGTGAGGCAAATATCAGTTTAAAAATTCCTCCCCTACCCCAAAACCCCACAAATAAAATACATTTTAACACAATCTCTTCCAAATTAATGTTTTGTCCTGGATTTATTGAATCTTTCATTTCAACATGAAAAATACAATCGAATGAAAACTCAAGGTGAAATGCTGACCTACACTTCTGTATTGAGTTGCGAGAATACAATTTAAAACCTTCAGAAGCCTTCACTTGTCTCCATTGCTTATATATCTTCATTTTACTGAATTAGAAGGCACAGAAAGTCCAAATTCTCACAGATCAGTCAAGTTCTGATAAAAATAAATTACTGTGCTGGACTACTCCTGACTTGTCTGATACCAAACAAAAGACTTCAAGTAGAACCTTTTGTTCAAAATAGCACCATTTCCACCTGATCTCTCTTGAACATGAACCACTCTTCTTGTGTAAAAATTGTAGTTGGCACTTGAGGTGGGACATTTTCTGCCACAGCCAGGATTCTTCAAAGACTAAGCATACCAAATTGCTGAACTCTCTACAAAGTGTAGGTAACATTTTTGTTGGGAAATGGCACGTTTAAACCATAATGTAATGTTGCTTAACCCGCATATGGCTTGCCCATTTTGGTGTTTCCCTGACCCCTTAGCAGATGTTCTTGTGACTGTGGTGAAACTAAAATAAAGACATGTTTTTGGGGCTTCACGGCAAGCAGGTGTAAAAATAATAAAACAAATAGTGTGGTTGACGCTAAGAAGGTTTTCACATGTTGTTTAACTCCAGTAAAGTTTGATCCAGCATCTGATGCATACTAAGGTTTTCTTCTTTGGCATGCGCCACTTTCTCTGTTGTGGGATTAGAAAATTACAACATGAATAGCAGTTCTTTGGAGGCACTGATTCTCAGAACATGAAGGCATGCAACCATCATTTCTCTCACAGCGTTTAGAAAGTTAAGAAATGTGCATGCTCATAAATAACCAATGGTTCCAGATAACACAGCTAGAGAGAATTCCAAATTAATAAAACAAACAGCAAGGAATGCAAGTTTAGAACTGTTTTCAGCTGCATTTTTTAAGAAAATGCACTGCCAACAATGTTCTGGAAGCTCTTTGCTTATAGATATGTGAGATAATAAGTGGTTCTCTTTTAATTTTTTTTTTAAGTAGGCAATAAAGAAAATAAGTTCTTTGCAGATACACATTAGAAGTTTCACAGAATTCAAAAACACAAAGAACAACAACAAAAAAATTAAAACTATTATAGTTTTCAGTGAAGTGAGCTTTAAGAAATTTATTTCTTCTAGAAAATAAATAAACTCGAAGTTAGTAACTTTATGTTGCATGCACACTTTTATAGGACAATCACTTAATACACACAGTTGATACAATAAGTGAGCATAATGTTCTGGTGGTGCATTCTACCAGGATCCAGTAATAGTAACTTCATACTATGCAAGCATACCTTTTAAACTGATTGGGTATTGTCAGATGGAGCTCCCATTCTTTTTTTTTTAAATGTCAAATACAAGCCAAATTCATAGTAAGACAAAATCATCACATCAAAGTCTCCAGACAAAACAGCTGTAAATATCCTTTAAGTTGGTTTTGAAATACAGAAATACCAATTCCAGAGACTACTCTTCTCTCACTGTGGTAAGAATCTTAGGGGCAATTCATTTTGCCACACAAACTGGGTGCCTTTCTGCAAGACAGGCTGTTACTTTTTGGATACTGTTAGCAAAATGCTGCAGCTCTTTACTTAAGTGGAAAGAAGCTACTGCACAGCAGAAGAGCTTAGTGCTCCTCCAAAATAGGTGTGCAGACACATAATGAAAAGCCTCATCCAGAAGAAGCATTTCCATATTTTCCCAAGAGAAACTGAGAATTTCCTTCATTAATTTACCACAGAATCAACAGCTTAAAAAAACCCCCAATTTCTAAGTTTCTTGCTTATTTCTACATTTACTGATTCATTCTTAAAGGAAATTTGGAAGGAGGTGTTTTCAAACAAGTTAACAATATAGTCACACTAAAGTTTAATCCTCATTCAATGCCAGCTTTAGTTCATTAGTTAGGCGACTGTTTTGCTCAAGTTGCAGGTAGAGTTGGTCTGTACAGGCAGCAAGCAGGTTAGAAGGGAAAAAAGAGGCAGAATGAAGACAGATTAGACAGAGAAAACAGTTAAATAAGAGTTAATAAAGAAACTGGTCACATGACAGACAGTTCAGTAACATAAAGAGAAACATTTTACCTCTGTTTCTAGAACTCTAGTAATTAAATAGCTACTCCAAGGAACAGCTATTGTACCAAATGAAGAACTGGCTAAGAATCCTGTTGTGGGGAACAGCTGCGAGACACAAACTGGAATAGAAATGGAAGAACTGCAGCTATATTCCTAGAAGTTCTAAGCTGTCTTTAGTCTTCTGCACAGTGTGTGAAAGATTCTGTTTTATGAGCACCATTTTTCTTTGCAAACTATTTAAGGTGTGGTGGAACCTCAGCTGCCAGTAGAGAGAAAGCAATTGCACCACAGCCAGCATAAGTAACAGGAGGAGAGATGCTAATAGGGAAGTACCACCAGGTCTGACTCAGCCCATACTCCTTTCCTAGGAAATCTGATGGGCTGAAATGTTATTTTTGATAGGAAAATATACTTGGTGTTACTGGAATCAACACATTTTGATAGCTTTAGATTGCCAAGTTTTACTTTGTAAGAAAACAGACTCACATTTGGTGAAAACAAAAAGGAAGGATGAACACCTTGCTCAAAAACAACAGAGGACAATTCATGTTGAAACAGAACAGCCACAGCCATGTTGTGACAGCACATTTAGTGAGAGTTGCTCTGCAGAGTGAAAAAAATGTTCCACAATGGCTTTTGACTATCTTGTGTTCTCAAATTGTCCATGTTCTTCTCAATAGCCTAACTGCACTCCTGACCTCTTGATCCC
Organism: Hylia prasina; assembly: GCA_013397195.1. Lineage (NCBI taxonomy): Eukaryota > Metazoa > Chordata > Aves > Passeriformes > Sylviidae > Hylia > Hylia prasina. The sequence continues at coordinate 608,118 of VYXD01001824.1, read as the reverse complement.
AGATTATTCCCCTACAGGAAATGACTGTTTCTGACTCTTTTCCACAAGCTGCCTAACAGCTTCCACAGGAATCCTCTTCCCCTGCAGGCACTGGACAAGGCAAAGCTGTGCAGTGAGCTGCTCTGCAGGACATGCTTGTGTGGTGAGCAACTCCTCCCAGCTTCCTCCCTAGCCCAAACTCCCACAGCCAGCTCAGTAAAGCCAGGGCACGTTTCACAGCTCTGACCCTGCACCAGTAACAAATGGATCCTGTCCCTCTCATCATGATAGTGTCACTTATATGTGGGGAAAAAAAATCAAAACCTTAGAGTAACTAAAATTTCACTTTGTCTGGCAAAGTGTATATAATTGTTATTCAAAAATGAATCGTGAACTTATGCTAACCATCATCACAGAAATCTCCTCTTTGACTGAGGCAGAGATTTCCAGTATTTCTCAACTTCCAAAACAACTAAATCCCCCAGTAAAGCAGGGAAAGCACTTCCCAAGTGTACACTGAGCCCCAGATTCCCCATGGGCTGTGTGTCCATCTGCTCCAGAGGCAGAGCCTGGCTCTGCAGGAGCCCCAGCAGCCAAGCAGGGAGTTCTGGCTCTGTGCAGAGCCAGCAAAGCTCAGCCTGTGCTCAGCAGAGCCCAGAGCCAGCCCTGCACTCCTGGGAAAGAGCCTCAGGCACAAAACCAGCCAGACATGGCAGCTACAATACCACAACTGAGGGTGAGAAGAGTGCTGAACTACACTGGAGCAGGGAGCCACAACAGCTCCCTGGAGTGAAGATCAGTGCAGCAGGACCAGCCAGGAATTCTGCATGCAGCTACCTGGGGATCTACACTGCACTGCCCATTTCCAGTACTCTGTCCAGCAATCTGTCATCCTTCAGTGCAGGGCTGATCATGTATGACTGACACAAAAGGCAAAATTTTAATATTGATGTTTAAAATCATTATGTAAAAATTGACAGGTTCCTACAATGAATTTTGCTTTTTTTTGTTTACTTTTCTTAAGAAACACCAATATTGCAAGGAATTGAGTGGACAAAAAACTCTGCTAAAACAATGAACCAAAACACGACAGATTAAGAAGCTGGAGTAGCTGTAGCATATTTTACTCTGGCCCAGATGACAAGTTACAGCTGACCACATTCCCTTTAACTCTTGCATTTATGAAGTTATTAGCCTCAGTCATTTTACAAATGCTCATCCCATTACATTTGGTTGACTTTTATAAATCCTATTCTATTTGGCTACCCTTCACACACAGCCACTTACTGTATGTCAGCTGAGGAGTAGTAAGTTACTGAACTTTATTACTTGAACTATCTGTGACTGCTGATATACATCCTGTATTTGGGCTTCTCCCCCCAGCCAGCAACATTAGGGTGTGTCATAGGCAGAAAACTGGGATATGCCAAAGTTATCCAAGATGGCAGGCCAGGAAGGGAATGCATCCATTCACAAGTGTTATTTGGAAAACAAGTTTTGAGGAGGGAAGAAAATCTAGTTTAGACTGCACTGTTGAATAATCTTGAAGCTGAACAAGAAAGAGATGTTCACATTATTCTACAAGTTGAAAACTACAATTCAGCTATGCTATAATGAATTTATTAACTTTGGTGACTTAGGAACTTTAGCAATATATAGTTACAGCATCACCAGAAATCAACCTGGTGTTCACTTTCATGTGAACTGGAAAATAACTTCACTGTGATGTAAATAAAGTTAAAATAAGGCAACTAACTCCCTATTGCAAATAACAATACAAAAAAAGCACAAGATGTCACTGTTTAATGCTTCATCATTACTTACACAGTGACCAGTCAGCTGAAACCTGAAATCCAAGATGTTCCACTTTGCAGCAGAGTAATTTCATTAATAGTATAATCATGAAAATTTTCCTACTCCAGCTTTGAGACATTTCTCATGAGCCTGCAATTCAAACTCACAAGTCTGAACTAAGCACAAGTGGAAAGCTACCAAAACCTCCCCAATAAACTTCCAATCCTACCATGCCACTCAAGAAAAATATATTATAAAAACCCCAACATGTTAGCAAGCATCATCTTTGCTGCATAACAGAGGTGTAAAAGAGGGAAAACTTTTTTGCAAGACATTTCAAGGATTATTTCTGGGTGTAAAAAATAAAGTTTTTGATGCTGCCTCTTTAAATCTGTCTCAAATATGTAAGTTAATGAACAAACAGATTTAAATAAAGATAAGAAGTCTTCAGCATAAAACTAGGAAAAGATTTCAGGCTTTAAAGTGAAAAATCTGGTTACATCAAGGATGTAGCTTCTCTCTCAGCCATGCTCCCACGACCAAGTGACCCCAAGGAAGTAGTGTCCTTGCAAATTTTGTCCTAACAATAACAACTGGAAAAATTCCTATTACATCTATTTGTCATTTTATCTGCAGTAGAGTTTGAGAAAAATTGAGATAATAACTGGTCAGCTTTCACCTCATCCCACACACTGCACTTGCTGGTTTGGCATTGTCAACATTCAGGCAAAAGTGTTTTCAGCTAAAAAAATGAAAACACCAAAAAATGAAATCCCTAATGGCATAAAAGCGCAAATTTTATTAATAACTTAAATAGTTATTTAAATAAATAAAAGGCAAAGGAATAGCAAAGGGGATACAGCTGGGATATTTATTTTACATTGAGAAATGTAGTTTCTGTACAGCAGAGCACAAACAGAGCATGTTCTGAGACAGGTGATAGAAGAAGAGTCAACTAAGCTAGAAGACAGGACAGTGAACCCATGAAACATCCAAAGCTTGGAAAGATGTTTTATCCAACCCGATGAAGATGTCTTTGGAGAACTGAAGCAAAGAAAATTATCTGCATGAAAAGAAAAAGTGAGATAAGGTAGAAGATGAAAAAGGTGCAGTAAAGACCTCCAAAAAAGCAGCAATGGTACAGCAGAGCCCAGCATGCTGAGATGACTATGCTAAAGAAACAGCACACCATGCTGAGACTGGAATGATACAGTCATGTCCTCATGTACCAGTAGAGTACAATTTTAAGTCTTTTCCACTTAGAAATATCCCAGATTCAAGAAATATTGTAATCTCTGCATACAGAGGAGGAAAAAAAAATAAATCCATTTGCTTGATAAGCCAGCAAAACCATATGTTGGGAAGGAATTTAAAAACAAAAAATCAAAGCATATAAAGCAGGCAACATTAGACCTCTACTAAAATGTTGGCAAAGAGAAGGAGGGAAGTAATGAACAGACACGGGGACAAAAAACCATGAAAAAAACCCATTTAAAATATGGGTGCACACAGAATACGTTTCAAGCTCTAAGCAAACTTGTTGAAAGCATGCCTGGGCTTCCAAAGGGGAATGCTGGGACTAAATATTGCACCTCCTAAGCACTCGAGAGCCACAGCTCTTCCCTTCTCCCATGTCAGCTGCAGTGTTCATGCATGGGAAGGTGGAGGTAGCACAGCTCACCTCTGTTCAGAGTTGGTGGAACAAGAGTCAATTTGTGTCAAACAGTGATGAGTCACCTCAGAGCTGCTGACTCTCCTACTTTCCTGCCACTCTTTATTTTTCTCTTTATGACTAAAGTTGCTATTACCACATTTTTCGTGTATGCAAATAAAATTACTAGTGCTATTCAGAAAATAGGCAGAAGCAACCTACAATTCAATTGTAGACTTTATGGGGTTTAATGACAAGGTATTTGAAATCCATTTCCACATGTGATTCAGCTGGTAACAGCTGAAATCTTCAGAGCAGTTATGAAAATTTAGATAAACGCTTCCTACTGTCATTAACAGAGAACACAGCTAAATCTAAATTTCTCCGACATCAAAAATGTAATTTTTGCAGGAACTTTGTCAGAGCAAAAACTGTGACAGCCAGCAAAGGAATACACTCTGAATGCAACATGTACCACAGTAATTTTCTTTGGTAAAACAAACATGATGGGCCTGGTAGATAATGTTTGAACAGAGGTGAACTGAAAGGATAAACACAGAGCTACAAACAAAGGGCAACCACAAGACACAAGGACTGCAGACACAGAATCAAAGAGTAACCACAAGCTTACAAAATCACCATGAGTATTTACCAGGCTCGGCACAACACTCACCCACACTTTGCCCGGGTAAAGCAATTGTTCATGGTATTTTGTACACCTATTCTCTCTAAAGGAAAGCATCTCCCACTACAAGGGAGCATCATTTGACAAGGCCGGTACTGCGCAATCAGTGAGGGCAGGGAAGCAGGAGAGGGCACAAGCTGGGAAGACATTTACATGGAAGTCATATCATTGAGAGCGTGGTCCAGCTCCTCACTGATGGCTTTGTACTTCAGTTTCTGAGCATACAGCTCATCTAATGTTCCCCCAGGGAAGGCAGAGGTGTGCAGGGAAATGGAGCAGGAGCATGGGATGGAAGGTGAAGGTGGTGGCATGGGGATACCATCCAGAAGCCGCAGGAAGTGGGAAGAGTGCACAGAAAGAAGTGTTGTGACAGACAAAATGAAACAAAATTAGAGAAGAATAAAGGAAAGAAAAGGTTGAACAGTTCTATGCAACAAGATCATTAACTGCACTGCCAGTGGGGCAACCTGTGATAGACAGAAAACCAAGAAGTATACAAAAGAAGCAAAAGTCCATGTTTCACTGCCCTGGATTTTTGTTTTAAGGCTTTTTTTTTGTTTGTTTTAATTAGGAGCAGACACAGGAGCTAGGAAGAAAGGATCCAAAAAATGGGGCTCAAGGAGGATATTACCATTTTCTACCACTTTTTTTTTAAACCATTCTGGTTTGTGTGATGTCAAACTCAGCTTCTTACAGCAATTTCTGTTCCTTCTAAACAATTATCTTTCTTATCTGCTTCCTTCTCGAGTCAGGGATCATACATTTTCAGCAGCTACTTAGTCATTTCATCGCCTTCATGCAGAATCCACCTGCCATGCCACACAATTTACCTTCCTCAAATCCTACACTTAGTGTAGTGCATCTAAATAGCAAACTCCATGTAACTTCAAATGACAAAGTCTGAATTATTTTCTCCAGAGGCAGAAAGCACATTCTACTACTCCGCTGTAGTGCTGATAGATTTATTAAAACCTCACAAACAAACCCTGTGAAATTAAATAAGTGGTCCTTCTGATAATGTCTATAATCTATTAGCTTTATCCAAACCCAACAACTGGTCTATGCCACAAAATGCCTGCCCCAACCCACACTTATCACAGTAATAACTTAGGTTAGCTTGCTACGTTCCTAATTATTGCAAACATAATGCAATACGCTTCATCACTTTTTTACTAAGATGGTAATAACACTTGTGACCTGATCATTTACCCTGTAACATTTCTGTATTTCCAAAAAGAAGAGTATAAAGCAAAAAAATGGAAGGAGTCTTGAGAATATAAGAGAAAAAGTAACAGGCAAGAGCAAAACACTGTTCACCTGAAGCATTCAAGCTATCTACACATTTCATTTGGAAAATATTTTGTCTACTCTTTAGGCAGACCCATTTATATAAGTGGGACAAGTCAGCCCAGTAGAACTGGGTATTAAAAATAAACAAAAAAAAACCCCACACAAGAGAAGAATAAGAGATGTATTCCCACAGTAAGTAGAAAAACAACCCCCATACCTTCTAGGTCATCAATGCTCTTCTCCAGCTTGGTTACTGACCTCTCAGCAAACTCAGCACGGGTCTCAGCCTGAAGTCAGGACAAACACAGACTACTTTAGGAAACACACACACAATACTTAGGAGTAGAAGAGATATACTTCAAATTTTAAAACTACAGTGAGAGGAGGCAAATAATAAGGCCAATATAAACTAATTTCTAGAGGAGATAGTTAACATTAAACTGCTTCCAAAATGGTATGTTCACCCTTAGAGCACCAAACTAATGTTTATACTAAAAGAACGAAAGGTGCATTGGAAGATACATTGCAAAGAATAGCACTAATTTTACCTCCTTCAGTTTGTCAGTCAGAACTTTAATCTCCTCTTCATACTTGTCTTCTTTCTGAGAGTACTGCAATTACAAAGAGGATCACTGGTATTAGATGGGTATTCTAAATATACCAAAACGCCCCACATTCCAAACTCTTGTAACAGATTATCTGTACACAAGAAATTGTTCTAGGTAAAACAGAATTAATTCCACTTGGAAGGATGTGGTAATAGTTTATTACAAGAGTCAAACTTCCCTTGAGTTACATTCCAGTGCAACATGGTGGGAACCTTGAGAAGAAATTAGTACTGGAGTTTAAAAGAGGAATGTCTTCTGAAGAAATTTCATGTTAGTACACAATGCCATTTTGTGCCACAGGGACATTCTATAATTAACACTTAATCCTGTCAAGAGTATGCAACAGAACATGTGGCCAAATAATAGTGACCTGTCTGGAACTACAAGATATGCTATGGTCCAATAGGAGCCAATTATGAATTCAGTAGTGAATCAAAATGCCTCTACTGACCACAGCCCTGAAGAAATGCTGCAAGGTGACTGGCATACAAAGAAAACCCCATAGGCCAGGTGACAGTGTAAGGGACACATTCTCACATAAGTCTCTAGCCTACCTTCTCAGCCTGAGCCTCCAGCGACTTCAGGTTGTTGGTCACAGTTTTCAACTCCTCTTCAAGCTCAGCACATTTGCTGTTATTTTGGAGGGAAGGCAGGAAAGGGGAGGATGGAAGATTCAGTCAAGCAAAAGAAACAGGAGAAAATAGGGGGAAAAGATAGAGAAAAATGAAAACAATTACAGGGCAAAAGAACAGCCTCAAAAGCAGCTGATCCATCACAGATTGAAGGCAACTCTTTGGGATGGCAAATACCAGTTCAAGTGCACATTAAGACAACGACCAGACAGAAATTTATCTGCAGCTCTTGGCTTACATGGAAACATTTATAGAGCTTTTACACGTGAGACAGTTCAGCTTCTTTTGGCTGCACAGGAGATCAGTTTTAAAGATAAAAATCAATAAATAAAAAAAAAAAGAGACCAAAGAAAACCACCAAAGCAAGATGCAAAGAGAGTAAAGAGCACAGCAAGGACTTATTTGTTACTACTGAGTGAGTTAACCAGCTACGGAAGCTGAAAGACTTGGGTTGCAGTTAAACCTACAAACTGTCTATTAGTATCAGTACCTTATCCTCTGCAGCCATTAATGCTTTCAAGGTTTGATCCATTATTCTTAACTGTTCTTCCAGCTGTCGGACTTGGCTGTTAGTGAACACATGAAATGCACAAAAGCCATTCACAAAATCAGTGTGCAGGTACAGCATGCAGTGACAAAACACACGCGCACACACATAGCAACACATTTACTTTGGTACTGACCATTTATTTCAATGATTACAGTAAATGAGCAAAACATAGCTTTGAGCTGAACACACAGTGTGCTGCCAACGTTTCATGCAGTTACAGTTCTACTCTAGCACCTCACACATGTCTCAGGGCAGTTCCACACTTACCTTTCTGATAGTTCAGCACGCTCCTCAGCGCGCTCCAGGTCACTCTCAATGATCACCAGCTTACGAGCCACCTACAAGGACAGGCAAGGGACAATCACGGATGTTATACTGCTGCACTGCATTTATTATGCTGTCTGTACTATATAAACTATATTATGTTGTCACCTGTTTCTAGAACCTACAAAGCAGGAGGCCTGGCCTCTTCATTTTTTGGTCGACACGTAAGTTTTGATTATGTGATATCTTCATTATTCATTTGAGACTTAGTTATCTGACATTTTTCAAGACCTCCCCTTCATTCACCAAAAAGGCAACTGAAAAATATTTCTCTCCCTATGAGCTTAGGGAATACTCTCAAACATTTCAGTGGAAGATCTAAGCACAGATCTCCTGCCACCTTGCCCCTTGAGGTACGGGAGTGCCTGATTTTCCTTCCACAGCTGTGCAGAGAGGTGTTTGTGATCTTTTGAACTTAAAAGGCAAAAGAGAAAAATAAAAATTACAGGCACAGCCTAATGGGCTGTAGAAAGAGATGACCTGCACTCAAGAACTGACCTCTTCATACTTGCGGTCAGCCTCTTCAGCAATGTGCTTAGCCTCTTTAAGCTGGATCTCCTGGATTTCCATCTTCTCTTCATCCTTCTGGGCTCTATTTTCAATGACCTTCATTCCTCTGAAAAACGTGAAGAACAGGAAATGCAAGGGTCAGGGCTTGCCAGTTTATCTCCAGCTCTACTGCTTGTGTGTGGTATGTGATTTTCAGACAGTTGTATTCAGGTGAATGAAGCACATCAGACATTGAGTCTTCACACTATTGATTTAGCCCCGTGCACTTACATTTCAAAACTTCAAGGAACAAAACATATCTGAAGAGGGAAGAAAAAGTGTGATTTGTTTAGGTCTTACTGTAGTTCAGCTGTAGAATTCTTTTTCATGTTAAACTGCAGGAAAAACTCATCTTATTGAAAGATAAACAAAGGGTGCTGCTTCTAAAGATCTAATAAGACTGAAAACATCTGTGCTTTTACACTCATCAACAGCATGTTACAAACCTTGCAGGACTGACAAGAATCATGTCTATGGGCCAGACTCCCCTGGGTTTTGCCATGTCAGAGCCCTAGAAGCTCTCTGTGCTCTCTAAAAGCAAAATTTAAATCCTTCATAACAAGAAACACTGTGTGTTGCACACGTCTGATCCAAAATTACCTTAAATGTTTCCAAACATACTGTGAGTCTCTGGCACATTTCCTTTCAACAGACTGCATCCTTAGTAACACAGAAATACACATGCAGAATGTGTGGGTTTCTTTCACAATAATAAAGTTCTATCAGAGGTATAAAATACAATTGGAAGAAGAGAGATCTTCCAAAGTCATAAATCTTGAGTTCCTAACTTACATTATGGACTTCTGGATATCTGAAGGAATTATCAGACTCTTTCCTTTGCTCACCTTCACATACCAATCTTGCCAACAGGAAAACCAAAGCCTCTTCCAGCACTTCACTATTCTCCAGGTGAGCTTTTCTACCCACAACGAAAGCAAGAATCACCCAGGAGTATCATAGGGAGTTCTCATCCAATAAGAGAAATCTGGGCTGGGCCAAGCAGTTTTCCCAGGATGTGGCATGATACATCAAGAGACCTACCACATTTAAATCTTATCTTCACAACTGGAAAAGAATCCAAGCCTAGATACTTGGGACATTTCTACAGACAAGCTGTAAGTCCATGTACGCAAGGGAAGAGCAGATTACACATGTTCAGAGATCTAGGAGTGGTTTAATTTATTTCCCTAACCCACACCCTGGCAATTATGATCTTTGTCATAAGGGTAACAATCCATTCAGGCGTGGCTGCACCCACCTTTCGCTCTCATCTGCAGCCTTCTCAGCCTCCTCCAGCTTCTGCAGGGCAGTAGCCAAGCGCTCCTGAGCCCGATCCAACTCTTCCTCAACCAGCTGGATGCGTCTGTTCAGAGAAGCCACTTCACTCTCAGCCTAAGCACAAGAAGGACAGGAATTAATTCATAGTAAGGACACATCTTCCCTTGTAACAGGTTACCCCATTACCTGCTAGTGCCATTTAACAGCACTTCTGTAATTTCTGACTTCATCCACTAAAAAGTCCATACACAGAGATGTACATGATTGAATCGTGAGGTTATTGCATAACAAAGGGAAAAAAGTGATTAATGTTTGCTTTCAATGAAGCACATCAAGGACTGTACAATTTGTACTAGAAAGAACTGCACAGGAAGAATTATGCACCATTACCCAAATATTTTCTGTTATTGTATTTGCAGACATTAATTACAGACCATCCCTTTTTCTAATCAAATCAACACAAACTAATTACTCAATTCTTCTGTTACCCCAATTTCTTTATTTATGACCTTTCACCATATTTTGTAAGAATTGTCCCGACATTTCCTTGAGTTCTGTAAGAAGGGTTCAGTGTAAACATATAAAAACACACCTGGATCAGCATTTGCAATGAGACAGCTGACAGAGGGAGTATGAGAACATTCAAGAAGTGCCCAAATACCCAGAAGCTTTGTTTACTGGCAAGCTGTGCAAGAGTTGACAAAAAAGGCACCAGCAAGGGCCCTGGTACAGACAGCAATCCCTTAAAACACCTTTTTTGTTTTTTCCTCCCATAGTTCCATCCTCAATCTTCCCCTAAATTTGCCTTTCTTGAATTACCTGTTTACTTAACCTTCTGTACAACACTTGCTACTCATCTTCCTCTTATCATTACAAGCTATTACATATTACAGCCTCAAACCTAGACTTGCTTAAGTTGTAGAGTAAGTTCTAAAACAGCCTTCTTGTGGTAACCTCGTCTTCAAACTTACTTTCTTTCAAAACTATATTAAGCACAAAGTATATATAAAAGGGTAACTATTCTAAAAAGTTAATTACTTCAGAGAATAACACTTAATTAGTACTGAAAACTAACATATATGACATATATTTGCTATATCCCAATTTCCTATGATGTCTAGCTAAGGGGAGAACCAACCCTCTGGCAAAAGGAGATACCAAAAGTATCAGTTTGGTAGTTTTTCTTCTCTAACCAGAGGTAGCTGGATACAAAAAAACACTTTCTTGTGTTATATACAGCAAAGATTTTGCTGTACATAACACAAGAAAGAATAACTTACAGGCCAGACAGGTAAAACAACCTTTGACATAAAAGCAACAATGTCCAGCTAGAATGACTGAAAGTAACACAACAACAGGGAAACATTTATATCTTTGAACATTAATATGCATTGGCAATGAACACATAGAATCAGAAGAAGAGACTTCATCCTTAGAGATCCACATTAATCCAAATATAAAACATTTAGCTATGTAATCATGCAATAGTACTCCAAACCTGTGGTTTTGGACTTCCGGCTTTAAAACAGTAAGAATTTGAACTTTCAGATTTAAAAAGGAAAATGACCTTTCATAAAGGCTACTCCAGAGAAATTTGTAATGTTACGAGTTAATTATTATCATGTCAAGACTCCTCATCATGATAAGAACATAAAATGTGCTTCAAAACCACAAGGTGACTAAAGTTCAAGTTTTCACTTCCTGCTCCAGTAACTCACTAAGAATTTACCAAGAAGCCTTATATGGCCCCAGATATTCTTCTGCAGAGCAGGACTTCTCTCCTTATATGGCAAGGAAGGAAAAAACCCCAGTGACATTCGGGGCACTCCCACTGCTACCATGCAAACACAACCTGCGTTTCTGCTGTGGCACTTACCACATATTTTTACAATGAGTGATGACATGGATAAGTTACCACTGGGTGTTAATTATCACTATTATAAGGGGGATTCTGTTTTCCAGGAGGAAGAAAAATGCATTTTGAAAAAGTAATTACCAATAGCCCCTTGAGATGTATGTATTTAAACCAGAAGATTCTTTTTTAAGGGAACGGCTGCTAACCACAGCTTTGAAACTTTTAACAATCTGGTTTAACAATCAAAAGCTGGAGGCTGTGCTATGTTTTGGCCACAGCTGCAGCTTTTTCATTGTTTGTGTATGTGTAGGTAGCACAGGAAGAAAAACCCCTCATGTAAGAACCCTAGCTGGTCACACCCCATACACATAAGGCATCACACTGAGGGAAGCCTCAGCTGGCTTGCTGCAGTGCTCTCAAAGCCTTCCTCCTCAAGCATGCAGAAATACAGCTGCAACAATAAAACTCCTCATCTGTAGCCAGCTCTGTGGAAAAAGCACACGTCTACATGTGCCTGGGAGTTCAGTTTTCAGCCTTTATTCGGCCCCGTACTGACCCCTCCACACAAAAACATAAATACCATGTAAATGCACTCTGCAGAATTCCATATCATCCACATAAACCAACTCCAGGGAAGAAACAAACATTAACCTTTAGGGTCCTAAGTGTTATTGCAATGCAGCTGAACTCTGAAGGAAGACTTCATCAGAAGGCTGTAATCACTCCTCCAGCACTATTCCTTCTGCCACAAAAGTTAACAGCAGATTTTCCCTTTTCAATAGAAATTCCTTAATATGTTGTTCAGAATAATACACGTTACTGAAAGCAGGAATATTTGCGTCCTTTACTCAACAAAGCTTAGAAAACAAGTACAAGTTTTTTAAAAACAGAAACCCTTATGAAATGACTTATGGCTCTTCACTGAAAAAAAAACCCAGATATGCCAAGTGATCTGCAAGAATGCAATAGTTACACAAGCACAAGTAGCCATATTTTGCTCCACAAGAAAGATCACCTGCAACTAATCAGGAGGCTCTTCCTTTGAACTTACTGCCCAGAATGTGCAGAAAGACCCATATTATAAGGAAATCAAATAATCACCATTTTTTCCCATTGTAATAAACTACACAAGAGCTTTGTTCTTTTGCTTCGTTTTTATGCAACCACTGAAGACGCTGAAACTGCCTCAAAGAACACTGTACATTTTACAACAGGAAACATTAAACTACAGCTGCTGGAACTCCCAAAGGTCAGTGATAAGACATACCCTATCAGTTTTTTATTTTATTGGGATTGCCAGCCATAATTACATCTCTCTGCTACGTAAGCCTGTGCTGCTCACACCTGATCTCGCCTCCGCCTAAAATCAAGCCTACTGTTCCTTTCCCCTCGAGGCGAGCAGCTTTGATGAACAACACACACTACGGATGTACAGCGACCGGCGCTGTACGCTCACACTGTCGGGGTGTTGTCAGCTACTATGGGCCATCTCAGGTTCAGTCTTCCGTACCTCCCAAGAGTCGCCATGCTGACTTCCCACAGATGAACTCGTCTGGATGGGAGGACTAGGACTTGTGAGGGGAAAAACCCCCTAAAACGTTGCTCATAGCCTAATACGAAACAAACATCTCGCCTAAGTGCAACCTCATTCCAGCTCGGGGCTTTGCTGTTGGCCAGCACACCTAACGCTGTCTCCCTGCGCACCGCACCTGGGCCCGGCCCACGCAGCACTCGGGTTACCGAGCCGGGGAACGCAGCACTGCGGGCCGACCCCGCGGCCATGCCGGCAGGTAACA